>CM076571.1:657587295-658187295 GCA_034641835.2 Pinus albicaulis
TCAGCATTCGCCCTCAGCTCTTGCAGAACAGCATTCGCCCTCAGCATTCGCCCTCAGCTCTTGCAAAACAACATTCGCCCTCAGCTCTTGTAGAACAGCATTCGCCCTCAGCATTCGCCCTCAGCTCTTGTGGAACAACATTTTCCCTCAGCTCTTGTAGAACAGCATTCGCCCTCAGCTCTTGCAGAACAGCATTCACCCTGAGCTCTTGCAGAACAGCATTCGCCCTCAACATTCGCCCTCAGCTCTTGCAAAACAGAATTCGCCCTCAGCTCTTGCAAAATGGTAAGTTCTTACTGCGGGCCCTTCCTCCTATAGTAGGGTTGACTCTATTTGGGTTTTTTTGGTCAATTCCATTAGATTGTGTTAGGCTGTAGGGTTCTCTCTATATGTCTTCCAATGTTCTTTCGGATGAGTTTCAAAGAGGATGTGTAACATGTGTTTGTGCTTGCATGAATTTGACTCCACTAGTTTCATGAAGTTTAAGCTATGGATTTTAGTTCGAAAATCTCATCCATCTCAACACCTAGTACCGAATTGCCCTTGGTCTGATCTATATTGAAGGTGAAGTGCAAAGTGGTAGAGAATGGGAGACCGAAAGTCATCAACTTTATCACAAGGGTAGTACTCCAGATCGAAAGTGATGAGCTTTAGTTCTTCAGATTTCGGGATTTTCTGATATTTGGGGATTTTCTGATGACATACCAAAGGTCACATCCATACAACCATATCAAGGTCAATGTTGAGATCATTCTCATATAGATATAAGTCACTGATATATAGGGTTAATATCATCATCACTATCCATGGAAACCGAATGGTTACAAAATCTGTGATTGTGGTTGGCTCATTTATAATTATTACCCATTTACAGTAGAGCACAGAAACACTAAATATGGCCCGAGTAGAGCCTTTACAACATGCAATGGAATTGCAGCTGCTTCATCAATAACCAATAGCTCCACTTGAGAAAAAATTTCATAATCTTGGGGCTGGATATACTGCAGAGCAAACAATTGTAGTTATCATTTGTGCTCCAATATATTAATATACTTTTTACATTGAACTGAAGAAAGGGAGACAAGCAAATGCTAGCCATCATATAATGCTTTGACATAATATTTTTGAGTGACATACTTGAAAAAAATAACTCATCCACTGATATTTATAATCATTTGAGTTATTCAAGTTAAACACAATGTCAAGAATCAAGATTCAATACCCTCTATTATCTTCATCACCCAATACAAGATTTAAATTTTTCCCAAAGAAACGCTTATTAAATTGGCAACCATTATTTCTCCCTTCTTTAAAAACCCTACATTTAAATGAAAACAAGCATTGCATTTAAACTACAAAAATCTATTAGTGTTCAAATGTACATGTGTGCATCACTTGTGTAGGGTATTCCTTTTCCACTTTCACATTATCCAAGAATGTGTGCAGTATAGTTCATATTTTTGTGATTTAGATTATCTTGAAAAAGGAAAGGTAAATTATTTCCCATTGAAAAAGAAGGTTTTCCCTTTTTACTACTGGAAATGGTACAACAAAGTTCCATTTCTACCCGAAACTCCTATGAAACAGGAACCAAATAAAGGCCATGTCCTCGATGGACATCATTTGGCTTTGAAAATGGCCATTGCACCGTGTTGTTTCTTATATTACATCACGATAGTTTCTTAGGTCATTTCTTGTTTCTTGAGATGAAAAACAACCAAAGAAATTGTGAAGATCCTTTCAAGAAATAAATGACCATTTCTCAATCATATCTCAACTATTTTTATTTTATTCAGTGGTTGCTTACTTTGAGAGAAATTTGACACTTTTATAAGGAATATAACATAAAAACACAAAATGGGAAGGAATTGATGAGGTAGATGACCTTTAGTTGTTTTCAATTAAGAATTGATAATACACGATGCATGTTCTGTACTACAAACTAGATTCCTTCCTGGAGTTAGGACACGGAGTATTGAATCAAAGTTGTAGTTTCTAACTTCTTGTATTGGTTCATCAATCTTGAAATTCAGACATTGTATGTCTTCATTGCTTCATGTTTGAATAATTTGCATCATATCGTACAATAGGAAATTAGGAATTATGATTATTATTACTTTATGGATCTGTTAAGTTACTTTTAAGTTTGCATGATTTAGTGTGAAATTATTCTAGTGTGCCCCTAGGCCCAGGTGAAGGAATGCCAAGGACTGAGAACCCTAGTTTTTAAATGGTATTGTTTCTTATACCCAAAAACCCCTCAACATCACTTCTTATTAGTTCTTAACAATAGTGTTGTAAAAAATTTGAGAATTTATATAGCAAAATCTCGCACTTCTCAAGATAAAGTCCTAAAGCTAAAGTGTGATACCATGTGTAATTCAATAGCCCCATTATCACCTCACCAACCTCTTCTCACTTCGGGCTAGCTCTCCTCCAACTCAAGGGGGGTTCTCCCTAGTGGATGTTAGGGATCTAATGGCCCAACCAAAGTAATTCAAGGGCCCCCTAACTCTCTATGTTTACTACTATCAATCAAAATATTGAACAATAGGGTCAGACATGCATCCTGAAGATAAAATTGCCAGGGAAATTTTGGGTAATTTCAAAGGGAAAGTCCCCAAACACATATAATCAAGGAATTATAACGTGATTTCAAACATCAAATATCAAAAAAATCGTTTAAAAGATATTGAAAGGAAAAAGGTGATGGAAGATAGAAAGTGCCTTACTTAAATGCTCTAAGGATTTTTCAATAGTTGCTCCAAAAGCTTCACTTCAAGGCCCTTCAAGATCATCTCCAACAATGCTATACCATCAACTTCAACAATGTTGCTCCAAAAATGTCCTCAAGGTCTTCACAACAATTTTACTAGAATTTTCTCCAACAATATATTCAATAAGGTCTTCATTGTCAACTCATCTCTTGTTTGGGTGCCTTAATGTGCAATGACACGTTTCCAGGACTGAATTCAATGCAAGGAATATTTGAAACTCTAACTTTGTCTTCCGGTGTCTTATTAGAAATTATTTCAGTTTTCATTTTGTGCTTTCAAGTTATATATTGTTTTCAAGTTTTCACATTTATAATTTTATTGCATTGTGGCAGACTGATCAGGGCAGTACAGGAACAACCCCGAGACGGGATGATCGCGGAAAGAGGCTAGCGGAAGAACATGTAAAGTGCCAACATTTCTCTATCTTCAGGTATTTTAGTTATTTACATAATTGAAATAATATTAATTTTTTTCAAATATGCAGACACCTAGCCATGGTACGCCTAATGATTCCATGTATGAGGAAGAGCTTTCTTCATCCCTATCTCCAGTGCTCTTGTTGTGAAATAAGGCACGAGATGCAAGGTCAGAATTTAATACTTTGATAGACGTGCCTAAAACACTTGAAATAGTAGAGAGGATAAAACAACTTATGAGCCAGCTAGAAACATATCAGGTAATAATAAAAAGTCAAAAGGATATTTTTTTTGTTCTGCATAAGATGAATTGTGATAGTTTGATTTTTAATTTTTACATTGACTAAACTAACAAAAAGTTTTTTTATATGTAGCGTTATCTGGCACTTGCTGAACCCGGTGTTGGTGGTAGTGGGACACAAGGGCAAGAGATTTCCCAGCAACCCTCTCATACACCTTCTACTCCTTTAGGTGCCAGCCAAGAAACACACCCTGCCCAAGCAGACACCCAACCAACCGTTGAACGTGTTGGCAGTGATGAGGCTGATATGGCCAACTACATTATTACTTTTCCTGGAGCTACACGTGTCAGCTCCACAGGGACCATTAATGGTACATTGTTGGTGAACGATGAAGGTGTCCCTATAAAGCACGTACAACTCCCAGGTAAAATTTAATATTTTAACTATTTCATGTACTCAATATAAAACATATTTATCATGATTTTTATTTTTAAATTAATGATAATATCTTTTTTTGCTGTGTAGGAAACAATGAGTTCTACAAGTTTTTGGAGAGCCATGCGTTGGTAATTTTTGGCCCAACCATACGCACAGGGTGGAATTCCCAGAACTCCAACCTGAAAAAAGAACTTCTAGATTATCTAGAAGCCCTTTTTGGGGTCGGCACATTTGACAGAACAGCGGTGGCTCGGGTAGCCGGCAAATATTTGAAATATACTAGGGACACCTATAGGACACAATTGCAATTTAACCCTAGATACGAGCATCCTCTCACAGTTCCAGAGAGTGAGTGGAGAGCACTCATCCATGACAGAAAAGAGAAAAGGGCAAAGAAAGAAGGAAAAATGCCAACTGGACCCGCAAGGTAAATTACAACTTTAATTCAATAGCTTTAATTTTCTATATGTCTAAAATAAAAGTGTGCTACGTCATATCTAACCTCAATCTTTTGATGCTAGGTTTCCTGACACCTCGAAGGCAACCAAAGCTAGGATTGAAAAAAAGGACCATCACAAGCTAGGCCAGGGCGACTACTTGAAATTAGCCGCAAGAATTGTAATTAAGTAGCTAAACATCTTATAATTAATTGTATCGTCTTCCAAAGTTTTTGTAATCTTATCAAATATGATTAAAAATACACAATCATATGTAATGTAGGGTGATGACTTCGGAATAGAAACTACAGAGGAAGATAAAAATATCGCTTTCCATTTCGGCTATCAAGCCGTAGTTGAACGTCGCAGAAGCTTGGGGCAGGTCCCAAGATCCAGAATGCCTGATAAGGTAAAACATTAACCTTTAAATATGTTTGTTTTCATCCATAAATTTAATGTCTAAAAACTTTGTTTAAATCAGGGGAGCAGCACTACCGACGAGGCAAATAACCCAATTTTAGAGTCAGATGTAGATGATCCTCACGTGCAACCTGATCATTGTAGTGGGGACCAGGCCGACAATGCTACTATCAGTGAGGGCCATGAAGATAATTAATTTCCACTTATAATTTTTTCTAATTATACCTTGATGGTTGTCCTTATAACGTTTTTTGTTTAAATGATCGAGAATGTTTCCCTTGAGGATCTTACCACCAGAGAGGAAGACAAGGCAACAGTCCCAACGACGACAACTGGTGCACCAGGTAAATAATCTCATTGCAATTTTTTTTATTAATATTACCGAACTAGTTCAATGATATTTAAAAACTGACAATTAAAATTTAATATTATTTGTTTTTGTAGGTGATGCCCCATCACTGGATGAGACCAAAAATCATGACTACGCAACTAGGTCAGCAGTGCAGGTCGAAAGGCACGAAACAGGAGTAGAGCACGATGATATTGATGATGTAATTAGGAGCTTTAGAAATAGGAAGAAGAAAAATAAAATTTGATAATGTAAAATATTGTATTATTATAAGAAAAACGTTACCATACTTGGAACATTTTTTGCGTTATATAAAAAACTCATTTATCATACTATTTTTATGTCAAGCATTAATTTCAATGTTTCCTAGCATACTTTTTGTTGAATTGGTTTTTTTATTAGTTATTGAATATTTTTTTTTATGCTCATGAAAGTAAAAAATGAAATATAGATTGGGTATTGGGGAATTGAGAGTGATGTGAGGGGGGGGGGGGGAGGGGCCATAAGAGCTTCCACCTTCACGTGGTTGGCCCTGTTTAGTAGAGAATAATTTATTGGAGCGATTTAATCTTGGAGCAAACCTCCCTCGATCCAGCGTAGCAAAAAAAAAGTCATTGTTGACTTAGTTGCTACTCTTTCAGATCGTGGGAGGCTTGGTCCAAGTTCATGCCACTCCAATAAATTGTTCTTGAAACGAAGAGGAGCTTATTCAGGTATGTTTTGACATTTTCAACATATGTTCTAACATTATCATAAGAATGCATCTGAGAGTAAAAAATACTTCATCAAATACTTTTATTTATTGTATAGATAATGATGGATTTTGATTGACTTGGCAGTGCAGGTACAAATCCTCTTGCATCATGAGCAATACAACTTGTCAACCAGGGTCATGTCCAGGATATTTTTTCTTGTGTGCTTGACCAGGTTCGTAATGTCACATTTTTTAAGTTCCTTTACAGTTCATAATTCAATATTAAGCTTGTTCATGATTATTATCTAGGTTTTTTGTATGTGTTTTTTCATCTATTTGATTGTAAGCAACTCTGCATGTTTCCTATTGTTCACTGTGATTTCTCCCATTACCACTCCCAGGATGAATCCGACTTTATTGTTACATAGGTTACTTTATTGTTACTATGATTTCTCCATTTACTATTTCATAGGTTACATCATGTAAAGTTGTCAATCTCAGGTTGGTGATGAGCTTTAGTTCTCCAGATTTGGGGCTTTTCTGATATTTTCTCCCTCATGTCATTCCTGCATCACCTCGTTGTTTGAGCATGCCAATTGTCTACCACTTGTACCAATTGGAACATGTCAATCTCTGAGTGGTGCCACATTTCACCTATTTTCGGCCCACTTGACCAACTGAAAAACTCAAATCCACACATCATGTGTCTTTATCATGGAGTGCCACATGTCCTAGATATTTAGGCCGACTTATTGATCCGTTGTCTGGCTCAAGAATCCCGTAAAAAGTATTGTGCATCAATTCCTTATCCATCTAGCCATACGAAATTTATCCAATAGCACTTTATTCCAAAATAATCAATGTTACAGCAAAGTCTAAGAATCGACCCCTTAATACTCCAATTGAGGGAGTATTTATACAAAAAATTATAAGAAATATCTCATAACAAAGTGAGATATAATTTAGGATGACTCATGAATATTTTACAATAAAATAGAGACAGATGGTCTCGTGGATAAGAGAAAAGATAACCGATGTTGTGTTGTTCCCTTTTTTAATGAATGTGCTGGAGGCAGGCCCTATGATTTGGCTTGCTATTGTCCTCTTTAGTAACTCTGTGCTAGCTACTCTGTTTTACTGATACTCTTTACCTGTACTGATACACTTTGACCTGTTTAATCTCTGTTTATCCTTTTTATCATGACTTACTGTAGTGAATAATCAAAATTCATGCAAGGATAATTTTTACAAAAAGTATAACAGCTCTTCCCACCATTATGTTTCTGGTATTCTTGTTCTTTGAAGCTTCCTCGGAGTTTCATCAGTCTCTGTATATCTGAAGAAAGTAGGCTGAATTGGGAATAAGTGTTTTACCTCATGTTCGAGATAAAACAAATTTTCCAGATTGTCATGAAGAAACTTTCCTGTAGGCAATGCTTTTGTTACTGATGAACTGGTCGATGAACTGGCCTGGTTGTCAGCATATTTATTCAATTTCTCAACGTAGTTTTCTAGGCTCATAATTTTATCCTCTGAAACTAAAGGACTTGGCAATCCTTTATTCTGCAAAATATTGAATCTCTTTGTAAAGGCATTGATTTCTTCCTGCATATCAGAGCATCTTCTTTCTAGATTATTCATCAGAGTTCTTTTAGTAAAAACTCTTTTAATCTCCAAAATTGTTCCTGTTCTGTCTTGGATGCCTAGTTCTTCAAGTTGATATATGTTCTTGGTATTCAAAAATTGTATAAGCTCATTGGCTTCCTCAGGCATGTTTCCTAATTCTTCTCTTGCCTTTAGAATTTCTTCCAGAGCCAATTTAATTAAATCATTATGCTCATACATTATTTGGATTGATGGCCATACATATTTTATTGACTGAATGATGTTGGTCCAAAGAATTTATTTGATTTCCCCCAAAGGTTTCTCCAATGTGAGATCCCTTTCTAATGCTCTCACCAATTTTTCTAATCCGTTGATCTCTCTTGTCTTTTCTACAACACTCATCTTTGAGAGATCATATTTTTGTTCTAAGGTAATAAATTGTACCTTTGTTTTATGGAGCTCTGTCACTTGGAGTTTCAATTCCTCCATTGATTTTATTAATTCTTCAGTGCTTAAATTGGAAGTGTTGACCTGTGATAATTCTATTGGCTGGCCTGTTGTTGTTGTACCTATAATTACTTCTGCTGTAGATGTTGGAATATTTTCCTGCTTGTCCTTTAATGTCTTTCAAGCTATTTTTCAGTCTCATTTAGTTGCTCATTCAGTTTCAAGAGAAAACCCATCAATTCTTCTTCAAATTTTTTCTTTATGATTTCTGCAGTTTGTGGATGCCTTGAAGATGGCAACTTCAGTTGTTTCCTTAAGGTTGCAATATCATCATCTTTCTTCTTGATCAAGGCTTCTATACCTTTGACATCTTTGGGATTATGATCCAATCAAATAATTATTTCTTCCAAAGTATTTATTCTGTTATACTTAGCCTGGGAAGAGGCTTTTTCAAGATGCAATTAAGCAGTAGTATTCTCCAAGGAATTTTGCAATCTATGGGCTACCATTGATTTATCAGTCAAAGTTGAGTAAATCATTTCACCAGTTTGTTTGTGCAACTCAATCTGATCCAAAGGATGAATAGCCTTTTCTATGATTTCAAAATTGGTTCTGACATAATCTACAGCTGCTTGAGGCTGCTGCACTTTGGGTTTAAAATGACTCATCAACATTTTACCCTGCTGGATGTCATAGGCTGACATCAATCTCTGTTGATTTTTAGGAGCCATCTTCAGATATTGATTATAAACTTGAAGTCTTAATGGATCATTTCTAGCCTTTATATTTATAAATTTCTTCTTAATATTCCAAGCATCTTTCACTGGTGGTTTGAAAGAAGATACTTTTGCACTTTGCTGCCTTTGTAGCTCTTTTCTCTGTGAATTAGTGGATGTCCCACTGATTGTGCATGTTTGTTGGCTATCTAATTCTTCTCTCCTCTGACTATCAGGGATTTCTTGAACAAATTCTACTTCTAAAAGAGGATTTAATCTTTGTTTTTTGATATCAGGTTGTTCTGAAGATTCACTGATAGGGGTAGTTTTTTCTACATTTCTTTTCTTACCCTTTTCTTCATTGAGAGGAGTTTGCAAAATTGAAATTTCTGCCACATTGATCTGAGTAGGAGAAGTCTATATTTGGGCCGGTTCCTTGGAAGTTTCAGGCTGCTCTGTCATTGTGAATTTCTCTGAAACATGTGTATCAGTCTCCTTTTCCTTCCCTTTGGATGCTATTGTGGCTAATGCACTGATTTCCTGCAAATTTTGCTGAGAGGCTCCAGCAGAGAAAGGACCATTTCCTGGTCTTTACACCTATCCAAAATAATCCAGGTCAAGTATTTTCTCAAGATATTTCATAACATTTTCAACACTGACCTGTTCACTATCTTGTTCTATTAAGGTCCCTTCCATCCATTCATCCATATTGGAAAATTGTTCAATCTCTGGAATTCTATGGTGAAGGTATGGTGACAATTTGTTTTTCATTCTCCTATCACAAATAAAGTTGTTTGGGTCATAAGGTACCCAGTAGAAATTTTTTTGCAATTTGAGATAATCTTCTAGGATTCTTTCAGCTTCTTTTCCTACATCCCTAGAATTGCAGACAAAAGGACCTAATTGACTCTTAATTCTAAGCTGAGCTTTCTTCTTTGCCTTGCAAAAATGGACTATGTCTGAATTTATCATCTGTCTAAAATATTCTAAGGCAAAGAGCCTCATTGGAACATACTTTGGTAGCTTGAAAGGACATAGGTCACTGCCATATATTCTAATTTATGTATGATTCCTGTATAGGTACCAATCACCTATCTTGTATTGCTTGGAGAGTTGGATAATTTTCTTAATGTCATTATTGACCCTAGGAGGAGAGACTCCTGTTAATAAAGTGGTTGCAGGGTGCACAAATAGGTCAATGAACTCATTGTAATAATAAGGAGAATCAGAGGAATTATGGAAGATTGCAGACCAAAAAATGACAGACCTAGGATTTCCTTTGGCATCAAGTTTCATGACATGGAAAGGGAAACTCTCTGATTGATAGTAAAGCATGAGATGGTATATAACAGTGGAATATTTGAAAACTCTTTCATCTTCTAATCTCATGAACTGGTCATGAATTTTATCAGCAATATAGGAAGCAAAATCATATTTGACAGCAGGAGGCTGTCCAAGGGTAAAAATTGACAACAACACTAGGGTTAAATGGTCAACATATTCACTAGTGTTGAAACCCATTACAGAGGATATCATATTCAAAATGAGTCTTCTCATATTTGTGAAAAAAGTATATCCATAAGGAGGTGGGCCTTTGGGTTGATGTTCTGGCAACATGAAAGTTTGGCAGAGACGATTCAACTCTTCTTGAGATAAATTAGTCGATTTTTCAAGTAAATCTCCCATGGAAAGGGGAGTCAGGGCTTGACCAGGCTGAAACTGTAACATTTCGTTGATAGACTGAGCAGTTATTTGGAAAAGGACAGTTTGACTCGGGGACATGACTGCTCATTTATTGGGATCATAATTAGCATGGCAGTGATATATTATTTCAGAAAAAATGTGGACTGAGGGTAGAAGATACATCGGAAGATTGGATTCCCATAGTCCAAAAATGTCAGAGCTGTTCAGGTAGCTATCTCTACATTGGAAAAAAATTCTGAGAGGATTTTCACTAAGGACGAGGTCTTTAATTTGAAAATCCCTATCTGCTAGAGGCAGATAGTCCAAATCTCTGTGAGGGGCATTCAGAGGTGCGACATTCAAAGCTACCGAAATTTACATTTCTGGTTCTTGTGGATTCAGAAAGGAATTCGGGTTTTGATGAAAAAACAGGGATAATTACAGGTTTGGGAATATAATTGCAAATCTGAGAATTCTAGGAATGAAAATAGAGACCAACTTGAACTCTGTTTCAGTCTTTTTCTGTGGAATTAAAACAAAAACCAAGATTTTGTAGAGTTCAGCAGGAATTTGGGTAAATACCTGTTTTCCGGGAAATGAACAGTGACGAAAACAGGTGTAGGAAACGGCGTATGAATTCTGGATTGTTTAGCTGCAAATTTCTCAGCAAGGTGGTGGTTGACGGTCTTCACAGTTGGTTTTGAATTTTTTTGCATGGGACACTGGTCACTGTGAAAAATAGAGAAAATGACATGCGTTGGTGCATTTTATTTGCAAAGTCAAAGGCTAGTGGGATTTTAATTTTTTAAGCGGATGACGCAAGCAGGTACGGTGGTTTTGTCATAGGAGGTAAGCGGTAAGCGGTATACATCGTACCGCTTTTGGGGACAGGCAGTTTTCAGTGGAGGGCGGGCGATTCCATACAATACATGACACGTGGCGAGGTACTGTTCAGAAAACCGCTCAGCCATCACGCGTTATTTTTTGGACGTGGGGGTGCAGCGATATGAATAAAAACCGTGATCGTGGATTGGTTGATTGAACGGCGGTCGGGAGGGGGAGATGATGGAGAGATAAAAGAGTGGGCCCATAATTTAATTACATCGGGGGCGATTTGATTGGTGGAGTAGGTTATTAACTAACCATGAGGGTTAATTAACGTCTTTTAAACGCGGCGGGGAAGCGGGCTAATGATTGATTAGAGATTTGACTAATTAATCACAATTATCACCATATTAAGGTTATATTTCAACCAAAGGGGCGGGATATATAATATTTTGGAATTTTATTAAAATAATACGGGAATAGGTGGATTTTCATAGGGATTTAAATAATAAAGTTAGAAATTAATATGAAAATGAAATGAAAGCGCTAAGTATAAAAACATTAGGTTTATGTAATTAACTTATGCTTGAATGAAAAGGGTTTACGTAATTAACTTATGCTATCAGGTATTAAAAAAAATTTGTTCTTTTGTCAAAATTTATGAGCTTGTTAGGAAATACAAAACTGACAATGGTTGTATCTTAAATTTGTGGAAAATAATTTGAAATGAAACCTTTTTGTTTAGGTTGTTGCAGCAAGTGCAAACCCCGTTCAAATTACTAGGAGCATTGACAAGACAATAAAGGCCCTTGTTTCAGAACTCAAAATTTTGTCAAAGGAGGTAAACGCTTGCCTTTTGAGTGGGCTGGTTTTCCTTTTTGCTGATGGTTTGGTGTATCTAATTGAATTAGTTGCCTAAGGTATTTTTGGTTGCAAACTCCTTTTCATTTTTCATACAGTATTGGCCTTGTGGAATACATTTGATTGTGTGGTCTTGTTAGATCTACAACATTTGTAGTTGTTTAGTCTTATGGCCGAGGTGCACTTTATTATGGAAATAGTTGATGCAATATTGTCATTTAATCCTTACTGCAGGGTAGCATGGTGAGAAGTTTCTTGTGAAACATTTGGTATTCAAAATGACACTTGATCCTATACAGCATCATGCACTTGACTTCAAAATTCATATTCAAAGTGTGCCAAAAAATTCTTGCAAAATTTCAAATATTTATTTTGTTTTAAACCATTATCTTTTTCATGTATTGGATGCTGAAAATGTGAAAAAGACTTTGGTATGAAACCAACTGGTGAATAATTTCCAGCAAAACAACCACTTCCAAGACATGATTTAGAAGTAGAACATATGTACTTATGAAGCATAGAAAGATATCCTCGATGCATTGTCAATGTTTGGCTAGGGTTATTTTTGGAGAAAATAACTCCTTATTCCTAGAATAGTGATCTTCAATACAAGTAAATGCCAGAGAAGAGAGATCATCGTGTAACATAAACCTATTAACAAAAGTGAACAGGGAATGATTATTAATTATGGCATACTAAGTTGTCAATGATTTTGACTATTTGTCTTTAACATGTAAAAATGTTAAATTCCAAACTTACATCATCATGGTTTGGCATCATGAGCTTGACTAATTGTCCACCATTCTCATAATTTCATTGTTGTATTCATATCTATAAACAACGTTTCAAATAATAATAATAAAAGTTCTATAAGAAAAATCCAGACCTCCATGCTGCTGCTCCTTGTGAGACAAAGTCAAAATTTCATTACACAATCTGACACATAAGAATCTCCTATATCCCGATGGTATGTATCCAAACTCTTATAATAGTGTCTTCAAGACTTATGTTGACATTGCCAATGAGATATTTAAGAAATGAAAGATGGAGCCTTCTTCATTGTTGTATATGTAACAGTCTTTTATTAATATAAAGATTGATGGTTTTGTCTTTCTAAAAATGAAATGTAAAAATAATTTATTGTGGTCAATTGAAAAGTTTTTTTTTTTAAGCTTTTCATTATGGAAGGGCGACATAGATATATGCCCTTCTAATTGAAATTCGAACCTGCCCTTCAAATTTGATCACTGTGTGGGACCTTAAAAAACAATAAAAATATTCCGCCGCGCGTTATATAAAACATATAACAAAACCTTTGTCAAAACTTCAAACGAACCCTTTAACCATGGGTATTTCATCACGAATTGATCATTTTACCATGTACCTTCTTCTAGAGGAATATTCTTCCACTTGATTAGGTATTTCATAATGGTTATATGTCAAAGAGATACAAAATTTTTATCTATAATTTTTTGTGCTTCAAGAATCAACTTTCATTCTTCATCTAATTTTGGAAGTTCTATTTACATTGGCATATATTTTCCCAAAACCTTTTTTAGGCAAGATACATGAAAAACCTTATGAATGCAAGAAGAAGGAAAATATAACTTCTATACCACTTGTGCAATCCTATGAATATGTATTTAGGGCCATAACATTTTTGAGCTAATTCTTTATTCTTCTTTTTCTTGAATGAAGATTGCTTATAATGCTATAATCTAAAAAATACCCAATTACCCTCCTCAAATTATCTTTCACTTCAATGTTGTTCCCCTTGTTTTTTTATCATGTTTCATGTCATTTGAAGGTTTTCCATAATAATTTTCAAAGTTTCTTTAGTATTTTCCATATGTGACTCTGTTTCCTATATTTTGGACTTATCTTGCAAAAAATATGAGATACTAGGAGTTGGATATCCATAAAGGGCCTTAAATGGGGAAATTTTAGTAGATGTGTGATAGGTAGTATCATATTACCATTCTTCCTTGACGAACCCACTTCATCCATTAAGATTTCTTTTCTAAAGAGTAACATTGTAGATAGCCTTAAAAACATTTGTTAACTATTTTTGTTTGACCATTTGATTGTATTTGATATGTAGAACTCATGGCAGCTAGTGTTTCTCCACTCATATTAAATAATTATTTCCAAAAGTTTCTTGTTACTATTACTTTAGGAAAACCATGAAGACTATGAATTTCTTTCACGGACACTTCTGCCACTTGGCTTGTTGTTTATGTACTTTGAGCTCTACAAAAAAATCTACAAAATTTGTCTATATAAATGACCACAAAAATGTAATACTTACCTTTATATTTCAGTAACCCTGTAATAAAGTCTATTGACATATCTTCTAGTCTTTGAATATGTATGTGGAATGGTTGAAGTAACCCTAGAGATTTTACTATCTCTCTTTTATTTATTATGCAAACCCGACCTTCTCTTACAAAATTTTGAATATCTTTCTTCATTCCTTCCAAAAATATATTTTTTGATCCTTTGAGATGTTTTAAGGAACCCTGCGTCCTACCATCAGAGAGACATGGGACTCCCTTAATATTTGTTTATTCAAATATTCTTGCGTGCATAAAAATATTTTACATTTGCACCAAAGCATATCTCTCTTTCACTCCCAATGCTCCATAGAGTTCACCCCATCCTTTATAAATTTTAGTTTTTGTTTAGTACTATTGTCATTTTTCCATTATGGCAAGCTTCTTCTAGCCACCTAGGAATAGAAAATGTAATTAGATATAAATTTGAGGCCTCTTATATTTTAGAAAGAACATCATGCACTAAATTTTCCTTACCCTTTTTGCAGATTATCTCAAAATTAAAACTTTGCATTTTTTCTCCTCATTTTTGTTAATCTTCTAATGAAAATCATAGCTTCAAAAAATACTTTATGCTATCATGGTATATCTTGAATTTAAAGTACCTCCCAATGATATACTATCCCCATTTTTTTTTGCATGTAATATTGCTTCCATTTATTTTTCATACGTAGATTTCACCAAATATTTTCTTTGAATTCCTTGCTTTTAAAAGCCAATGATATCCCTTATTGTGTTAATGTTACGTAAATTCCTTTTCCTAGTGCCTCAAACTCTACTATGAATGTTTTACCAAAATTAGGTGCAACCGATGTTGGTGTAGAAGACATGGCATCCATTAAAAGAGAGAATGCCAAAGTAGCCTCATCATTCCATATAAATGATATTTTCTTCAAGAGATATGTGAGTGGACTTGAAATGCATGCATAATTCTAAAACATATTATCAATAATATCATGTAAGTCTAAAAAATCTTCTAAGAACCTTGATTTTCTTAGGAATAGGTCATTTTGGAATAGCTTGCATCTTTTGAGGCTCCAACTTCACTCCTTCCTTTAAAACAATATGAACCAAATACTCGAATTCTTATTTCCCAAAAGCACATTTGGATATTTTTACATAAAAATGATTGTTCTCAATAATTTATATAAATTTTCCACATGTTTAGTGTGGTATTCCCATGATTTATTATAAATATGTGTATTATCAAAGAAAACCAACACAAATTTTATAATATGGGAACAAACAAAATTGTTTCAAGTCTAGCCCTGCCGACTGATCCGAAAATGGAATGTACTTGTTTAAGGGTGCAAGGCATCTCATTTCCCATACCTCAAATTGAGCTACACACTCCAAGTGACCTCTCAAAATGTGAAAACTTCTCTTATTTCTTATACAGAGATAGACCGTAGATATTTCTACCGTGACATGTCACCTTTCACCTCTAAAGAGAAGATGAGTTCCGCAGGCTACCTCGGCCCCTGCTGCATTCTCCGCTAAAGAAATAATGAAGTTAACACTAAGTCTTTGACATACACATACTTGAATTTTGAAGTCTTTGCTAATAAGACAAATAACTTTCTGCAGCTGAGTAGGTGATTATGTGTGTATGCAAGTTATGTATATTTGATGTTTAACACTTTATATCAGTTTTTTTTAGCATATCATCTTCAGCAAATAAAGACATCAAAATGATAAAGCAGTTCACCCCCTCCAATGGGCTACATCTGCTGGACCAAGCCTCTCAAACTAGGCTTGTCCTCTTCTATTAAAAATGCTACAAAGGCTAATACAAGAATATGAGTGTCTTGAAAGACAGATCTAACTGTAAATACAGAATCAGAAGATAGGAATAAGCTAAACATGCTATTTCCCAAACACTAAACAGTGAAATTGTACCTTATACAGTACTTTCCCCAATTGGTCCTGGTGGCCCTTCAGACTTGCATGGAGAATTTCGAGGTGAAGATGACCTCAATTGGTTCGAAACCTCGCCATTAGAACTCGTAAGGTTGAAAAATATCGTAATAGACTTTTGAATCACCAAAATCCGTGGAACATAAAGACCTCAAACATGCCCAACAATCGAAATGGCTCGGTGGTCTTTAAAGCTTCGAAGCAAACAATGAGAAGAATTCCTCAAAAGGAAAAACGAGTCAGAGAAATGGATCTTAATGCTGAAAAACTTCTGAAATGACCTTCGTTCCATTCGCATCGTCGTACACCCTACTGCGGCCCCCAAACGATTCGCTAGTGACTTCGGAACTTCCACGGAGAAAAATAACTCTTCATAAAACTGACCCCATACGTACACTCATGTCAATGGCTTCGAAGGTCGTATTAGTATTAAAATCAAAAAAAAAAATTAAGCCCAAAGACCTCCTAGCAGAAGTTATGCCACATTTACTAAACTGCCAGTTTCACCTTGAGAAACTCCACCAATTGTGGAGAAACTGCAGATAAGCCCACCAAATAAGGCGGTGGCGCCAAAATGGGCGGAGGCCGCCAATTCATCCGCGCGGTTATGGTTGACAATAAATATTATGGTTATGTCACATTGCGTTCACATAGTTCGGCGGTCTTTGCAAACAGTTTCAAACGTTTTTAATTAAAACAACGTTTAATAATTAACAACCACTATATAACACATAACCCAAAGTTATTAATCCGCCTGTACTGCGCGCCAATGAGTAGCCTTGGGTTCCGCTGCGTAGATCATATGGAGAGGAGGGGGCTGGCCCCCTTTTGGGCCCCGCCCAAACTAACACAAACATTAAATATCCATATGTGCCGCCCATATAACAAGTCCTTGGCGTGTGGTGTGTTGGTAAAAACGTTGTGTTAATAACTGCCCGGTCGCTGGTTCGAATCCGGTTGAGCCCGAACAAGTTTTTAAACGCCATTTTCAAATCGACCTTGGGGCCACGTGGCGGCCTCCGGGCTAGCCACGTGGCGCCTTCTCATTGGCTGCCAAGGAATATTCCCCAAAATATTCTGTGGAATATTCCACGGAATATTCCCAGAATATTCTGTGGAATATTCTTTTTTTAATAAAATTTTCCACAAAGTCAAATTTGGCATTTTTTTATGGAAATTGAGAAATCTTCAAACTTGAATAACTTCTGCATACGGCGACCGTTTTTCGAACCGTTCACGGCGCCGGAATTAGGAAGACGAGCTCTATTCGGTCGTTCAGGTTCAAACTAGTTCTGAGCACCTTCATTTTTGACCATTTTACGACACTTGGTCCTGAGCTCCTGATCACACCTCCCAAATGAGAAGGCTTTTGGTCCCCAAAAGCTTACTGAATCTCTGATCTAAACTGTACAGCACTTGAGGAACAGAAATATTCTCTTCCAGTCAGCCAAAAGAGCATACTAATGCCAAAAATGTCCTGCCTTGCTAAATATCGTCATGGCGACTTTTTGCTGCATACGCCAAGTACTTGTCGAATCCCGACCAAGTTCTTTCGCCAGAAAAATCTGAAATTGCAGGAACCAGCAATGAAACTTGCTGATATATGAGCTGAAATATTCCCCTGAACATGTGGGCTTTCCAACTGTCACGATGCCCATCCATGGCACCTCCGCTCCAGAAGAAGAGCTGCCTCCCAAATGAAAAGGCTTTTACAAAGATGAAACACTTCATCATTTCTCCTCTTTACAATCTTGGAGATCAAATTAACTTTTTCCAAGTCAATATTACATTACATGCATGGTTAAAAACAAAGTAATCAACCCTTCAAGTTAATCACACATACATGTTTAAAAATACAAGGAAATCATCATGATCCCTGTGCTCATGCATCTCCTTCTCATGCATGCAGTTTATCCTTCAACTTTCTCTTAAGTACAATCATAAGTACAAGATCCTCAATCACATGTACATGTACTTTCAAAGCTGAAATGATTATAACTTTTGCTACGATAGAGTGAGTCTCATACTCAGCTTTTCCATCCTGCAACTTGCATTCCCTTAACAAGGAAAATGCATTCAATCAAAAGACATGCAACTTTAATTGGATAAGAATTCTAACCATTTCTTACCAATCCATTTCAAAGGCGCTTCCTTTAACTGCACATCGATATCAGCATGTGTATCATCCTGACACATATCAATGATGGAAACTTCCTTCCCATTCTTGCTATACTCTTTCTCCCATTTCTTCAACTTTTGTGGAAGCATTGTTGGATTCAGAGTCCAACACCTTTCAACAGTATGTCCTTGCTTATGGCAATAAGTGCAACACATGTTCATCTTCTTGACCGCATGATTTGCATTGTTCATTGGAACTTTGGCTTTTTGCCTCCTTTCCTTCAAAAGTTTCCTGTATGTTGCCATTCTTTTCCAACATCTAGAAACACTATGGTTAAACAAACCACAAAAAGAACATGCAATTCTTTCCCAATGCTTGTGTGGAAATTTTCCATGCTTTACATGATCAAAGGAAATATGATTGAAATCAGATTTATACCTTTCTCTTTCACCTTCATTACCTTCATGAGGAGGTGAATCAAAAGAAGAAGAAGCTCCCTTTGGAACACTATCAAACCCAGCAATGGTTTTAGAGCTTTCACCACTCCCTTGTTCAAGTGCATGCTGATGCACACCTTCTTCCTTCATGGCTGCTTTGGAACTTTCTCCATAAGATTTTCCATAGCCAAGACCCAAATTCTTAGGCCTTACCTCAACCATTATTGGCTCAACTATACCCTGTGCATGTTTTCCCAATCCTTTTCCTTCATATCCCATTTTGGACATCAACTTGGACCCTATGCCTTTGGTATGTTTCTCAAAAGAACCAAGTTCATAAACATTCTTATAAGAAATTGAAGACAAACTAGAATTGTTTACCTCTTCTTCAAGTTGATACTTGGCTAAGGCTTCTTTGGCAACAAGGAGTTGTGTCTCCAACTCATGCAATTGGTCAGAAAGCAACTGCTTCTCTTCCCTCATGGAATTCAACTGCTCTTGAAGTCTAGAGCTCTTTCTTTCATCCTCATACATTTCTCTCACCATATTCATCATGATGAAAAATTCTTGCTTCAAGCCTTCATCAAAAAATCTTGTGAAGGAGGACGATTTTGAGAACTCACTTATGAAAGTTGTCATTATAAAAATGAACAAAAGAGCTTCAGCAAACTCAAACAACAAGTAGTTTGCACAATAATAAAGCAGTCAATCTTCAACACTGCTTAAGACACCTTTCAAGCTACACAATCAAGCTAGTGATGTCAGTCAAGCAAACCTGGTGCTCCGATACCATCTGATCTGAAAATGGAATGTACTTGTTTAAGGGTGCAAGGTATCCATTTCCCATAATTTCAAATTGAGCTATACACTCAAAGTGACCTCTGAAAATGTGAAAACTTCTTATTTCTTATACAGAGATAGACTGTGGGGGCATTCACCGGACATGTCACCTCTAAAGAGAGGATGAGTTCCAGAGGCTACCTGGCCCTCTACAGACTCTGCCTAAAGAAATAATGAAGTTAACACTTAGAAGTCTTTGACATACACATACTTGAAGTTTGAAGTCTTGCGGAATAAGACAAATAACTTTCTGCAGCTGAGTAGGTGATTATGTGTATATGCAAGTTATGTATATTTGTTTTTTAACACTTTATATCAGTTTTGTTTAGCATATCATCTTCAGCAAATAAATACATCAAAATGATAAAGCAGTTCACCCCCTCCTCTGGGCTACATCTGCTGGACCAAGCCTCTCAAACTAGGCTTGTCCTCTTGTATTAAAAATGCTACAAAGGCTAATACAAGAATAAGAGTGTCTCGAAAGACAGATCTGACTGTAAATACAGAATCAGAAGATAGGAATTAGCTAAACATGCTCTTCCCCAAACACTAAACAGTGAAATTTGTACTTGATACAGTACTTTTCCCCAATTGTCCCTGGTGGCCCTTTAGAATTGCATGGAGAATTTCGAGGTGAAGATAACCTCAATTGGTTCTGAAACCTCTGCCATTAGAATCAGAAGGTCGAAAATATCAGAAATAGACTTTTGAATCACCAAAAATGGATGAACATAGCACCCAAACAGCTCCAGCACTGAAATGGCCCTGGTGGCCCTGAAAGCTTCCCTGAAGCTAAACAGTGAGAAGAATTCCTCAAAAGGAAAAACGAGCTGTAGAAATGGATTCAGAATGCTGAAAAACTTCAGGAATGACCTTTGTTCCACATTCACTGGCTGCACAATTCCCAATGCAGCTCCCAAACTGATTTGGCCCTAGTGGCTCCTGGAACTTCCACGAAGCAAAATCACCTGCAAACGGCCTCAGATGGCTGTGAAACCTATGCCAATGGCTTCAGAAGGTCGAAGAGACCCAAAATCAAAAAACAATTCGTCTTCAAAGACCTCTCCTAGCAGAAGTTATGCCACATTTACTAAACTGCCAGTTTCACCTTGAGAAACTCCACCAATTGTGGAGAAACTGCAGATAAGCCCACCAAATAAGGCAGTGGCGCCAAAATGGGCGGAGGCCGCCAATTCATCCGCGCGGTTATGGTTGACAATAAATATTATGGCTATGTCACATTGCGTTCACATAGTTCGGCGGTCTTTGCAAACGGTTTCAAACGTTTTTAATTAAAACAACGTTTAATAATTAACAACCACTATATAACACATAACCCAAAGTTATTAATCCGCCTGTACTGCGCGCCAATGAGTAGCCTTGGGTTCCGCTGCGTAGATCATATGGAGAGGAGGGGGCTGGCCCCCTTTTGGGCCCCGCCCAAACTAACACAAACATTAAATATCCATATGTGCCGCCCATATAACAAGTCCTTGGCGTGTGGTGTGTTGGTAAAAACGTTGTGTTAATAACTGCTCGGTCGTTGGTTCGAATCCGGCCGAGCCCGAACAAGTTTTTAAACGCCATTTTCAAATCGACCTTGGGGCCACGTGGCGGCCTCCGGGCTAGCCACGTGGCGCCTTCTCATTGGCTGCCAACGGAATATTCCCCAGAATATTCTGCGGAATATTCCACGGAATATTCCCAGAATATTCTGTGGAATATTCTTTTTTTAATAAAATTTTCCAAAGTCAAATTTGGCATTTTTTTATGGAAATTGAGAAATCTTCAAACTTGAATAACTTCTGCATACGGCGACCGTTTTTCGAACCGTTCGCGGCGTTGGAATCAGGAAGACGAGCTCTATCCGGTCGTTCAGGTTCAAACTAGTTTTGAGCACCTTCATTTTTGACCATTTTACGACACTTGGTCCTGAGCTCCTGATCACGGACTTAAAACGGCGATAAACCATAATTCAAACCAAATTCGCGTTCCAAAATAACCTGCTGAAGTCGGCCAATTTTGTGACGCGAAAACCAAATGAATTCCGCCCTAATCTTTTTCAGGTTCGAAGTTGGGCTGGCGTACGGAGGGAGAGTTGTGACGCGAATTTCTTATCAAATTCGCCCTAATCTTTTTCGGGTCTAGATTTCCACTGCGCGAGTGGCCCAAAAAAAGATCCGCTCCAATCAATTTCTACCACGTGTCCTCAGTCAAAAGTTTCCCTGCTCCCGGATGCAGGTGCATTCGATGGCGTTTAAGGCGATGGGACATGGATGTGGCGATTTCATATCAATCGCATTAAGTTTTAACGTTGTTCAATTAGCCGATATTTAAGTTCCAAGGTTTTCACATCAAATCGCATTAAGTTTTAACACTGTTCAAGATCAGACCTCCACTCTTGTTAGCTATTCCGCATGCTCCAATATGATCCCGCCTTCGGCTCTCATTAATGAGAGATTAATTATGATGGGCGTTCTTCGATTGCATTGCAGTCAGGTCGATAAAATGGCGTTTTGCTATGGTTTTTCAGATGAGCCGCAACCTTTGAATTGCACTTCGGTTGCTGGGTTACACTGCCTGCTCACTATGACGAGAAGGAGAAGTGGCCAATTGAACTGCTGCTTAGACCTTGGTGCATATCTGCATTTCTCTCGGTCTGGTCTGTGTCTGTCTTCCTCGGTTTCTTGGAATTATGCTTCTCCGTCTCGTCTTGTGCCCACTGCTGAGACTGCACCCATGCCTCGCCTGCGTCAAAGGATGCGTTGCCGCAGGGGGAGCACTAGAGGTAAACCCCTGCGTGCTCCCTCCAGCCCCTCAACCGAGTCGTCTTCCCAGTCCAATGATTATTACGCACGTCGCTATCCAAACACTAGGAGTGGGCGGGGTCGGGTTCTATGATCTGGCCATCGTATGGGTTCCCCTGCTCCTCATTTCCCCACCGCTTCACCTTCTCTCACGATGTGCACTGTGCTTTTTTCCTTTAATTTCTGTCTGAACCGCCCACGAATCACAGCTTCAATCACTGTGGTTTTCCATGAGGAGGCCCAAACGGAGGAACAATGCACCCATCCGGCGGGTCTGAGCTCAGAAAAAGCCGGCCAGCATTCGGGCCTTCAGGAGGAGAGCGGTGGCATGAATGTGGAGATAGCACCTGGAGATCCTGGACCTTCCAAAGGATGGTGCCAAATCATCGAGGAACCATAGGAGGAGTAGTTTGGTTAATTTGGTTTTCTTGCTTCGCAGGCCCACTTAATTGGGCATGTTTTAGATTATATTACTGTGCTGGACCTTTGTAATATTTTTGAATTTTGTAAACGTTCAAGACTGGTTTCCCCGTATGAGGGCAGTCTTCTTTTTTGATTTTTTGATGACAAATTTGCCATAAGTCTGAGCAATGTTTTTGACTAAAGTCATGCTGTAATTTTATTCCCACTGTTAATAGATTAAATTTACTTAGAAAAAGAAAATGTTGCCCTGTTTCTATTTTAAACCTATTTTTTGAAATACAGAGCCATGTTTATATGATTGTTTATAGTCGAAGCGTTGCGGGGTGGTTTATTATATTAATATTTCACGGTCGAATTATGTTCATAACAATTGGAAAAAAAATGTTGCCCTGTTTCTATTTTAAACCTGTTTTTTGAAATACAGAGCCATGTTTATATGGTCTACGTATTATACTCTTTCTCTGTATATCTACAGGAACCTTTTTGCTATGAACAAGGTGGATGTTGTAGCAGGCTACTAATGGAAACAAGCGAGCTTGAACCTTACATCTCGGATGCAACAGATGGTTACCAATTTTGGAATCAAGCGAGCCTGATCTTACAAGCGAGCCTGGGTTTCTGCAGATGGTTTTTATTTCCAGGAACAAGCGAGCCAGAACATACAATCGACCCTGGGTTTATACATATTTTTTCTCTATCATGGATGCTTTTTGTGTGAGGCGTATATCAACAGTACATGTCTCTGCACATTTCCTGTATCCGCTTTATGATACTATTTTATGTGTTGACAAGTTATCACTCTGCCTTCAAAACTAGCGATGCTGGTCTATGTTGCTGGTTTATTGATATGGTCTGATGGTCTTTTTATATTTTGGACATATCACACTCTTCACATGATTAGCGTTTTTCTCTGTTCAAGGATTTTGGGTACTTTAATTTGTATTTGGAACAATGGACGTCGGTACTCTATCTGTTGCTTTACTATTCTACATACTGCTATTTCACTTTCTTATAGATGCCTCGGGCATATTTGGATGCTCTCTCAGATTGTCGATAATCTCCATGTGGACCGTTACTGGGTTTTATATCATGTCCCTGTATGTGACATGGGGTATTTTTATATCATTTTCTGGGGTGGGAATTCCATTTTTCTGGATGGATATTTGGGTTCCAATCTCCAAATGTGAAAATGTAATGACTTCATGGACTGTTTTACTTCATATAATATATTCAAAACAGTGTTTTTTCTCTTGTGAAAAAAAAATGATTGTTTATAGTCGAAGAGCTGCGGGGTGGTTTATTATATTAATATTTCACGGTCGAATTATGTTCATAACAATTGGAAAAAAAAAATGTTGCCCTGTTTCTATTTTAAACCTGTTTTTTGAAATACAGAGCCATGTTTATATGATTGTTTATAGTCAAAGCACTACGAGGTGGTTTATTATATTAATATTTCACGGTCATTGGAATGCCCACAATTCATAACAAATATTGGAGATTTACTGTCCTGTTTTAAAGTTTCATTTTTTTTTTTTTAAATTGAACCCGCCGTCGGTATACTGGCACTTTGTAAGCGTCGGAATTCCGACAGCTTAAAAACGTCGGAAGAGCGAAAGTTTACAAACGTCGGACGAACGACGTTCAAAACGTCGGACCACATTTAGTCGGACTTGTGACAGTTTACAAACGTCGAAAGAGCGACGTTCAAAACGTCAGACCACATTTCGTCGGAATTGCGACAGTTTACAAACGTCGGAAGAGCGACGTCCAAAACGTCGAACCACATTTCGTCGAAATTGCGACAGTTTACAAACTTCGGAAGAGCGACGTTCAAAACGTCGGACCACATTTCGTCGGAATTGCGACAATTTACAAATGTCGGAAGAGGGACGTTCAAAACGTCAGATCAAATTTTGTCGGAATTGCGACCGTTTACAAACGTCGGAAGCACGACGGTTTGGAAAACATCGGAAGAGCGACGCTTGTTTGGAAGCGACGGAAAAAGTGTCGGTAGTGCGACACTTTGTCAGTGCATCAGAATTGCGACGTGCTGGCAAACCACGTTTTTCCCGTCCTCGAACTGTCGTTCTTGCCACGACTATGTGTCGAAAGAGCGACGAATTGGCCGTCGGAAATTGGGCCAAATTTTCTAGTGCCTTCTCTCTAGAAACTTCCCTCGTACGTTGTCCCACATAATGCTTTCCAACTCATGCCAACGCAGTTTGGCTTGGTCAACCTTAGCCA
Source organism: Pinus albicaulis (assembly GCA_034641835.2). Taxonomy (NCBI): domain Eukaryota; kingdom Viridiplantae; phylum Streptophyta; class Pinopsida; order Pinales; family Pinaceae; genus Pinus; species Pinus albicaulis. Next base: position 657,612,329 of record CM076571.1, read on the forward strand.
AGCATGTTTGCAAAAAACCTCCTTTCACACATGGAGGTGTGAAATCCAGCTCTAAAGTGATCCTCTTTCATACTTAGAGGATTTTTTTCTTTGATCATGCAAATAATGGGTCCCCTACCCATTTTATTCATCTCTTTAACAAAATTTAATGTCCCATAAAATTTGGGACATTACACATAGACAGAGGGTCTCCTGCAAAAGATGACACAACCACATAAACTTGGAACACGTCAGTGGAGTCGCAAATCCTGTTGTGGTGGATTAGTCACACGGGTGTACGAAATCACACCTGCTTAAAGAGTGCGGTCTACTCTTTAAACTATTGGTAACATGCAGAAAGTGGTGGAGCTCAAAAGCACACAATTCAGTGGAAAAAGTATGCAAAATTATGCTTAGGCTAAACTAAAACTAAAACACAAATATACAAAAGCTATTAAAGAGAGTCAAAACGATAATAATGCAAACGATGGCTCAAAAGCCTCTTCTTAATAAAAATTTGAAATGGAGAAGAAATTTTACCCACTTTCCAAAGGGCCCCTAGGAAATGGCTCTAGGTCCTGATGCAAGGATGTTGCCTTCCAAGCTCTGCCTCTGATGCAGTCTCCCTCTCTGTCTCTGTCATGGTGGACTAGGATTGTTGGGTGGCCAACGATCGAGTCGTCTTCAGCTCCAGCTCCAGGTCACACACTGCTAGTGTTGCTTGGGAAACTTTGGCCAGCATAACAATGGGATCACCATTTCTTCATCTCTTAGTGGCTTTATATAGGAGAGTTTCAAATCCGCCTTCCCTCCCTTGGTACATGATGGATGGTGACCCAAGGGAGAGGTTTGATTCCATTTTGTGCTCCACATATTCCTTTTTGTGCTCACATGATGTCTAAGGAGGTGCTAGTGACTGTCCTTAGGCGGCTTCATATAAGGAGTAACTCTCCTTTGCTTTGTGTGGTCCTGGAAAGTGACATTTTTCCATTTCCAGGAATGCGCACTTATCGTGCAAAAAGGCGCGCATAAGGCACTCTTCTCGAAGGATTAAGCGCACAATTCAACATTTAAGACTAGTTCAAATCTGATTTTCTCAAAAGCTTAAAGATTTTAAATACTTATTGATTCCATAATGTGTTCCTGCCCTGTAAATGCTTAGGCTTGACATTAATTAATGTCATCTTCTGCTGTACGATTTTCCAGTGTTAACAATAACCCAACATATTTTTGACCCATTTTTTCTGCTCTTCTAAAAATAGTCTTTGCTCCAAAAGGTGTTTAAGACTATCATGATCATTTTTTACCTTGAAGTGTCTTCCTATCAGGTAAGGTTGCGATTTCTTTAGTGCATGTAGTATTGCCAACATTTCCTTCTCATAAATAGCCTTTTGTAAATACTTTCTTTTGATTGGACGACTTTCAAAAGCAATGGGTCTTCCTTCTTGCATTAAAACAACACCAATTCCATTTCCTGAGACATCACACTCCACAATAAAGGTTTTTGTGAAGTCTGGCATAGCTAAGACTAGTGCTAGGCACATTGCCTCTTTAAAATGTTCAAAGGCCTTAGTTGCTTTAGGAGTCCATGAAAATGCATCTTTCTTGTATAATGTTGTTATAGGTGCTTCTATTCTCCCATAATTCTTAAAAAAATTCCGATAATACCCTGTTAACCCGAGAAATCTGCGCAATTGCTTTATGGTTGTGGGGACTTTCCATTCCTTAATGGCTTTAATTTTATTAGGGTCTACCTTAACACCATCGTGAGATACAATATGACCCAGATATTCCACCTCTTGTAATCCAAAGAAACATTTGGATGTTTTTGCATATAATTTTTTCTCCTCCAATATTTTGAGCACCCTGTCAACATGTTGAACATGATCCTTCCAAGACCTGCTGTAGATTAGTATATCATCAAAAAATACTAGCACAAATTTTCTAAGGAAGGGTTTGAAAATGGAATTCATCAACCCTTGAAATGTAGAAGGTGCATCGGTAAGGCCAAAAGGCATGACCAAAAATTTATAATGACCCTCATGGGTTCGAAATGTTGTTTTTGGAATATCTTCAGTCTTCATTCTAATTTGATGATATCCTGAACGAAGATCCAACTTGGTAAAATAAATTGCTCCATTTAATTCATCCAATAATTCATCAATCACAGGAATGGGAAATTTATCTTTAATGGTGAGCTTATTGAGCTCCCTATAATCCGGACACATTCGCCATGATCCATCCTTCTTGTGTACCAATACTACAGGAGCAGAGAAAGAACTTTGACTAGGCTGAATTATACCCGCCTCTAACATTTCTGCAATCATACGTTCAATTTCGCTCTTTTGGAAGTAAGGATATCTATAAGGCCTGATGTTTGGAGGAACACTTCCTGGAATCAAATGAACAGCATGATCATGATCACGAATAGGTGGGAGTCCTTTGGGAGTTTCAAACACCTTGGAATGATTGTCCAAGACTTGTTGGAGATCTGCAGAAACAGATGATTTTGATGTTGGAACTTCTAGTGAGCATAATTGTGCAATTACGCCTCGTTGTTCTTTCTTTAGAAGCTTTGTCATGACATTAGAGCTTATTATCCTTCCTGGCTTCCCCGCAATACCCCGTAATTCGACTTCCTTTCCTTCTGAAAAAAATTTCAAGAAAAGTTCTCGAAAATTAAAAGCTACCGTCCCCAAAGATTGTAACCATTGTACTCCTAGTACAACATCAGCACCTCCCATAGGAATGGAAAGCATTGGACTATTCAATACATATTCCCCCATGGTTAGCTTGATATTATGGAATTTTCCAAAGAAATTTATAGTTCCTCCATTTGCAACCATCACTTGACATTATGGTGCTGGGTATAGGAAACAATTCAATTCCTTGGCTACCTTACAATGAATAAAATTATGGGTACTACCTGAATCAATCAACACTATTACCTTTTTCTTATTGATATGTCCTTCTATCTTGAGAGTTTGAGGAGTGGTAATTCCTGCCAATGCATTACACGATATGATTGGACTCATTTCTTCTTCTTCTAGGGTTGGTTTCTGGTGTATATCCTCTTCTTTTTAAGTTTCTTGTTCATTTTCTTCCTCCTCTTCATAATCTATGTAAAATAATTTCTTCTCATCACACTTATTACCTTTAGCGTATTTGCTATCACAACTGTAGCGAAGCCCTTATGCTCTTTTTTCTTCCAATTGTTGTGGTGTCCACCTTGTAGGTTGTCGAATTCTAGGAGTAGCAACACTTCCATCTTTATAGATGTGAGTGGTAGGCTTCCTTGTTGCCATAATTTTACATTCAAATTTTCTTGCCAACCTGAATGCCTTCTCCAATGAATCAGGTTCCCAAACACAAACTTGATGTTGGATGTTATCCTTTAAATTCCCTATGAACACATCAATCCTGTGTTCCTCTGGAATATCAATTACCCTTATATTCAATTTTTAGAAGTCCTCAATGTGCTCCACCATTGAACCCTTTTGTTTGAGATTTATCGATTGGCTAAAGAAGGTGTTACTCTTTGTATCCTCATAATGTGCTATCATTTCCTCTGTAAAATTGACCAAGTGACAATTTTTTTACAGGAGCAAAGCCATCGATACCATACAAATGTATTTTGTTCTAAATGTAAAGTTGCAATGCGTACCTTTTGTGTGTTTTGCACATTATTGAGATCAAAATATTGCTCCATCTGTAGTATCCATGCTACGGAATCCTTCCCATTAGGCTTCCTCATATCCATATTTGGAATATGGTGTTTCTTCAATCCAACATTAGATTTTATGAAATCACTATTAAAATTTATTTTGTTCTTATCATGAATTTCCTCTACTATTTTTCCGCCATTAGGAATCATTTCTTGTATTAACCTTGTCATCAAACCTTCCATGTCTGATTTTATATCATTCTTCATTTCTTCCATGTTGTCTTTCATTTTTTCATCGATCTTAGCTTCCATGTCATCCATCTTAGCTTCCACAAATTTCTTCAAACCATCCACCTTAGCTTCCATGCCTTTCTTCAAAACTTCCACTTCATTTTTTGTTTCTCTTTGCAAGAGCGAAATTTGGTGCACTTGCTCTTGTAATTTTGATATGTCATGTTGCGCTTCTTCCTCTTCACGTGTCATAGTAGAGACTTCTAAAGGCTTAATGGGTGTTGAATTATTTTTAGGTGGAATTTTAGAACCCAATACTGATATATATGCTTCAGTATGCCCTTGAAATCACTTCAAACTGATTTTTCACACAAGACTTATGCAATTTGAAAAAAAATATACACACCTTTTTCTTGCTTTTGAGGAGCTCGATATTGAAACTAAATTATCTCTGTGATTTCAAATCTTCAATATCTGAAATTTGGCCATGTAGTAACCCTCTCAATCCTCTTTCGAATGCCACGGGTCTGACCTAATTTGGATTCTTTAAGGAAAATTTATGCCCAATCTCCCACAATGACCTAATTATGGACTGGTTCAGTAGAGTGAAGTTGTATGTCATGCCATGTGTCACTGTTTCCTCCTTTGGCTCTGAAATTGATAGAAAGGAAACTACAATCCGTGTTATTTCAGCCACTTCACCAAATAGTCAAAATACTCCTAGAATAAATCCTATCCTAAAAAAACCACTCATTGAGGAACCAACTCCTCTAGTAAATGAATTTTGACCTCTCGGTCAATAAGAATTATAGATGCCCCTACATCATACTCCCAAGGAAAAAAGATTTCATGGACTCATGTCCATGAGTTCTTCAACAAAGTTGCCACTTTTTTGTATGAGTGTGGCAATCATCCAGGTCGCATATGACAATGGAAGGTTCTTCCACTTCACCAAATAGTCAAAATACTCCTTGTCCTTGGCTTTCTTGATCAATCTCTTGTCCAAAATCCTTTCAGTTTGTAAAGGTTCAGTGGTTGGCAACTGCTTCTCCCATTGTACTGGTTGTTGCTTTTGATTTTATCACTTGTGAAATTCAAACTCCAGGTGTAAATTCAAGTTCATAAGCATTAGCAGAGAATTTTTTCAGGATTCTGTAAGGTCCTGTCTTCTTAAATTTCAACATGTTGTACTCGCCTTTTGGGAATATTTCCTTTCGCAAATGTGCAAGTACAAAATCTCCCACTTCAAAAATTTTCTCCCTTCTGTTGAGATCTGCTCTACTCTTATATTTAAGATTGTTTTCATGTACTTTTTTCTTTACCTGGTCATGAATTTCTCATATAGTTGTAGCAAAATCTTCCCTTGCTACACTTATCTACTCTTTTATTCCTAGACTCCTGAGCTCATGTACTCCTCTTGGGCTCATTCCATACATAATATGGAAAGGGCTTTGTCCAATTCTTTTGTTGGGAGTATTATTGTATGCATATTTGGCTTGTGTTAAAATTTTATCCCACTATTTGGGGCGATCTCCAATTAAACTACATAGAATATTTCCCAAACTCTTGTTCACTACTTCATTCTAGCCATCATTTTGTGGGTGATATGCTAAGTTCAACTGCAATTCTATGCTAAATTTCTTCCATAAGGTCCTCCGGAAATTTCCCAAGAACCTAGTATCTCGATATGAAACAAGACTCTTAGGAATTCCATGGATTCTTACCACCTATTTAAAGAACATATTAGCAACATGGCTAGCATCACTAGTCTTAGCACAAGAAATAAAATGAGTCATTTTTTAAAATATATCTACAACCATAAAGACATAATCATTACCTTTCTGAGTTCTTGAAAATCCTAAAACAAAATCCATACTCACCAAGTCCCAAGGCATGTCTAGAATTGGAAATGGGGTATATAGTCTGGTGTTATGGCTTCTTCCTTTGGCATATTAATAGGTTATTCATTTCATTAAATACTTTTGTAAAATAGTCCTCAACTTTGGCCAGTAGTAATGTCATCTCAGCAGATCATGCATCTTGTCTTACCGAAATGTCCTCGAAGACCTCCATTTTTCTTTTCCTTAATTAACTTTTCCATCATAGAACAATTGTGAATACAAAACTAGTTGTTCTTAAAGAGCAGTCCATCTTGGATCATATACTCAAGCCATGGGCTTCGATTTTGAGAATCTAGGTTCTTACAAGCTTCAAAATATTCTTTGAAATTTTCATCCTTCCCATACAATTCCTTTATAGAATCCAATCCCAACACCTAAATATGACATTCCTACAATAATAAATGCCTCTTGCTCAAAGCATCTTCAATTTTATTAGATTTTCCGCTGATGTGCTTTAAAAAAATGTAAAACTATACATGTACTCAACCCACTTAATGTGTTTTTGGTTCAATTTAATTTGTTGCATAATATATTTCAAGGCATGGCTATCAATATATAAAATAAACTCCCTGGAAAATAAATAATGCCTCCATTTATTAAGGGTTTGAACCACTACATAGAATTCCTTGTCATAGGCCATTGTATACTTCCTTTTGGCCTTGTTTAATTTCTCACTATAATAAGAAATGAGTTTGTCCTCCTTGATGAGTACTTCTTCAATTGCATCATTGATGGCATCATTTTTCACTTGGAAAGGCTTATTAAAATTTGGAAGTGCAAGGATTGGTTGCTCTGTAATATTCCTTTTTAGCATCTATAACACCTTCTCAACTTTAGTAGTCCACAGAAATGGTTGTTGATCCTTATTGATGTGCTCATTTTGTTGAAGTTCATGATCAATTACCTGTAAAAACTCGCCAAACCATGAAATATTTTGACTTCAAAAATATTTCTAGGAAAGGGTCATTCAACAATAGCCTTTACTTTTCTTGGATCCATCTTCAACCCATATCTGGAAGTGATAACACCTAAATATTCAAGCTCTGACTTAAAAAGGGAACATTTCTTCAAATTTATGAGTAACTTTTCATGTTGTAATTTCTCCAACACATGCCTCAAGTGTGGTAGATGTTCCTCCTTTGAATGAATGTAAACTAGTATATCATCTAGGAAAAAAATTACAAACTTCCCTATGAATTCTTCCAGTACTTCCTTCATTGGCCTCATGAATGTACTAGGTGCATTATACAATCCAAATGGCATAACCATCCATTCATACAATCCTTCATTAGTTTTAAAGGCATTTTCCCACTCATCTCCCTCTCTTATTCTAATTTGATGATACCCACTTTTCAAATCAATTTTTGAAAAGCAACTGTTACCACTTAAACAATCCAGCAAATCATCAATGCATGGCGAGGGAAAATAATACCTAATTATGAACTTATTCAAAGCTCTGGAGTATGTACACATGAATCATCCACCATCCTTCTTCAGGTTCAACATTGTAGGCCTTGCACATGGAATAATACTTTCTCGAATCAGTCCTTTATCTAACATCTCTTGCACTTGCTTCATGACTTCTTCATTCTCTTTAGTTTTCATGTGATATTAAGCAACTTTATTGGGAAAAATTGCACTTGGTATCAAATCGATATTATGATTGATACTCCTTATATGTGGTAGTTCACTTGGAAAATTATCCACAAAAATTCCATGGTGTTCCTCCAACAATTCTTGAATTTCTAAAGGAAAATCAGAAATATTAATGGAAGTAAGAACTACTTTAGGTTTGAAAATAATAGCAAAATTTACCTCCTCTATCTTCAAATACTGTAAAAACTCTTTCTCACTCATCAACAAAGATTTTGGATCACTAGATTCAAAAGTCCATTCTTCTTGTATTGGAAGCAAGGTATTATTTATTCCATCCTAATGAAACTTATATGTATTCTTCTTACCATCACGCACAACACTTTTGTCAAATTGCCATGACCTACCTGGAAAAATATGACACATGTCCATCAGAATCACATCACACATGATCTTATCCTTGTAACTTCCAATATAAAGCTCTATCTCACACTACTCATTCACTAAAATTTGACGTCACTTCTACAACCATGACACCTTATAGAGTGTTGGATGCTTTTGTATCTTCAACTTAAACTTTTCTACAACCTCTATAGACACCAGGTTGTCAGTACTTCCACTATCAATCACCAGGTTACAACACTTCCCTTAAACTTTGCAAACAATTCAGAATAAGGCTCTCCTTTGGAATAACTCAACAACTTCTTTCTCCTGCTTAATCAATGCCTCTCATATCTCTGGAACATTCTCAACTTCTTGCACCTCTTCTTTCTCTTCCTTTATTGGAGCAGTGACAACATTGATTTGGCTCGTCTCTCTATTATCTGAACAATCATACACCACGTGTCAAAGATTTCCATACCTGTAGCAATGAACTTCTCTTCCTCTGCTTCTTCCTCGTCCTCTGGAAAATGATCTTTGACCTCTGGATTCTCCCTCTTGTTGTCGTTGTGGACTTGAGCTACTAGCTCCATCTCTTGGTGCAATAGATCTTCCTATGTTTGTTTTTTGTCGTCTTCCTTTAGCAACACTCTTACCTCTACCAACTTGCTTCCTTGCAATTTTTTATTCAACCTTCAAAGCCAAATGATATGCCTCCTCTACTGTCTTAGGTGATAATACACTAATCTTGTCCACTGTGTCCAATCTATGCCCATTTATATATCTTGTTGTCTTTTCTGTAGACTCCTATACATATCCTGCCTTGGTATTCACCTTGTAGAACTCTTTTGTGTACTCTCTAACTATCATAGCTCTCTACTTAAGGTTTTGCATACTCCTAAACAAAGTAAGTTGGTAATATTTTGGAAAAAACTTACCTCTAGGTTTCTCCACCATCTTGTCCCAGCTTTTAATCTTCTATTTGTTTTTTCTCCTTCTCTCTGCTTGTACACCGTCCCACCAGAGAGTTGCATGACCCTTTATCATAGTTATAACAAAATTAATTTTTCTATCTTCATCCATCTCTTCATACTCAAATAATTTATCCATCTCTATGACTGAGTCAATAAGTTCCTTTGGATTCATGCTGCCTGTATAAAAAGATAGATCTCGTTTGGGTTTCATAATAGATCCCAAAACTACTTTCAATATCTTAGCTTATGTTGATTCTTCCGTTGCTTCTTTTTTCAAATATTCTTCCTCTTCTAGACTCACATCTCTCATTTATGGTTCTCTCTATAAACCAATTTCCATCATATCCATTCTTGCCTCCAATCACTGTATCGCCCATTGTACTTCCCTATTAACAACTGGCCTTTGTCTATCTCCTCCTCTAGCGCCTTATCTAGCTCCTCAATCAAATTTGGGTGGAATGATTACTTTTGTTCCTAAAGCAGACGTAGAGTCTACTTTGATACCACTTGATGCAAATCTGACTTGGATTTGCTCTAAATTGTCCCCCATGAGTTGGTTCCTCCAAATAGGTGCTTCCTTCAAACCCTTTGAGATTAAAATCCTATTAAAAATAATCATAGTGGAAAAATGTATTAAAGATGGGAGGATTCGAAAGGGTGGCCAACCCTAAGTGAGTATATAGCTAAAGATTTCTTGGTTCCCTTATTAAGTATCAAGAACTCCACCACCCTTTTTACGGCTTAGGATCGAGCCTACGTGACACCATTCGTAAATACTACATTAAACAGAGGCCCGCTCTGTAGAAATTTGAATAACTGATATATTATTCACCGAGATTCTCCTCATCACACACTATTTTAACTTCATGAACAATACAGAATCTCATCTACCATTGATCATTAATTGCGGAAATAAAAACAATCGCATGCGCACATTAAAACCATAAACAATCACACATATGAACATAGTATTTTATGGGAAAGCTTAAAGCTGAAAACCCCCAACTATATGTATATTATATGTCATAGAGATCATGTAACAATCATTATACAAAGCTTCTCACAAAGCTCTCAGTACAATCTCCAATTGCTACACACTAATCAAGCCCCGATCTAGCAAATCTCATGCTCCAATCTCTACCACCTGATAGCCTGCCTCTACTGCGCAATCACTGTTGAAGAATGGCTCTGAATGAACTCGAATTGGTCCAGCCTTGCTCATGCAATCCTCATTGGCATCTCCAATCACTGTGTGTTGCAAATCATGCAACAGTATAGTCACAACTGATAGTCACACTGCTCTTTCACCTACCTCTTCACTGGTCTCCACTGAAACTGCCCATGCACTGTAGTTAACTAATGTATTCTTTAGTTGATTAATGAGTTAATAATTAGTGAATTAATTAATAATTAATTCACACCACTCTCACTAGTGTATCAATCAGTTAGACTAGATACAACTAGCTCAACTATGTTTAACTCAGTTAAAATGAACACAACTCCATCAACTAGCTCAATAATTCCACCAAACTCTGTCACATGAGTTCTAATTGAAGTATCCATGCAATAGCTCCACTTAACCCTCAGGAATAGCGTAATTCCTTCTGTCAGCTCCTGTGCCACATCTGTGCACTTAATTGAAGTGCTCCAAGAGAATAAGATAACGTTTATAGTCCAAATATTATTAAGAGCTAATAATATTCGACATATCTATTTTTAGACTGGAAATCTAAAAATAGATTCCGCCCAATATGTCTAAAAATTGAAGTCCATCTATTTTTTCAACTTGACCAACCATCCACAAATAGCATCCTGCAACTCATAGAACATGATCGACATGTCTAAAAATAGACTTGCGCCAAAAATAGCCTCCGGGCCCACTTAGTGAAGGCAACTTCTTTCCACTAAGCTCATCATCTTGTTGCAATCTCAACACGCTCAAGCCTCCACATAATATCTATGACCTACTTTATATATCCAGCTTCAATAGAAAATGATGCCTACAAAGACCGTTCGGGGAAGCCCTCCGGGAAGAACCCACGGTTAATAGTTACGAGCCATTTATTGTATATCCCGGCACGATGGGAAAAGGTGCTCGCAAAGACTTCCCAGGTAAGCCCCCTGGGCGGGACCCACATCCACCATTAACTATAATGAACTCCTTCACTTTTATCCCTCTGGGTTGGTCTGTGAAGTGTAAGTTATCACAGACGCTACAAAACTTACAGAATAACTTATCCTACTTTCAGCTACGTTTATACCACGGATCCTGCAAACGTGGAGCACATCCTTAGATCTAATTTTGCAAACTACGTTAAGGTCAGCTTCTGTTACATAGAAGAAATTGATTCTGTTATATCGAGTCATGCCTTTATATGTGTTGTTGTGATTAATGCAATTTTGAAAAATTCACAGGGAAAGTTCAACCATGATATTATGGAAGACCTACTTGGGGATCGCATTTTCAGCGTTGATGGTGAGCCGTGGCGACAACAGCGAAAATTAGCTAGTTTTGAGTTCTCCACCAAAGTGTTGAAGGACTTCAGCAGTGTTGCTTTCCGAGAGAATGCAGTGAAACTTTCCAAAATCCTTTTGGAAGCTTGTGGAGCAAAGCAAGCAGTAGAGATGCAGGCATGATAAATCCTTTACCTATTAGCTCATTCTCTCTGAAAATTTATAGATAAAATTGCATTTCTATATTCCTTTTGATTATGAAACCAAGAGCAGTGACAGTGTCTAAAGATGTTGTTGCTTGAGTTCTTACTAGCCCGAAGGATCAATTAATATGGAGTCTTTCCGCCTTCAAATAGGTTACATTAGAGATGAATACCATGGGCAAAACCACAGATTCCCATAAACCTGGAACTTCAAGTTTATTTAACAACCTTAACAATCACATATTAAACAAGACCGAGGAACATTAACTTGGTCCCAATCATTCATCAACCATCTCAACTGAGATATCATATTCCCCCCTCAAGCTAGGATACCAATACACCTACGACCCCGGTACCTATCCAAGTTGTCCATTCCACAACTTGATGATTCCATGCACCACTACACTACATGTATGCCTGATCAAAGTCTTAAGGCCTTACAACAATCCGTGCTCCTGCGCAATATGTATGCCTGAACAATAGGTCTTACAACTTCCTAGGGAAATAGATCTACCTATGGCATGGTTTCATAACTTGGACCAAAAACTCTTATAGTGTTCACAGTAACACACCATTGTGGCTCTCATCACCTCCTTCACTAAACTTCAAGCCATAGACTCCATTTCTGTCTTTTCTTCCATACTACCACTCTCTTGTTACATCTCTAGATTTGTTGATCCATATCTCGACCTGGTCATTCAACATTATTTGCACTCACCAGATCTGTGCAATCTTTCATTAATACAACTAAAATCAATTTAGTGGGCATCATTCTCCTTTGTCATGGCCACCATAGCCTTTCACTACACATGCACAATCTTTTCCTAGCAACTTCTCCAAGACCTCTAAAACCTAATTCATTGGTCTTGACACATGTACTTTACCAGTCCATCCACGCTTCACTCTCAACTCCAGGTTCTGATCAACACACTGCAACTTCGACCACAACTCTCATATTCACTAGGCTCTGATACCAGTTGTTAAGATAACGAAACAAGGAGAAGTAGTGGTGTCTAAAGACACCATTGTTTTGGATCCAATGGCCTCAAAGGATAAATTAGCGTGGAGTATTTCCACCTTTAAATAGGATACATTAGATATGAATTCCATGGGAAAAACCATAGATTCCCATAAACCTGGAGCTTGAAAACCTTTGGTAACTTGATCGAGTCAAGTTTACCTATCCACCCTAACACTCGTGCATGCTGAAAATTTATATTTAAAATTGTATTTATTCTTCTCCCCTCTTGTGTATGGAGTGAGTTAATAAGTGGACAAACTCAATTTCTAGTAATTTCTTCTTCTTCTTTTCAATAAATTAAAGTTCCACTCTCAATTTTTTGGTGATTTTATTTTACTGTTTTTTGGTGATTTTGTCTTTTTCAGTGATGTTAAGTTCCAGCCTTGAAATTTGGATGATTTAAATCATCTTAAAATGAGTCAAAACCATAAGAAAAAAATTCCACTGCAAATAATTTGTATTGTCTACTTATTAACTTACTCTCTCTCACACACATATTTCTGGTCTACAAAGTGTTCAAAGTGAGGAAGCTAGTACGGTATCAGCACCTTGCAGTTTTATAGTTTTATATCAATTTCGGTTGTATGAACTTTTCAAAGTGAGTAACCTACTACCTTACCAGCGCCTTGTGGTTTTCTAGAGGGATGGTTGTATTCATTGCCAACCACAATAGCAGCTAGTAAACCTCAATAACAACTAGTAAGTTTGTAGGCCTGAGTGAGAATGGATTCCATGACCGCCTTGAGAATTACACCATAGTGGAAAATGTTGAACCAACCAAGTTATCCCTAAGGCCTATATATAGCCTCGAGATCCCCTCATCTTCCGAATATCTACATGGGGTAGTTCAACCATCAACCACATCACTATTAGTAACTCCAATGGACTTAATTAGATGGTAACCCCAATGGATTCAATTAGATTTGAACTTGTGACATAAGATCTCTGCATGAGCAATATATCTGGGGTGAATGGCAATTAACTGCGCTAAACTTTATATCTGGGGTGAATGGCAATTAACTCCGCTAATCTTCAGGGAATCGAACAATTCACTGCCATTCACCTCATGCATGTTGCTTGCTAACAAAAAGGACACATATAGAGGTCTTAGGTCACAAGTTCAAATTTAATTGAGTCCATTGGAGTTAACAACGGTGATTATGGCTGATGGTTGAGGTATTAGGTCACAAGTTCAAATTTAATTGAGTCCATTGAAGTTAACAATGGTGATTATGGCTATGGCTGATGGTTGAATTACCCCATCATGATATATAGAAGATGAGGGGATCCCAAGGCTTTTCTTCAAACTATATACATACAAGTTTGAAGTTGTGGTTTCAAAACTTATTGACAAAGAGGTAACCACTGACTCTTGTGTTAATGCTTGCCTCCTGAAATTCCAAGGAACAAGGGGAAGTTTCCTGCCAGAAAACAATTACTGATATCATCTCTAAGGGCCCTCTTGGGCGGTTGTTATCCATGTGATGGATTACAAGCTATTGCTAGAGATCATGTCCCTGAGATGGGATCTCTTTTCACATTAATCTCTCTCTATGTCTATATATATCCTTGTGTGAATACTCATGGAAAAATAGTATGGTGCAGAATCATAAATTGACAGCGATAAATGCCAATAGGGTCTTTTACTAAAATCAACAATGGATGCAATCTGCAAACTGGGCTTTGGGTTGGAGATCAACAGCTTATCAAATACCAACTCTCGAGCAGAGGCATCTTTTGCAAAGGCTTTTGATACTGCAAATGCTATGCTTTTGTGGCGTTATGTTGATCTTGCATGGAAATTAAAACGATACTTCAATATTGGGACAGAAGTCACCATGAAAGAAAGCATCAAAACAATGGATGATTTTGTCTATAAGGTCATTCAGAAGAGGAGACGGGAACAAAATAACTATGTAAGAGAATGCTCACACCAGTCTTAGTCACAAGCAGACGTTCTAATTGTTCTTTTCACATTTTCTCGGACTAGTTAATTGCTGGTACTCATGACCTTGTTTCTCTGTCACTGGCTTCAAATATTTTTACAGGTAAAGCCAGACATACTGTCTTGCTTTCTTGCATTAAGTGAGAAATACCCAGAGAATTACTCGGACAAGTATCTCCAAGATATTATTTTGAATCTCAACACAACTGCAGTTACTCTTTGTTGGTTTTTTCATTTGCTTTGCAAAAATCCAGATGTTGAAGGAAAAATTTCTGCAAGAAATTTGTGGCCTGGTCAAGGAGAATGAATGTATGTCAATTGAAGAATCTATAAGTACGTTTTCTCAAAGTCTGACGCACACAGTATTGGATAACATGCACTATCTTCAAGCAGCTTTATCAGAAGCCTTCTTTTACTGATCATTGTCCAGGAAGCTAGTACCTTACCAGCAACCTGTGGCTTTCTGGAGGGATGGCTGTATTCACTGCCAGCAACAATAGCAGCTAGTAAACCTGTAGGCCTCAGTGCGAATGAATTCCATGACTTCCTTGATAATTACACCATAGTGGAAAGGGTTGAACTAGCCAAGTTATCCCTAGGGTCTATATACACAAATATATTAAAGGCTATCCCCAAGGATTAGTGCAATTAATTACCATTCACCCAAGTATGTTTTTGATGCGGAGGTTTTAGTCACAAGTTTAAATTTAATTGAATCCATTAGGGTTAAAAATAGTGATTGTAGTTGATGGTTGAGCTACTCTGGAGATACTCAGAAAGGATCCCTGATGCCTCAAACTATATATATGAAATTGCAGTTTCAAAACTTACTAACAAGTTACCAATGACTTTTGTGTTAATGGTTGCCTCTTGAAATTCCAAGGAAGAAGGCGATGTGCCCTGTGAGAAAAGAATTATTGATATCAGCCCCTAGGGCCCTCTTGGGATTGCAGTTGATATCCATATGATGGATTTCAATTTTCAAGGTATTGCTAGAGGGCATCCCTAGGATGGGAGTTCTTTTCACATTAATTTCTCTCTGTATTTCTTTATATATCCTTGTCTGTATTTCTTTATATATCCTTGTGTGAATACTCTATGGCAAAATAGTATGGGCAGAATCACCATTTGACAGGGATAAATGCCAATAGGGTCTTTTACTGAAATCAACAATGGATGCAATCTGCAAACTGGGCTTTGGGGTGGAAATGAACAGCTTATCGAATGCCAACTCTGGAGCAGAGGCATCTTTTGGAGAGGCTTTTGATTCTGCAAATGCTATGCTTTTGTGGCGTTATGTTGATCTTTCTTGGAAATTAAAACGATACTTCAATATTGGGTCAGAAGTCACCATGAAGGAAAGCATCAAAACAGTGGATGATTTTGTCTACAAGCTCATTCAGAATAGAAGAGAGGAGATTTCCGTCCAAAATAACTATGTAAGAGAATGCTCACACCTGTCTTAGTAACTTATGCCACAAGCAGACTATCTAATTGTTCTTTTCACATTTTCTCTGAATAGTTTATTGCTGGAACACATGACTTTGTTTCTCTGTCACTGGGTTCAAATATTTTTACAGGTAAAACCAGATATATTGTCTCGCTTTGTTGCAATGAGTGAGAAACACCCCGAGGATTACTCGAACAAGTATCTCCGAGATATTATTCTGAATTTCATGATAGCTGGCCGGGACACAACTGCAGTTACCCTTTCTTGGTTTTTTCATTTGCTTTGCAAAAGTCCAGATGTTGAAGGAAAAATTCTGCAAGAAATTTGTGGCCTGGTCGAGGAGAATGAAAGTATGTCAATTGAAGAATCTATAAGTATGTTTTCTCAAAGTCTGACGCACACAGTATTGGATAACATGCACTATCTTCAAGCAGCTTTATCAGAAGCCTTGCGCTTACACCCAGCTGTTCCTGTGGTAAGACGCGTATATTTCTTCGGTCATTTGGGTATCTCCAACATTCTTTAGACTGATCATTGTCCATCAATAATTGTGTCTTGTAAGTCTTGTTTCTCCTCTTGTTAGCATGCACTGGAATTCCATTAGTTAGGATAGAGATATATGGCATAATATTATATTCATATTCTCATTGCATTAGTGGGTTTGCCCAAACCAATCTCTTTTATGACTTTTCTTTTGCAAAAGTATGGATAAGTTCATTTGATTTTTGGATTCCTATGCTTAAATTAGAAGTGCAGAAATAGTTGTACCTTTTGAATAGAATACCTCCTATATTCATCATCGTTCTCCATTTAGTATTTGATTTAAAGATCAAAGAGTATGGTTCATCATAAATTGACAAAACACAATTTGCAGGATCCAAAGTGTGTAGTTTCTGATGACATCCTGCCCGATGGATTCAAAGTCAAGAAAGGTGATATAATCAACTATGTCCCTTACTAAATGGGAAGAATGAAATACCTCTGGGGCAATGATGCAGAGGAGTTTAGGCCAGAGAGGTGGCTTCAGAATGGAGTTTTTACGCCTCAGTCACCATTCAAATTCACTGCATTTCAGGTAAGTCTCTTAATCTTGATAGTTAATCTTTTAAAAAGTACCTATGGTAATGCCTTGAAATCAATAAGGTGTGTGCTTGACTTACAGGCTGGACCTCGCATTTGTCTTGGCAAGGACTTTGCATACATGCAAATGAAGATTTTCGCTGCTGTGCTTGTACGTTTCTTCAAATTTGAAGCTGTTGAAGGTAAGGAAGTGAAATATCGTACCTCACTGACACTCCATATGACTGAAGATGGATTAAATCTTCGTGTCAAACCTAGATTAGATTGCTGAGCACAGTTTTACTTCACAATAAGGTACAGCGTACACAGAAAGCTTTTATCTGTTGTACATAAGTGTTTTAAGATATTCTGATTTTGTCTAGTTGAAGGCATCTGTTATGTTGAGTCATACCACAATGTCAAAACCCCCTTGGGTGATGAAAACATTGTTCGAATAGAAAATGTTGAATGAGCCAGACAAGTAGAACACACACTAGGCACAGAACAGTGCTTCACAATATAAGTTATGTCATCTTATGTAATCATAGGTGCCGATCTGTGGCACTAATTCCCTGTTTGTCTAATAAGAACTTTATCTTATTCTTTTGAATAAATGTTTTATAAAATAATAAGGAATTACTGGAATCCCTGATTTATGGATCTTTATGTTTCTGATTCTTTCTGTGTGCGCTGAAATGCTAGATTTGTGCTTTTTAATGCGACATGAATTTTTATTAGTCATACTGTATACCCAAATGGCAATTTTGTTGAAAGTGCTTGGATGATTTTGGTAGTGAGGTCTTTCCTGTGACCTGTTTTGGTCTACCTGAGTGGCAACTCCCAAATGGCTCTTTTTTACTTTTGATTTAAAATGCCCATAATTTGCTGTTTAGATAGGTAGTCACAGGAAGCATTCTATAATAAATAAATAAATAAAGAGATATGTGGGAGTGACTCTTTCCTATCAGACTATTTTAGTTATCTGTATTAACTAGTCAACATAAAGACGATGGCTTTTGGCCTGTACAGAACTCACATATCAATATTAGAATCAGATACAACATAGCCCATACTGTATCAGGTACATATAAGCCAGTTAGGGGAGGGGAACTAAATGCTAAATAAAGAAACATGTGTGGTGTATTGAAAGTTGTTTTTTTTCAGATGAATTATTCCATTTAAATTTATTTTCTTGCAGTTTTGTTGTTACTGGGATTTTTAAGTTATTGATTTTTAAAGTGCCCAATCCCTATCCTCAAGAATGGGACTCCAATATTATCTCTTAACATATTTCTATTCCCACGAGTTATGTTTTCCTGTTTTCCTTATGTAGATGAAGAGTAGTCCTCAAAGCAGCAGTATCTTCTTACAACAAATACAATCTTATAAATGAAAACCTTAAAATACAGTAGCAGAGATAGAAATATATAGCTAGAAACTGGCAGGAATATTTCCTTATAATCCTTAGTTTAAAATTAAGGGAACCATAAGCAGTACTGTCATCTCTGGCTGTAAATCTCAAATACAGATGTTTCAACAGAGAGATAATTTTCCTCATAGAAAGGACTTGCGGAGGGACACTTTTTCCTCGAACTATATGAATTTAAAAGACTCCACCATCGAGTTGAGGGTCGGGATGTGACATTGGAAAACTCTCTCAACAACAACAATAACTGTAAGGCAAACAGCTCTAGTTAGATCAGCACAGAATATGGCAATGCTGCCTAACGACTGATGTTGATGTTTGCAGCTTGGACAGGAACTTGTGCACAGGTTTTGTGTCAAATGTGTAGGAAGTTGTTTGAGTCCTTTCTATTTTTTTAGACGAAAAAAACACTGAACTTTATATTAATCAAAACCAGTACATAGTACACATCATAGACTGAGTCTTTTTTATTTGTAATTCATTTGATGAGAGTGCAGAGCCTTTTAATTTTTAGTTATGAAAAGTCTAATAACGTGTAATTTAATAACAATAGTGATTTAGATAAATCTTTACTGTTTTTTTTTGTAAGTTTGGTAAGACTACATCTTCATCAACATGTCCAAATACATCATCCCGATCAGGGCAAGGAATTGAACCTGTCATGAGTGCCTTAACAACCCGCCTCATCACTCTTTAACCATATCCAAATAAATCTTTACTGTTTTTTTTTGGTAACTGAGGCTAAACTATATTGATTGGAAATAAAACATTACATATGCTACAGGCTGAGTTGGTAAGCTGCGCTTAACCAATCTCAACCTTTGTTGCTTTCATAGTTGCGTATGTATGGGCTGCCTCCTTGGAAGAAACCAGCCCTAAAATAACATCAGACAAAAGATTACAAAATGTGACATGACACCTGTGAAAGTAAAGGTTCTATGATAATAGCTGGAATAACAGAAAACTAAAAAACGCTGAGCAACCACGCAGTCATGGTGCGTCTACATCATCCTTGGTGTCTGGAGTTTCTTCCTCGATAAGGCAGGCATACTCCTGCACTATGGCCTCCTCTTCAGCGATAGGTCGGCGCGGAGGCCTGGAGGCGAGTGCGCAAAAGATGGGAGCGACAGGGTACTCAGCATCCGGTACTCGCGTCCAATTCCCCTTCAATTCCATTATCCAAACGTCGGTGTCTTCCCCCTCTACCTCCTGAACTGGAAGAGGCTCGATTTTGCGGGGCCTGGGGTGCTCCTGTTGCGCAATGGTGGATTTCCTTGGTCCGCTTCTGCCTCTCCGCGTTTCATGAATAGGGGCTTCCTCCTTCGGGTCGTGCGTAGGGCTCTGGGGGGCATCCCTGGCGTGACTACCCGAAGAGGAGCCCTCAAGGGACTCCAAACGGTTATTGAACCCTTGCTGGTAGCGTCCGGGGAACGCACCTCGTTGGCCTCCTCTGATTGTTCTTTGGCGCAGCCTAAGAGCCATGGGATGTTGAAGTAGAGGGTAGGTGGGGAGTTGAGAGGTGTGGAGAAGAGGCTCAGACCAGAGACAATGAATGCACAGCGTGGTGTTGTTGGGCAGGGTGGTGCGCAGGTGAAGATTGTGCAGCTGGGGGAGCTTGGTGATGAGAACGCATAGTCTGGATAAACTAGCAAGGAAAAGGGAGCTGAGGTGAGGCATGCCTTCAGGGAGGTGCGCGACCGAGAGGGATCTACGCAGCACGGCTATGGGGAGGGAGTTGCGCAACGGGCAGGGCACGCAAGTGGGATGAAACTAAAACAGAAAAGCCAGAAGGAGCAGACTTTGAGTAACACTATACAAAAGGGCTTCTCCTTTTGTAGGCCTGTGGCATAGGCGCAGATGCTGTGTATTATTATGACACGCTCGCAGGTGCATGCTGTGACAATTTGCATGTGGGAGCATGTGCTTTGAGTTATGGCAGAGTGTCATATCCATCTAGGAGCTCATTCAAATGATTGCAGCTGAGAGGAATCACCCAGGGTGGTTGTTGGCTTTGCGTATCTTCTTGATGCCTTGCCTCCGTCACCTCATGCGAATTATTGCAGAGTGGTGGATCCACTTCAAGTGAAGGCCTGCATTGTAGATCTTCATCATCTCGAGCGTGGGAGGGACTGTGTCCATACGTGCGTCCCATATCACCCTCATCCGAGGAGGAATAGTCCTTTCGGATGAGAGTTTGGCATTCTCTGCATAAGGAATTATCCTCAATCTGGGAGAGGTTGGAGTACTGCAATGCATTGTGGCTTTCCACACCCTTGTTGGCTAGGAGATCCGCAACAGTGTTTGCTTTCTTGCGCACATGGTGAAAAGTTATTGCCCTGTGATTTTGTATCAACTATTCTAGGAGTTTGAACTTGTTAGCGAGCCTCTAGCTGGTGGAGACTTTTGTGGAGGAAGAGCCATGGAGAATTCGTGTGGCCGCTTGTATGATGATTTGCAAGTCTCCCTCCATTTCCAGGGGAAAAAATCTGAACTCAATGGCTCTGGAGATGCCCTGGATGAGTTCCTCTAACTCCGTTGAGTTGTTTCTGTCCCATCCCATGTTTTCGTAGAAGACCAAAAGGGGCTTACCCTAGGAGTTCCGGAAGATACCTCCGTATCCAGTGTTTCCTAGGTTTCCTTTGGAGGCTTTGTCGAAGTTACATTTAAAGAAACCATTTGGAGGGGGGTTCCATTATTCAGGTGCGATGGTTCTTCCTGTGTTCCCTGGGGGGTTATCCGAAGGGGTGTTTATGCTCATATGTCGGTTGCTCCAAATGTTGCATTCTGCATTAGTTGTCGGGAGATCTTCCTTACTCCAAGGAGTTGTGGCAAGGGTTTCTGTGAGATTGTCGTGTAACATTGCCCAGATTTTGTCTTGATTGGATGCTCTGCCTTTAAAGATCCGGTTGTTCCTTTCTTTCCATATGTTTCAGATAAGGAGGCCTAGAATCAGCATCCAGAGTCTGTTCAGAAGGTTGCTGGAGTATGGATTTTCCGTCCACTTGCTGATGGTGTTGATGATGTTACTCCTTTCTCTGTTGGTGCGTCTGCATATAATTTCAATCCTGTCCCACAGTGCGCTGGATACGGGGCAGAGGTCCAGCAAATGATCGATAGTTTCAAGGTCTTCCTGGCACAGTGGGCATCTTAAGGGTCCCACAAAACCTCGTTTTAATAGATTCTCCCATGTGAGGATGCATTGTTTACTAAGCAACCACAGAAAGGTGGGTACTTTGGGCCATAGCTTGGCAGACCATATATTCTTCCGTGTGTGATTGGATGGATCTGGGTTCTGTTGTTGTAAGATATTGTAGGCTTCCTTGGTGGATTAGTTGCCACTTGGAGTATGACCCCATTTGAGAATATCGGGTCCTTGTTGGGCTTTGATTCTTCTCTTAGCTATTAGTTCCTCCCAGATGTCTCTGTGATTTTCATTGTTCCAATATTCTTGCCATCCATCAGTATGAAGCCAGGTCCTATAGCCCCGAGATGTGACATTGATCCAGAAATATTGGACACAGTTTGGCTGCCTTGCCTGTAAGACTATGCTCCAAAGGGGTCTGGGAAAGATTGAGGAGAGGCTAGGCATTTGCTGCCAGGAATCCTCCCAGAATCTGGCTTGAGTACCACTGCGCAGCTCCCAGAAGCTATGGGTTTGGATCAACCTTTTTTGGTTGCTGGCCACTTTCCATATTTGGGATTCTCCTGGATCTATGTTGAATCTTATGAGGTCCTCCTTGTGCCAATTTCTCGCGTATTTGGCTGACCATAGGTTTTCCCAAGGTGTGTGAGAGTTGGAGACCCATTTCCACCAAATGTTGGCCCCATGATACTATTGATGTGCTCTGGATCTCGCAACCCTAGCCCACCATGACCTTTCGGTGTGCAGACTTCTTTCCAATTGACTAGAGCCCATTTATTTTTCTCTTTGGTTCCTCCCCATAGGAATGTCTGTTGTAATTTGTGCATAGCTTTGAGGACCCATTTTGGGGTAGCTAGAACCGCTTTGATGAGCACCATGCGGCCCACTATATTGAGATAACGATGGGTCCAACTAGATAGTTTGGTTTCCATTCTATCGAGCAGCGCTCGCCAAGAGGAGTGATTTATGGTTGTATCTATGAGAGAGGCTCCAATGTATTTGGAAGGTAAGAAAGCTATGGAGAATCCCAAGATGTGGGCGATGTTGCATTGGGTGATAGGAGAAGTGTGGAAGACGAAGATTTGAGATTTTTCAAAGTTGACCTCTGTGCCATTTGCTTCATAGAAACAGTCGATTAGAGATTTGAGGGTTCGAGCTTCCTGGACTGAGGGGTGTCCCATTATCATATTGTCGTCCACAAATTGTTGATGGTAGATGGGAGGGAGATTGTGGAGGGGTATGCCTTGAAGGGTACCCGAATGGATAGATCTTTTGAGCAAGCGACCTAGCCCTTCGGCCATAATAAAAAATGAAGGGAGAGAGAGGATCTCCTTGTTTGATACCTCTTGAAGGATTGAATGTTGCCGAAGGTATGCCATTGACCAGAATGGAAAGAAAGGGGGAGGTTATCAGGCTCATTATCCATTGGACCCAGGTGTGGCTGAAGCCAAAGGCTAAGAGGACTTGCTTGATACATTCCCAACTGAGTTTGTCAAAAGCCTTGGACAGATCAATTTTGAGGAGCATACCAGGTTTTTTGGAGGTTTTGATAGAATGGATGAACTCGTGGGTTAAAATGATGCATCAAGGATTTTCCTGCCTTCTACATAGCCTGTTTGCTCCAGGGAAATGAGCAGAGGTAGGAGGTTGCTTCAGTATATTAGCTATAACTTTGGAAATGATTTTATAAATGACATTGTAGAGGGCTATAGGTCTGTACTTACTTGGCATTGCGGCATTGTCTTCTTTTGGTATGAGTGTGAGGAAGGTGGCATTAAGAGCTGGTAGGAGCCAGTGAGTGGTGCATGATTCCTCTACTACATCCCAGACCTCTTCTTTGATGGTTTCCCAAAATAAATGAAAGAAGTTGATAGTGAATCCATCTGGGCCAGGAGCTTTCCCTTCCTTTAGTTGGAAAACTGTTTGTTCCACTTCTGCCAGAGTGGTTTCTTTCAGTAGCATCCAGTTATGTTCTTTCATGACCAGTTTGGGTATGTGCTGAGTGATTCTTCCTATAGCTTCATGTCTCTAGTAATTGGGTTCTTGGAGGATGTCCTTGAAGTGGTTGCGCAACTCCTACATGATATCCTCTTGCTTTTTCAGTCGCTCTCCATTCTGATTTTTGAGAACTATGATTCTGTTGTGCATCCTATGTTGAATAGTGGAGTGATGGAAAAACTTTGTATTTATTTCTCCATCTTTGAGCCAACATATCTTAGATTTTTGTTTCCATAGGAACTCTTCCTGGCTTCTTCTCAACTCCATCTGGGTTGTTAGTAATTTCTCTCTGTTCTCTGAGTCTGTCGAGCGTCCTTTTGAGATGATTTTTTGTTGGAGCTTCTTCATTTTCTCATCCAGCTCTCTTTGATATTTGATGATGTTGCCAAAGGTGGTCTTGTTCCATATCTTCAGTTTCCCTTTGAGCATCTTCAGCTTTGTCTGGAACTAATACATTTTTGTGCCTTGGGGTGGTGTAAGGGGGGACCACCAATCTGAGACTAATTCTTTGAACCCTGGATGTCTGAGCCAACAGTGTTCAAAGCAAAATGGTTTGGGCATGGGCATACCTGGTCTTAGCCATTATAGCTGTATCGGCCAGTGGTCAGAGCCGACGACTGGAATGATGGTGGCTGCAAGATCTCCCCCTAGATGAATAAAGTATTCCATGATGAGAAAACGGTCCAATTTGGAGGCGATCTGTTGGGTGCCTCCTCTTCTGTTGTTCCAAGTAAAGATACCATTGGAAGTTTGTAGATCTATGAGGTGATTGTCTTGGATGAATTTCTTGAATCCAATGTTGTCCAGATCTAGATGCTGCCTTCTGCCTTTTTTTTCCTGTAGATTGGTTATCATGTTGAAATCTCCTCCAAGCAGCCATAGAGGAAGAGATCGTTGGTTATTGCTAGTTGCTGGGGATTTTTTGTTCTGGTTAGAGTCAAATCTCTTGTTGTGCCTTTTCTTACTTGCTACTTTCGTAAAACCTTCTGTAGCTTGGTCATTTGATTCATTGTTAGCTGTCGCCTTTTGATTTAGGGGGAAGTCTCTGAATAGATGTCTATGTTGGTGACACTTTCAACATATGAAGGGAACATGTTCATAATCTACAATTTGTATCCATTCAAAATCATCATGCAATAGGCTTACCTCACCAAGGAGCGACTCTGCAATGTTCATGTAGACGCAGATTCGTGTGTACACTGCATGTTGGTTGATCTTTGTTTCCTTGACCGTTTTGATGAATTCTCCTAGGGCACTACCTATGTCCTGTAGAGTCAGCACATCCCAGTAGTCCCAGGGGAGGGAATATAGCCAGATCCAGACGAGAGCCCATGTGAGGTCTTTCTTGTCTGGATTGAAGCGTTCTACCCAGTTGCGTAGGTATAAACCTGCCGAGTTGAAGAAGTATGGCCCTCCGTCCATGATCTTATTTTTGTCTTCACTGCAGGTGAAGATCACATTAAAGAAGCCTTTGGCGCAAAACTGAAGGTTGATATGACCCTTCGGCTTCCATTTGGAGGCAATCCATCCTCTGAGGGCTTTTTCGGTGGGCTAGAAACCCATGAACTTGCCTATCAATGCATGATACTTCATGAATTGGATTCTTTCATTGATTCGATGCGCAAGGAGCTCGATCATGGTTCTTTTGGTATCTTTGGGTATGCATGTGGATCATGGTTCTTTTGGTATCTTTGTTGCTTCTACTTCTGTTGTTGAGGTCGGTTTCGCTATGGGAGTCATCCCGGTTGTGTCATGAAGCGGGCCAGAGTTTTGTTGACGGTTGATGTCAGCCCTTGTCGTTGTTTCTGTGGTAGGCTGGCCTGAGGTGGGGGAAGCAGTAGTCCCCCTGTTGGTTTATGTCATGGGTGAGCCTCAAGGCTTGCCAGGAGTGTGATTGTGTCCTCAAGGGCTAGGAGGGAGCTCTGTTAGGGGCAGCTTGCGCTGAAACCTCCAAACCCTAGATCATGGTGGTTGACCTGGTTCTTAGTTTTCCAGATAAATCTTTACTGTTGATCTCTATTGAAATTGGAATTTAATCTCAATGGTTCATTTGAATAACAGAATACGATTCTGGAGACTTAGTCATCAACTCAAAATTATAAAGACATGGAAAAGATAAAAAGAAAAGTTAATTGGTAACTTAGTTGCACAAAGAGAAAATAGTTCACTCAGTGTGCAAGCTGAGAAGTAGAGGGAAACAAAGCAGTAAAGTGAAATTGACTTCAATCAGATTTGTGAAGGCCATACAATTTCAAGGAATAAGGATGCCATATGATCTAGTCGTAGAAGGATAAGTTCAACCTAGCAAAGGGCCATATGATCTCAATCGATTTTTTAAGAGTGTAGGTCGAGTTTTTCTTAGTGTTCATACAGGTTCGTACAACTGCTAGGGATTTGTTGTAGATTTTTTTTTTTTTGGTGGGAAGAGTTTCCTCAGTTGAGGAACCCTGGTAGGTTTTAAAAAAAAATGAAAATTTGATTTGGGGGGCAATACAAAATTTTGTGTGTATTTTTGTTTTCGCTGATTTATTTTTCAGCAATTGTGCAATTACTTTTATGGTCTGAATTTTTCTGTTTAATTTAAAATTTCAGTAAGTTTTATTTCCTGAGATCATAAGGTAGTTATTCACCTCGGGCCTAGATAGATATTTTTTGACATTGTATCAGAGCTTGGTTTTGTTATTGTTTGCACAAATTTTTACATTTCTTACAGATAACATCTTTAAAATCAGTAGGAGAAATTAGCGTAACATATAGGAAATATACCCAAGTGTCACTAACAAATCTCCCTCTTTGTTTGGGCTAGTGCGTGTCAACCTCAAGGGGGTGTACCTAGTCTTAGTACTTGTTGTTTTGAACTATAAATCTGCAACATAACATGAAAAAACAACAAAATAATAGTTGTTTTACCAGCAAGTTAGTGGCCAAACATGTTTATAAAATTTTTAGAGTTTGTATGGAATAATCTCTAGCAAATCATATTTTTGTATGAAAAACAAAGTAGATAGAAATAGTAATTACAGGGTAGATTTTACCAAAGAAATATCTTACCAACTTTTACCAAATTGCTTAAGATACCATTAAGACTTCAAACAAACCCAGAGAAATGGAGTAGATCAAAACTGAGCTTTATTTCGCAAGGACCAAGAGGTTGGTTGCACCAAGATGACTATTACAGAATTGAAGACAATGATATTTAGACACTAAAAATTAAGATCTAGAAGAGAGAAGAAAGAAAGAATATGGAGATTCAAAAATAATGTTGCTACTTGAACATTGTTACTGATGAAATAGGTAACCTCATTGTTACCTACTTTTTGAAGTACCAAGAAAAACACCTGATTTTGAAAAATTGGCGATGCAGAATCAAGAAAAAAATATTTGAGCATGTTTTTGGCACTTTAAGTTTTTTTCATTTTTTTTTTTTTAATTAATTAATTTTATTTTTTTATGTGATGTTTTTTATGTCGATTTTGAATAGTGGTGGTGTATCATCACCAAATTTTTTTTTATAGGATTGATTTTGACACTATAGATTTTCTAATGTCTTCTTCTTCCGTGAGATGTTTATTTTTAAGTGCATTTATGTACTTGTGTTTTAAAAATAAAAAAATATATATTTTTTAAAAATAAAAACTTGTAATGATATCTTCACTTTTTCACATAGATAAAAGATGGAAAAATGTTCAATATTCTAAAGTTTATATTTTCTACATGTTTATGTATTGTTAAATAATTTTTCAATGCACATCAAATAATTGTCGCTAAAAAACCAATATTTTGAACCATATGACAAAAAAATACAATTTTTCAATATAAATACAATGCAAAAAATACACTTTTACAAACTTTTTGTTGGAAAAAACATGTTAAATAAACTAATTTTTTGGGATAATTTTAACAAAAAAACTTTAAAAAATAACATTTTTATTGAATTTTATGTCAAAAAATAATAGCAATCACATGTTTTTTGCAAAAAATAAGGGTTGTTCTCATAAAATATCAAAGTCTAAACATTACAAGTAAAACTGATTAATAATTCTCAAAAATAAGCTTTGTTTACAAGCATAACTTAAACATCATCAACAATATCAACTAATACATCTTCAACATCATCTAGAACAACATTGATGGCTTCTTCCGCAGCATTTTCTTCTTCATTTTGATCATTGTCGTCTTCTAATGGATCTTTCATGTCAGCAAATCTTCCAAAGTGTCCCTTTCCAATCATTCCATATAATGTTGGTTGAGGTTCCTTTGCTTTTTTTGCCACACGTGATTCATTAAAATCTCCTTTCCTCAAACCAACTTCTTGCTTCGCATCTGGAAGGAATTTAAGAGCATTAATTCTTTGTTGAATAAATTTTCATTGAACTGGGTCTTTCTCAATGGCAATGCAATTTCTTCCTTTTAGTAGGCAACATGCTAGTGTTGTACCTAATCATCAAGCACAAAAAAAAAGTAAAAAAATTAGTATGGAAACATAAAAAGTAAAAAAGACAATATTTAAATTTAAATTTGTATAATAAAACTTACCTGAACCTGAGAATAAATCCAAAACCCATTCTCCTTCATTTGAACATAGATCTATAAGATAGTTAATCAATTCTTGTGGTTTTTGATAAATGTTAACTATATCTTCTTTTGCATCTTTATCCTCATATGTTAGTTTTCTTACAACTGCATCATAAACCAATACTTGACTATGACTCTTCCCATCTACTCGATTCATAATAATATGCTTATAGCTATCGTCTTTTGTCCAACATTCAACATGGATGAACTCATAATCATTTATAATAGGCTGATCTTCGGAAGAAACAATATTTGACTTTTGCCTATAACATAACATAGTAAAAGTTCAATTAAATTTTACATGAATAAAAAAATTTAGGAGGAATCAAACATACAATTTCAAAGTCTTACCATGTAAGTTGCATCCTTGAGTTTGCTTTACCCTTGAAGCTTGTTAATAACATTGGAAACTGTGTCTGAATGAAATGTCACAAATCGCCAAAGTGGTGATGTTGTCACTTCTTGAAAACCCGTAACCACTTTACTAAAAGCTTGATAAGTATATGGTTCTCTATCATATTCAATGTCTGAGAAATTGAAACCATGAGGAATATTTGCAATAACTAGGCTATATTCCCTTTTAGGTATTAGTGATGCAATGTCTTCACAGTCACCTTGTATTATTTGATATTGGACACTGTCGAGCCCATTCCAAATGTAATGATTAAGAGTAGGATCAAGTTCAACATTCATAAGACGCTTCCTTCTCATGTTCTCCATCTTAATTTTTTCAATAAAATTTTTGAAAGTATCCGGTACTCCATTTCCATCCTTCTTCGACATCTTTAATGACATCTATATATATATATATATATATATATATATATATGTAAAGTAATAAAATAAAAATAGTTTAAATATGAATAAAATGAATTTATAAATCAACATACCTTATTGAATGCAATATAAATCTCTCTTAGTGTTGATGTATAACTTGCTTCTGGGTAGTTGCATACAACATCATCCCAACTGTCTTCATTCAACATTTTAACCATGTGTTCTTGTATTTTCATAAAAAATTTCTGACTGAATAAATCAAGTTAAAAGCGTTAATATACTGACATGTATAAAAAATTCTACCAACATCATTATGTTTTATTTAAAAGAAAATTATAATGAAACAAAAATAAGAAATAATTCAAGAAACTTACTTTTGAAATTCTGCACACATTTCTTCCATTGACAATTCACCCGACTTCACATGGGCTAATACTGATTTGACTAATTTATCATCCTTCACACCTTGCATTGTTCTCCAAGGTGTGATAGTCATATCCTCTGGACGCTGCTTCATTTCAAGACCCGCCTTACTGTTGGTACATATTATGGGTTTACTCTTTCTAACCTTCTGATTTTTTATGGAAATATTCTCCCACCGATCAAAAATCTCATCAATCAAATCCCATACCTCCCCAGTTCTAAATGGCAACTGAAAATGTTATCTGCGCCTCTGAAGAAATTTGTATTCAATTTTCCATCTTTTGCTTTTTTTTCATCAATTTGATAACCTATTTCCATTAAACATTCCTTTCGAAATGCTACACTAACTCGTGTCTTATTCCCACCACATTTTTCTATGAATTCATTATGAATAAATCTAACCCTTTGGATGAAATTCATTTTCATTCTGTACTCATTATCTGCATTATGATCCCATGCCAATAACTTTGATTCTATTTCTATTAAGTCAGCGTAAATGATGCATTTCACTGTTTGAAAAAGATAATTATTGGGATATTCTGCAATCAATTGTCTCTTAGCCTCTATCGAATGGTTCCCTCCAATTACATAATATTTATAATAATAAAAAATTGTCTTGTCAAATGATTATTTGTTGAGAACTTGACGTGGATAGACAAGAACCACATAATCCACCACATGCGCATATGGATTGAACCTGAACAATGTTTTCAGATTATATACATGTAGGTGATGGGCCTTTCTAATTTGATATTGAGATTGTCCTTCATCTGGGCTATAAAATTGGTTAACATTAAGCTCAAATGTTTGGCCACCAAGAATTAATTTATTCTTCCTCAACTCTTGTCGAATAGAATTTTGTTTTGTTTTAATAATGCCATCCTCTAACTCAGCACCTGGTGTTATGATTTCTCTGCTTCCGTGAGAGCTTTCACTTTGTTCTTCACTGCTGCTCACGACCTTTACAGGTTCACCAATATTTTATTTCCTAGTCTTATTGGATAACATATAAGTTTTTTTATAAACAAGCTCTCCTTCATGAGGTAAAAGAGAGACATCTTTGGCGATTTTTCTTTTTGGTGTCTGATCTGTTTTCTCCTTTTGCACAACAGTTCTAATCTCCTCCTCACTAATTCTATCATAATTTTATGTTTCACGTTCGACACCTTCAAAAGAAACATGTTTAAGTTTACTAGATTGACCCACCTTAGTGACTCTTGGTTGATCCCCTCTTTGTACTATTGCAGTGTCACGAGCTATTGCTCTTTGCTTCAATCTCCTTTCATTTGCTTTGTCTTTGTGGAAAGTGTTGATCACATCCATAACATTTGGCACCAACATATAAATACCTTCAAACATGTTTGAAAGACTCGGAACAAAATCCTATGAAACAAAATAAAACATGTCAATGATCAATAATTTATAAAAAATTGAATCATCCTTACAATAATGCATAGAGGAAATAAAAATAAGCATACTTATAATGTTATTTGCAATGTTGCTTGATATTTCTTCAGAAAATTTTGAAGATATTTCATCTGTGTCATACTTGACGATTGATAGACGATATCTAACCTTCCCACGTTTCTGAGCCTTCCTTGCAAGAACATAAATAGTGTTTGTATTCGGGACCATACATATGTCTCGTACTCTGCCCATCACATCATATGGCTCATTTAAGTCAATCATACCACAAATCAGATAGATGTGTATATCAACCTCCGTTTCACTGTCTTCAAGATACCATGAGAAATCGGTTTTATCTATTTCCTCGGCATTCTTCCAATCAGAAATAAGCTTTAATGAACCTGGTGCCCCACTTGCTTGAATTTTATTAGTGTGTGCAACAATGTCCTTATTGCGTCCAACAGTGTCCATAGTGCGTCCAACTGCAACTTTAGATTTGGGAGTTGTATCCATAGTGCGTCGAGCTGCAGCTGTAGATTTGGGAGCTGCTGCCCTAGGTGCAGAAACATTCACATAAATATTTTTTGATGCCATTTTCCTGATATATATATATATATATATATATATATTAGTTAATGGAAAAATATTGCGGATAAAATAAATTTAATAAACAAAATTTATTTCTAAAACTAAATAGTTTGAAATTAAAGCAGTAAAATTAACTATAAAAATTTTCATTTAAAAACAAAATATTATAAATCATATGTATATATATCTATATAATATGTTTTGAATACATTTTATAAAAAAATTAAAAATGTGTTTAAATGGTATAAAACAATTTAAAAAAAAAAACTATTATTTTCAAACTTCAATTTTTGTTTAATATTTAAAAAAAAACAAAAAAAATACTAATTAAAATTAAATTTTATTTTTTTGAAAGCAATGATTTTATTAAAAAACTTATAATTTTTTAATATATTTTAAAATTTAATTTTACATTACATAGCAATTGAATAAAAATAAACAAAACAAAATAAAATAAAAATTTATTTTACTTTACATAGCAATTAAATAAAAAATTATAAACTTAAAATTATAAAAAATTAATATAAAAGTTTATAAATTTATATAATCTTTTAATATATTTGAAAATTACAAATTTCTATTTCACATTACATAGTAATTAAATAAAAATAAACAAAACAAAATAAAAACAATTAAACAAAATAAAAGAAA
Organism: Pinus albicaulis; assembly: GCA_034641835.2. Lineage (NCBI taxonomy): Eukaryota > Viridiplantae > Streptophyta > Pinopsida > Pinales > Pinaceae > Pinus > Pinus albicaulis. The sequence continues at coordinate 657,644,171 of CM076571.1, forward strand.
AAATTAAATTTTTTATAATGTTGTTTTAATACTTAAATTTAAAAAAAAAAAATTTAAAAAGAAATTTAAATATTTAAATGTTAAAAACAAATGTTATAATATTATATATATATATATATATATATATATATATATATATATATTGTATTGTTATATAGTTTTTTTTTTTTTTTTAATTTATTGTATTGTTATATTAAAACAAAACAAATGTGTTCTTTTTATTTATTATATTGTATTGTTTTTTTCTTTAATTATATGATTATATAATGTTTAAAAACAAAACATAATTGTTATTTAATATTTTTTTTTTTTTTAACAATTATTATATAACAATGTTTTTATTATATTATATAACAATTTTTTTATTATTTTTATATATAACAATTTTTTTATTAATTTTTAATTGTTTTATTAAAATAAATTTAAAAAAAAAATTAAAAAAAAATTTAAAAAAAATAAAAAATAAAAATAAAAATAAAATTAAAATAAATTAAAAAAATTAAAAAAAAAAATTTATTAAAAAAAAAATTAAATAAAAAACCATGTCGCTTGCCGTAGAGCGCGCCCGCGGGGCGCCAGAGGTCGGCGAGCGGCGCCACGGGGGCTGCCTAGCCGGCCTCAGGGCCCCTGCTGGGCGGGTGACCGATTCCGAGAATCTATTGTCCTGATTTTTATTGCTCCATTTTCAAATATTTTCACAATTTCATATGGCCCAAACCAATGAGTTTGAAATTTACCTTGAAAATCCTTGAATTTTGAATCAAACAAGAGTGCCTAGTCACCTTCTTTAAATTTATTTTCTTTGATATACTTGTCATGCCATCTAGTCCTTTGATGTTGGACTATGTTTGTTCTTTGGACTGCATCTTGTCTGATCTCATCTAATTCATTAATCTACTCCAGTCTGTGCTTATGTGCTTTTGTCAAATCAAGTCCTAATTGGACTGCCATTTTGAAAGTTTGGATCTGAAACTCTATGGGAAACATGACTTGTTTTCCATAAACAAGTTCATAAGGGGTGTGTCCTATTGTGTTTCTCCATGTAGTTATGTAGGCCCATAAGGCTTCAGGAAGCCTTTCTGCCCATTTTCTTTTATGTAAATGAACAGTATTTGTAAGGATCCCTTCAATCACCTTATTGGTAGATTCTACTTGGCCATTTTCTTGTGAATGGTAGGGAGTGGATTTCCTGTGTTTGATTTTGCACTTCTCTATCAATTGCTCCACCCTCTTTGATGTGAATTGAGCTCCTTGATATGTAACAATTTATCTTTTGACACCAAAACGAGTAAAAATATCCTCAAAAAGAAAATTAACTACAGATGCTTCATTAGCAGAAAGTAATGCTTTGGTTTCTACCCATTTGGTAACATAATCAGTGAAAACTAAGATATACTTCTTTTGTTTTGATGGAGGATTAATAGGTCCTAAAAAATCCAAAGCCCATTTTTCAAAAGGTTCAATATTTACCTGAGGTTCTAATGGCATTTCACCTGAAGGGGAATGTTTCCCTACCCTTTGGCAACTGTCACACCTTTTGACATACTCTTTAGCATCTTTAAAGAGGGATGGCCAATAATATCCTAGATGAAGGATCTTATAAGTTGTCCTCTTATCAGCAAAGTGTCCACCACAAGGTTCATCATGACATGCCTTGAGAATCTCAGGCATATCATCTTCTCGAACACATCTTCTCATAATAAAGTCTGGACCTGTCTTGTATAATTCATTAGCAATCCATGAATAATTTGCACTGTCATAAATGATTTTTCTTTTATCTCTTGCATTCATAATTGAAGGAAATTTTCCTTAAACTATATAATTGGAAATGTCAGCAAACTAGGGAGTTTGAGTAGTGATTGCAAAGAGATATTCATCAGGGAATTTATCTTCAACTGGAGTATTGTCTTTAATGTTTTGGAGTCTAGATAGGAAATCAGCCACTGTATTTTGTTTTCTAGGCCTATCTAGAATGGTGATGTTAAATTCTTGTAAAATCAATAACCATCTTATGACTCTGCCATTAGTAACTGATTTATTCATTAAATACCTAGTTGCATAGTGATCTATGTGAACAAAGGTTTCATAATCTGTTATATAATGTATGAATTTATTTATAGCATGAACAACAGCTAAGAACTCTTTTTCAGTTACAGTATAATTCAACTCTGAAGGAGTCAAATTTTTACTTGTATAGTAGATGGCATAAGGGATCAAGTCTTTTTGTCCCATCATAGCGCTTAAAGCTATATCTGAGGCATCTGTCGAGATATGAAAAGGTAATTTTCAGTTAGGTCCCCTTAAGATAGGTGCTTCTGATATATTTGTTTCCAGGGTTTCAAATGCTAACTGGCAGTCAGAATTCCATTTGAATTCACAGTCCTTGGTGAGTAATTTGAAAAGTGGAGATGCTATCTTGGTGAAGTTTTCTATATATCTTCTATAGTATCCAGTAAATCCTAGAAAACTCTTAACATCTTTCTGACAACTTGGAACTAATAATCTAGAGATGACTTCAACTTTTTACTCATCAACCCTAATCTCATCTCCTGAAATATGATGTCCTTAGACAATCCCTTCAGTAAACATCATGAAACATTTTTCATAACTTAATGAAAGGTTTGCTTCTTTACACCTTTTTAGAGCCTTTTCCAAGTTTGCTAAGGCTTCTTCAAATGTGTTTCCATAGACTGTGAAGTCATCCATGTATACTTATACATAGTTATGTATTAGATCTGAAATATTCCCAATACCGCCCTTTGGAATGTTGCAGGTGCATTGCATAATCCAAAAGGCAATACTCGGTAGGAATAGGTACCCCAAGGACAGGTAAATGTGGTTTTATCTTGATCCTCAAGTGCAACTTGAATTTGATTATAATCACTAAAACCATCCAAAAATGAAAAGTACTTTTTGTCTGCTAATGTATCTAATACCTAATCTATGAAAGGTAAAGGAAAATGATCTTTAAGAGTAGTTTTGTTTAATTCTCGGTAGTCAATGCATACCCTCCATTTACCATTTTTCTTGGGTACAATCACCAAAGGAGAAACCCATTGACTATCTGAAATGGGATAAATAAAGTTGACATGTAACAATTTTTGCAATTCTTCTTTAACAATTTCCCTAAGATTTGGATTCATCCTTCTCTGAGGCTGTCTGATTGGTTTACAATTTTCCTCTATGTATATATTATGAGTGCAAGTCTTAGGGTTAATCCCTTTCATATCAGTGTATTCCCATGCATATGTGGAAGAATGTCTCTGTAATAATTTGACTAGCTTTTCCTGTTGAATTTTTTCTAGGTTTTTGTTTATGTTTAAAGTTTTTCCTGGAAATATCTCAATTGTAGAGCTGCCAAATTCTTCCATGGAGTAAAGAGACATTTGTCTTGATGAAAAAAACTCAATATTGGATTCTTCTTGAAATTGTTCATGTTTGTATTCTGAAGAAGATTCATGATTTTCTAAAGCATTCAGAGTCTGGCTATCTTCACTAATTTCTGAAATAGTGAAGAGAGGTTGTATATATTCTTCATCATCAATCCATTGAGTATCATATATTTATGTGATTTTTCTTGTTGGAGGATACAAAGTAAATTTCTTGGTTGAACTACCATCATAGATGTACATATCACCGGATCTACAACTAATGAAAGCATTATCTGTATCTAACCAAGGTCTTCCTAGTATAATAGGATGTCCTCCTAGATCATTTTTAGAAGTTAGAATCATGAAATCCACAGGATACTCCCAATAATCTAAGGACACTGGAATGTCTTCTAATAACCCATTTGGTTTGATTACAGATCTATCTGCTAATTGTAGTAGTGTGGGTGTAAAAAAAAGATTAGGAAGTTTTAGTTTTTCCATGATTTGCCTGCTAATTTGGATCTAGATATTTTGGAATGGCAATCTTTCCCATCATTGTCTGTTATTTTTCCTACCAGTTGTATTCTTCTTGTCTCTTTTATTTTTCTTCCTGGTTTTTTCATACTCAATTCCTTTATTGTCTTTGCGAAGATTGATATTTCTTTGATGGCTTGTAATAATGGAATATTAATACAAAAATTTCTTAACTCATCTTGGAAATCATAGTTAGGCATCATAATTTGTTTCTCTACACCTTTATCAATTTGTAATATTTCTGTAAAAAGAGGTGTAGTAGTAGATGTTGATGGTTGCTCTAACATAGGAGTTGAAATTATTGGTTCTTTCTATTTTTATTTTTCAATATTTTGGTCTTGAAGAGATGTGCTTTCTTCAAGAATTTTATTTACCTGTAGAGAATCTTCCTCAGAATTGTTTTGTTCTTGTATAACTACAGAAGAATTCTTCCTTTCAAGTATTCTTCCAGACCTAAGTTGAACATAATTAAGGTCTAAAGGAGTAATCAAATAGGTTGGAAATTGTTGTCCTTCTATCATATATGTATTGTGAGGATTTTTATTGTTGGGGTTTGGTATTGGCTGGGTAGGTAACTGGTTTGGTTTCTGAGGAAATGGTAAATGAAGTGGTGGATTTTGATTTTGATTTTGATGTTGTGGATTCTGCTGAGGATTCTGTTGAGGAGGAATATTTTGATATGATGGATAAGATGGATAAGATGGTGGATATTGATAATACTGAGAGAACCTACCATAAGGATTTTGTGCTCCTTGAGCCCAAGATTGAGGTTGATTTGAAATTGGGGCCAAGGTTGCTGCCAAGAGTTCCAATTTGGTGGGGGTTGATTATACATTTGATTATTAAACCCTTGTGTTTGAGGTCCCTGCCAAGGTCTTCTAGAGATAAAATTAAGAGATTTCATGGAATTTGTGGTTGTTTCTTCTTGAAACACAGCTTTAAGGCCAGGGATTGAGGGAAAATTCTTGGTCTCATGATTTTCTAAACAAATTACACAATTCTCTATTACTTTTGCATCCAAAGGACACTCTCTTAAGATATGATTCTTCCTACATTTGGGACAAAATATTGCTAAGGCATCAGTTTCAGCTTTCTACTTGTTTTGTAACTTAAGGGTGTTTATTTGCTCACTAAGACTCCCTAGAATATCAGTTTTGAATTTATCATGCATATTCCCTATTTCTGCCCTACTTACTGTTCCAATTGCAGATTTGCTTGCCCTTGCAAGAGCACGGTCTCTTGGTCCTTTTAGAATTTTAGATTTTCCTCTTGAGAGATTAATACATAGTTCTGTTATATCAGGTAATGAAATTTGAGATATATCTCCTTTCCCCATCATGTTCAGGATATCTATCCATTTATCCCTAATTTTTTGCAACAAAAGAGCTTTCAAGGTGTCTTGATCTAAATTTTTCATTTTTTCCCTTCTAATGTTATAATTAAATCTCTCAAGTAAATCTTCCAGATTTTCATCCTCTTTTTGCATCATTTTGAACACTTCTTCCTTATGGTTGACTAGTATACAGTAATCCAAATATCTTTCTAGAAATGCTCTTTTCATATCATCCCATGTCCTAATAGACCTAGTGATTAAACTCATAAACCATTTTAATGCTGCTCCTTTCAATGTTGAAGGGAACAATTTAAGTTTTTAAGCATCTTGTAGATAATCATAGGTCCTGAATAGAACTTCAAATTCAAATAAGAATGTCTCAGGGTCTTCACTTTTCAGTCCATGAAATTTTGGGAGAACAGAGGGTGAGATATTTTTCATAGTTGCGTTGGTCTCTTAATATATTATAGGGAATCCAAAAGAGATTTAATTTTCCCTTCTACCTCTACCTTCACCTCCTTCTGTACCTCTACCTCTTCCTCTCTCTCCTCCTCTACCTCTACCTCCTCCAAAGAGTGTGTTTTCTCCATTAAAGACTTCTCCTTCCCATTCTCCTCCTTCTATACCTCTTCCTGCCATGATAGATTCTTCCGAACTGATATAGGGTTCAGTTTGGAGAGCTAGTTGTTCTACTGGTTCTTCTATCAAGGGTATATTGAAGAAATAGTCCTCTTCTTCTTCCTCACTAGGAATTTCTAATTCTTCTGCTGGAATATATTCTCCTGTGGAGGTGAAAAAGGTTATCCCTTCTATAGGAATCCTTGGATCTTCTTCCTCTAGAATTGCTTCAATGGATGAAGTGGGAGATCTTCCTGATTGGATATCTTATCTTGAAACTTCTGGAAGCATATGACCAGTATAGTATGGAATATGGGTTTGAGTTGGAGGTGTGCTACTTCTTGGTCTTGGTGGAGTGAGTGGTGTTGTGGGAATTAAGCTTCTGCCTCTTATAAATCTACCCCTAGAATCTCTTTCTCTACGCATGTCATTGTTTTTGAGATGCAAGAAATAAGACTACCTAGTTACACTTCCCCGGCAACGGCGCCAAAATGTTTAGTCAATTTAGTGTCCTAAATTGTTAACATAAATTATCGACCAGGGCTAGTAAATTGATGAAGTGTAATGCACTGTATGTGCCTAAGTATCCCTTTTCTTGCTTCGTTGTTTTAGTGTTTTGTTGATGTTTTTGGGGCTTTGATGTTTTGGTTCTTAGTATTCTGATCTATACTAGAAAGATGAAGTTAAATCTATGGAAAGAGGAAAAACAGGAAAATGTTAATGAATAAATGAAAACATAGTTTATTTTCAAGTTCTGTTCTTAACTAGAAAATGATGAAAATAAGGAGTCCTAATCCATGGATATTACAACTTCTAAATGAACATTCATGAAATGAAAAGTAACTCAAAACACTACACCTTAATCTAATTCATTCAAATAGAGGTTTATTGGAAGAGCTTGTAAAAAATATTAATTCTAGTGCATTGAGGATCTCCTAAAACAAAAAAGGGAAATATTGAAACATTCAGTAACTTAGAACATTACAGAAAATCCTCATTCATTTGATAAAGGTTTATTGGAAGAGCTTGAGAAAAATATTAACTATAATGTAGTAAGGATCTCCTATGAAATGTTGAAACAACTTATAACATTACAACTAAATCCAATTCATTTGTTAAATTTTTATTGGAAGAGCTTGAGAAAGATATTAAATATAATGTGATAAGGATCTTCTATAAAATGAGACAATCAATAATTCATAATATTACAACTAAATCTCATTCTTGAATTAAAAATTTATTGGAAGAGCTTGTGAAAGAGACTAATTGCAGCATGATGAGGATCTTCTATTTAACTAAATGACAGAAAATGAAATGCTAATAACTCAGAATATTACAACTGAATCCCATTCATTTAATAGAAATTTATTGGAAGAGCTTGTGAAAGAGACTAATTGCAGTATACTGAGGATCCTTTAACTAAGCAGATGACATGAAACGCAATGCTAAAACACTATGATTTAAGAAAGCAATCTAAGTAAGGAAAAACAGTAAAACAAAATTGAAAATAACTTAGCTAGAAAACATGTAAAACCTCATCGAATAGCAGGGGCCCTCTGCTACCAATTCAGTATTAATCCTTTAGCTCCTTAATATTGTATTCAAAACAACATCAAGGCTAAAATCCTTTTATTAACAGAGTGATTGAAAACAGAGTATCATTGTAATGATAAAATATGTATCAACCGTCCCTTCTCGGTATTACAGAGCTTAATTTATATGAAAATTCATAACTAAAATCGAAAAAAAATAGGTACAAGTGTAATATTTAAGTTAAAATTGTATTGAAACTCTTTTAGGATTCGTGATTTGCTGTAAAGAAAATCAGGAGTCCTAATTCCTGTAGAAAACAGTTTCTTTGACCTTTGCTTTGACCATGGGCTTAGACACCTTCAGCTATTGATTCAATCATCGTGGATAAGAAGGAACCATGTAGGGAAGAGTTGGAATCCACCCATGTGTGCTTTTTCTCTAGTTGACACCTGTAACATACTTAAACACAAAAACAGCTGTGGAACGTTTGACTAGCTACAGAATGCCTGTATTCTATAGCTAAATTGTTTAAAAATTATTAAGACAACAAAAATCACGAAAGTACAATAAGTTAATCATTTGTATGCAACCTTTAAGCAATATTGATCATTCTCATTTATCTTTAGGTTTATGAATTGATAAATAAATGATGAAATGAGGTGAAAGTTGGCAAAAGAGAAGACAATTTCAGGGCTCAATAGAACCCCCTCTTGCATTAAACATAGAACATGCTAGGAGGTGTTCAATTGATTTTACACCTTTGATTTTTGAACATCATTATTTACCATTAAAAACCATAAGACCTTTACCCGGTGCGCTCTGACCCTTGATTTTTAAACCTGCAATGTGATGTTGACACCTGGTGTACTTGCCCGCCATTGATTTGGTTGATAAATGTCTACATAGTAAAAAAAAAATTCTCTTTATATATGTTTGATCGTGGGGAATTATCCCACATCAACTGGGAAAAGAAATATCATGGTGTTTATATACACCATGTTCTTTTTACCAATTCGATGCATAGTACCAAGGTATCTTCTCCCTTGTGGGCTCCTCCCGTGACTTGTGCCTTGTATGTCGAGCTTGACTTGTGGATTGGTTCCTTGGTGGACTTTGCTTTTAAATAGAATTGGAGATTGGGTATATGCCCAATATTATAATAGTAACATTGGATATAAACTCGAGACTGTGCATAGCCTTGAAAAAACCAATGTTTTGCACAAAATATTTGAAATTTACAAAAGTTTGCAAATGCTCGAAAGTTTATCTAGGAAAAAAACTTTCAATTTTCGAAAATTTAATAGTATTTCTTTTGACAAGAAAGTGTTACAACATAGGCTCCAACTGGGGACTGCTTCCCCCTATGGGATGCCGAGAACTATAAACCAAGTGCCTTGTTGGGTAATGGAGTCATTCCAATCCTTTCAATCAATTTATGACTTTACCTGTAAAATGCAACCTGTGCATTGAAACCTGCAAATTGTGTTAATCTAAGACCTCGCTGCAAACGACCACCTTATTCGATGGAAAATAAATGATATTGGTCTCTAATCCATTGGTCTATGGAGTCAAAAATCCACATTAATAAGGTAATTTTAAATCTGCAAATTACCATTTTCTAACTAAAATAGTCAAGTTGTAACCTACTCATGTTGAACTATTCACACACTACAAACTGAAACTGCTGAAACAAAAACCATTGATCTATTGCACACTAATGTTCATAATTAAAACTTATTCAATTATACACCTCTACCTAATTAGGTTGAAACTTTTTCTTGTAAAGTATAGTCATACTTCTAGTGTAACCAAGTGAGGAATGGATTAATTGATGGGCCGCCTTGCATGCAATTGAAAACTTAAAAAGTATATATACGATGAAAATGAAATTCGATGAACAACTTATACTTATGACTGGACTATGAAGACTTCATCCTCTGTTGATGACTAAAAATTTTAATCATTGCAGAGAAGAAGAAATATATATTTTTGAATACCATCAATGTGCCACGAGATAACACAACAGTGAATGCAATTGAAATCTCAAACCAGTGGAATATGGAACCCATGGAATCACTAAATAAAAAAGTGGATCCACCAGGTGAAGGAAAATAACCAATATCAAATGTCTAATAATTGTTTGCCAACTAGGAATATATCTAGTCTTGATCATTCTCCATGGAAATATCTCTTTGTTACTTTTCTCTTCGATAATGACACCAAATGTTGTATTTGTTTCTTGAAGGTATTCAATTGGCTGAAAAATGCACCAAGAAATCAACTTAGCCACTTTAGGTCCAAGATGGCCCTTGAAATAGAGGGGTCTCCCTCAAGGTTAGTAGGATTTAATTTTCTTCATTGTAACCAAACAACAACCTATGAAGCACAATGGCCAGGTCTTGGGGTATTTGGATGGGTGGTCGCTAATGAGTTACAATTATTTTTTTAATAGATAAAACCCCACCTTCAGAGCTCTAATGAAAGTGTTGACATTCAACTATGACAAAGCACAATTCTTTAAAGGTTTTTATATAGGAATGGAGAATAAATTAGAAAATTAAATATCCTCCCTGAATATCTAATCATCTAACAAGAGAATAAGCATATAAAAGAATCTCTATAGCTAACAAAAATGCATCTAATAATTTATATAGAAGCAAATATATATTGATGCAAAAGGATCTACATGACACAATGACACCTTGATCTACTCAGTAAAGAACATAATTTTGCGGTAGGTTTCCAAGGAGATTGACACTTAACCTAGCCTTACCCAATATTCTATATAACCTCAAATATATGCAAAAAAAGATACCAAATTACAGGAGAGTACTCACATAGTAAACAATCTCTTTCATTAACTGAATCTAGAATCACATAATTAAATTTTGAAGTTACAAACTTTACAAAAATATGAGGTTTTTGGCTCAAAAACCAACCCTTTTTCATTACAAACAAAAGGATATATAGAAATTAAAATGCTCCTGTTGTTGCTAAGTTCCATGGAAAAAAAAATATAATAATAAATTAATAATAAAGAAAAAATCAAATTGGTTGCAAATAATCTGGAGCTAGGGTCTCGAATTTGGAAATAATCTTCACCCTAGAAATCTTGAATGTTTGTTATTAGGTGTCCTTTTGATTGATGATTCATCCCTTGAATTCTGAGATTTATCTTATGTTGCTAATTTTCTTCCTAAAAGCTATAATATGAAAACTTGACTGTCTGTATAAAATTTTGATAATAAACTTTGACTTGGTGGGTTTGTTCAACTGGTTTCCACTTATTGATTTTATCCTTTAGAAAAGCTCAAATAACCATTGATTCCTTGGATTGGGTGAAATATACTCAACTGTTGGGGACTCAAAATCGAATAATTTTAAATTTAGATACTAAAACTATTTCCAGCTGCACTTCAATGATGATCCTCTGCTGCAATTGTGGATTTGTTGAATTCGATGCCCAAGATATGCAAAATTGCTGCTAGATATTTTGTCACTAATTCCTGGGATTTTCCATTCGTATGTCTGAAAACAATCTATGTTTGCAAGCTTTGACAAATCATTCCAAAAATTCAGATAATTAAATAAATCCACCTCTTTGTTTCTTATTTGACCTTTCATATGCTTTCCATGGTCTTGAAATGCATATCCAAGTACTCAAAGAGCTGCAAACCAATTGTGTTTTATTGAGACAAATCAACTTGGTTGAATCACCTTCATACTGAAATTTCACACTAGTGAATTCATTTCCAAATATCCTAGGTGAAGCCTTTGGGTGTTGATTGCAAATATTACTTCCTATATCCATTATCTTGTGTATCATTAATATCTAATTCAAAAGCTTTAGATATTAGATATGGTTGATGTAACAATATCAACAAAAGTGTGGAAATGTTATCATATGGTATGCATGGTTTCTTCAACCTTGGACACATAAAGCTTTTCTCCAACCTTTTTGGTGAAGGACATGGGTATGACCACATGCTTGGATACCTGACACAAGTGGTTTTTCCTTCTGTTCATTCTCAAATAAGTCACAAACTTGAGATTGTGGAAAGCATAAGGAAGCGTTATTAGAATTATGACCAACCACTAAGACACCATCCTCCTTATCATTTGAACAATGGAACATGAATTGATCTAGTTGGATATGTATAGGAAATGATTGGTGGAGTACAACACAGTTATATTTATTTGTTTATTTATTATATATGGTCTCAATCCTTGGAAATTCTTGCATTGTTTCCATTACAATTTCAATAGTTGTATGAAATTATCCAATTTCATCAATAAAATTACTGGTGAATTCGATATTTATTCCACTTAGCACTGAAAGGTGCCTTTTGGTACTCTATTTTCCTGATTGTGTTGCTCTTCAGTCCAACAAGGATTTTGTATCCTGAATGTTACAAGGGAAATATGATGAAGATAAGAGATCCAAGGGCTTGAAAGAACAACTTTTGTGAACACCTTAAGCATGCAACCAAGTGTGTATTTTCGATAACTTTGAACATGTTCCACGTTTTATAAAGCCTTCATTCCTCCTACCAATGCCCATAGATATTCCCACTTATAATCAATTGTAGTTGATGATATGATTTTCCATGTTGCACATAGACTTCCTCATATACACCAAACGATAATGCTAAAATTTCAGAAATAATATTTATTATCATATATTGAACAATGTCAAATTTAACAACTTTGAAGAACCATTTCCCAAGCCTCCAGGGCTTAAGAAAATAATTCAGAGGGAAATAGTCTTTACAGATCCATTTTCACAAAAAGGTTCCAACAAGGTTGTTGTGGCATTTGAACACCCATGTCTCTTCATGAAATCAATAGTTCTTTCCTCTCCACCCAAGTAAGTTATGGGATATCTTCGAAACAAATACATGGCAAAAGACTTGTATCAGTTCTGTAGGATTTCTACATCGACATCAATTGCAGGTTTTCACTAATGAGATAACTTTTGGAGAAACACTCTTTAATAATGGTCTTCTTTCCTAGAGATTCCTATTCAAATATTTTAGCTTTTGTACTTGGAAAGACAAATTCTATACCATGTCAAGTCACATCCTTCATGCCATTGCAACCAAAGAAGCATTTCAGAAGCCCTAGTGTTCATTATGTCATTCAACAATGTTATGGTACCAATATATTTCCTTCTTCGAAGCTCAATAATCCATCCGTGTTGAAGTCCAAATTTTCATTTGTTTATTTAATCAATATTAAACTTTTCATCATACTAATACTACTATATTATGACTTCAACCATTTTTTTCTTCGCAATATTTTCATCCTTTCCCACTCCATCCACCCCTAACCCATTCAATAATGTAACTCAAATTCCTTACAATGTTGAGTTACCTCACTATCATAACCATTTCCTCAAATAAAATATTGATGGTGAAAGCCTATCCCAAGCATCATCAAGCCATGGAATGTTTGAAAACCAACTTTGTTGGTGGGCATTCCTAGGGAATAATTTTTTTATTGTGAAAACCATTTAGGGCACAATTAGACAAATCTTGTTTTAAAACCATCTTGTTGGCAACAAATATTTGAAAATAATGAAGAGAAATCAAAATTTCATTTTAGATACACTACTCTTTATATCACAAAATTTTCAAGATTTGAAGTTAGAAATCCAAATCTTTTGTTATTTCTTATTTAGTTCAATTCAAATTGTCATTGTGGACTAACTCAACTCTCCTGCCATTAAGATGCATAACTAATGGACTTCTCAGGTAGGTGAAGGTATGTTTATTTTCTAATGTTTAATCAATAATTTATTTTATACCTAAGCAAGTGTAATTGGAAATTTCTTATGCCTCTTATGGGCTTCTCTCATATGACCTTCCCCATTTGTGAAATTATTTTATGGAAAAAAATGCTAGTGGGAAACGAGGGGGGTTGCTCATAACTTTTGAATCCCTTTCCTTACCTTATTCTCTCATGACCTAATACCACCTTTTTAATACTTAGGGAATGATAGTGATTAGCATTATTCTTCCCCATTTGATTGATTTTTTTGTGGGAACCCAAATATTGTAACACATTCATTGGTTTGCATAACAAAGGGCCTTAAAATTCAATATACCACTTAGAGTATGTTATACATGATTGGGACATGATTTGGTTCTTATTATGCCACAATAAATTCAAATTGGGTTCTTTAAGGAATGAGGTCAATCCAAAAATCAAACTTATCAATTTCAAGACTGTTACTCCGAGGGCACTTTTTACACATTGTTCATGTGCAATTGAGGCCAAATCAAGAAAAACCAAGACATGAGTTTTGTTCCAAATATAACTATTCAAGTTACCACGTGTGAAAAATTATTACAAAATGCACAAGGAAGGTAGTACAAGAACATTTCTAAAGAAGTTTTATATTGTTTACCATTATGTACAAGAAAGGTAGAATTTAAGTATATTTGCATAGTAGTCCATTTCCTTCATCAAAATGAAAATATGTAATTCTAACAAGATAAGGAATTATAAAATTCACCATGCACAACTTAAATCACTTACTTTGGCCTTAAAATGAGATCACTGTGTACATTTTTGTGCACAAAATTATAAAAACAAAAAGGTAAAAATGACCAACTTGATGGATTTTATACAAGTAAATGAAGAAGCTATGCAAAATTTGAGATTTGGGATTTGTCAAGAGAGTGATAAATTTCATCCAACATGTGTCACTTTCCAAAAGGGAACACATACACACACACACACACAGATATATATATATATATATAAGTTTCATCCAACATGTCTCACTTTCCAAAAGGGAACATTTTCGAGCTTTGGCATGCATTTTTTAAGGCCAGTTAGGGAGGTGAACACTTTATTTTCTACATGACACTTGAAATTTTGAAAACAAACTAGTAAAGGTATAAGATGAAAGATCCTCATATTTGATTGCATACAAAGGCAACTGTAATTCAAAATACATTCGAATATTAAGGCCATGAGGTGTTATTGGACATCCTATAGCAACAATAATAATTCAAAGGGAGCTCATGTAGGAACAAATCAACAAAATCAACATTAGAGTTGTGGGATAACTTCCTTGACCTTGTTCAAAGTATTTTAAACTATATTTCAAGAATTATGACGCAATTAGTAATTAATTTGAATATTATCATGAGAAATTGTAGCATGTAATTAAGATAATAACCAATAAAACCTAGCAGTTGGAGGAATACAACAACAATTTGAGCAATGGATTTCTAATATATATTCCTTGAAACATATATAAAACTTATTGATTCCATTCACAACTTTCGGATCAATACCATGGCACCTTCATGGATGCATCTCATAGTTGTTCATCATCCTAGTGCACTAATATTACTTTGTGTAAACACATTTGTTTGTTTGCTTTTTTTTTAAGAGTTTTTTCACACATTGGCACATAATCATTGATTGCAAGGAATCTTAAATCCAATGAGTTGGGAAATCTGCTTGCTGCAGCTGTGTTATGTTTTAATATAGTACACAAAATTGATTGTATAAATCTAGTAACAACTCATTGATTGATCTAGGTGGATATTAGTGAGCTTGGTGTCCAACATTGACCAGGGGTTGGACCAAAATGTGTCGAGGAACGTGCTGTCCCGATCTGAGATAATAGATTGGTAGGAACACTGTAAAAAATGATGAAATTAATGACTAGGTGACTAAAAATGTTAGTTGCCACAAATTTTTCAGGTGAATTACTACTAAAGTTGAGCAATTTTAAGTGATCGAACTAAAAATCACTAACTTAAATGGCTAATTTAGTCTTGGAATAAAATATACGACTAGATAATCAATGACTAAACTAAAGCGACTAACTTAAATGACTAATTTAGTCTAGGGATAAAATATATGACTAGATAATAAGTGACTAAACTAAATGCGGCAAACTTAAATGCCTAATTTAGTCTAGGATTAAAATATATGACTAGATAATAAGTGAACCTTTGTTTTTTTGTAGGTCATTAAGTAATTAATTTTTTAATGATGTATGAACCTTTGTTTTTTTGTAAGTCAATGTTCTATTCATGTAGGAAAAAAGGAGTACATATAGCCATTTAGAAAAAAGTTGTTCTCACCCCGTCTGGGTTTTTTGAAAAAATTTTGCATGAGATGCAAAAAAATACAAAAGAGAGACCAGAGACATTATCCATAAACGATTGGGCTAGAGGCACAAAAACACATATAAAACATAAAGAACACCAAATAGCATACTAGGTGTCCGATGTGATTGATGCATGGTTGTCTGGGGTTGTTCCTAGATGCAGTGGAGGATAAAAGTCACACTGACCGTGCCCTTCAAAGTGTGTCAACCAAGTCTCTATATTTTCTACTTTCTCAGTGCATTTATTGTGGCCTCGCCAAACCACTACCAGTATCTCCCATACTTGGCACTGTAAATAGTGCATTCGGTCCAATGCTTCCATCTTCTGTGCATGCGACTTACGACATACTCTCTCAATTGTGTCCACTCTTTCCATCAGGCTGTTGATAAGTGCATGACAATTCTCTAGGCAACAATGTTGGATAACCTACCCCTCATTTACCTCAGATCAATCAAACCCACGATTCCCCTTGCCACCATGACCTACTTCACCCCGATGAATCTACTTCTGAACCCTCAAACCCCAACTCTGTTATCCCCCTGCTTAACTCCTCCATGACCCCCATGCACACCCACACTAGCGAGTTGTGCATGCCTCGCAGTATTTCCACCCCGGCGTGCAGCCGCCATTATTATTTCTGAGTCTGCCACCCCCACAGGGCCATGGACGATAGGGGAGTGAGAACTTCCACACCACACTAGGGGCTTCATAATTCTCCAAGGTCGAGGAACCCCACCATGTGTAGAGTCCAGATACCAGAACCCCCACCATAGAAAACAAACACCGTGAGCAAAGGAGGCAAATGTCGTCACCCACCATCGCAGGGAAGCACAGAGAAACCTCCCACTACCAGATAAAAACTACCACCACTAGGAAAACCAAATACCATCACCCACCAAACCAACATAGGAAATCGAAAAACAAATGATGGCAAAGTAGTCGACACTTGAGCGTAACTTACCCCAGGGCAGTGACCAACGACCACACACCAATCCACCAAACACCGTTGCACCCACATCGAAGGGCATGAAGTTTGGAAAAGAAACTAGTTTTCCGCCACCACCCTTGAGGTTTCCCGGACTGTAGATTCCAACTTCCTCTCTTAGCATGAAAAAACAAGCTCACCAAAAGCCAAGAAAAATGGAAACGAGTGTGCTCACTTCCCTTCAAATTCTTATCCTCAACCCAGATGCAGACAATGGCTAAGAAACTAAGCAACATGGACCGGTTGATCAACACATCACACCAGCAAATGCCTAGGACAAGCACACACAAGCCACTCCCTTTGTAAAACTTCATGCGACATTTACGCTTCCTCTCCGGAGGCAACTATCAGGACCAATACCAAACTAGAGTAAGGATTCTAATGTCAGGCTCCCTCATCTTCTGTCACCTTATCCTTTCACCACCTCCAAACTCCAATGCTCGGTTATTTTTCACACGAATTTCCAATGTGAAGCTAGTAACTCTCCCACTGCATGCGTTATGGTGAACGGACCAAGGGTACCGTCCCTCATCCTGGCTCCACCTATATTACTAATACGAGACACCTTCCATGTGTTGCTCAGACCTCACCACATTTGATATCAATTTGGAGAATTTTGACAATGCAATGAATACCGAAACCTGTTAGATGATTAGCACTAAATTTGATTATTTTTTAAGATTCAACATTAGATCCTAGAAATAATAGTAAAATATCCACAATTCTTAGCTAATTTTCTACCGTACGAGAGAGATTTCATAGGGAATAGGCCTAGTGATTTCTGTTTCAATGGAAGGATAACAACAAATTTTTTGGGTAATCATGGAATTTAATTCGATTTCAAATCATAGTGTGAGAGCGGATTTGACGTGAGAGAAATTCTTCCGGTTTCTTCTCTATAGACCTGTCTGAAGTGTTGGAGGAAGTGGAGGACGTCATGTTGGGAGGAAAACTGATACCAATGTTTTGCAAGAGACAATGAAGTTTCATTCTAATATGATTGGCTTATGTGTTAGATTCAACCACATGATGTTCAACACGAGTGAGAGCCAATTCTAGGTCCCAAAGATGCATAGCGAGTAAATTTTTTACAACCCAAAGCGTGTCACCAATTCTTCGTCTCTCAAATACTTCTAGGGTAACTACATTACGCCTGATATGCTGAAGGATGTCGTGGTCAAAGAGAATTATGTGGTCATTTCACTATGGAGAGGTGAGAGGGTGACCTTTTCCCTTGCCATCGTGTTGAACATGGCCTCGTTCCCTCACCATGACAGTGTGCTAGAGAACAAAGATGTTGGGGATGTGGCCTTAGATAACAACAGTAATGGAAGCATGGTAAAGCAAAATTCCCTGAGCTTTAGAGGGCTGCAAGGTGGAATGCAAGATATGTTGGTCGAGCAAAGGAGTTAACATGGTGGTGAGCATTAAGTTATGTGTGAGGCCAGACATGAGAATTAGCATTAAGAAGGTGCAGATGCAGAGGGCTCAATTTCTCTTTTAAACATTTAAGTTATTCACATGTTGATAAGGAGGTAGAGTGATGTCGCATAGCTGTCACGATGGTGGTCATGTTATCAGTAAATTGCTTACTAAGATGCAGTTGGCAAGTGAGCACCTCAATCTAGGTGGAAATTTCACTATTTAATTGTTGATTTTTTTTTAATACTTATAAATTTATACATACATTAAAAAAAAAAGGGATTCAACAAATTTTAAATTTATTTTACTAAATAAAAATCAATAAAATATTATTTAAAAAATAAATAAATAATATATATACATTAAAAAATGATTCAACAATTTCTAAATATAATTCACTAAATAAAAATCAATAAAATATTATTTAAAAAATAAATAAATAATGTATATATATTAAAAATGATTCAACAATTTCTAAATATAATTCACTAAATAAAAATCAATAAAATATTATTTAAAAATAATAATAATATATATACACTAAAAAAATGATTCAACAATTTCTAAATATAATTCACTAAATAAAAATCAATAAAATATTATTTAAAAAATAAATAAATCAAGGGTTCTTTGTCCATTTCTTTTCTTCCAATACTGTGTGAGATTGTGTCGAAGTCATTTTTCATCGTGAAATTTTCAAATAGGTATCAGTATCAAAAAAAGGGTTGGGCAGGAGAAATTTTTCATGGTGAAATTCTCAAATAGGTAAACAAAAGGTTTAGTGTTTTACATTGTGTGGTTTGCTTCATCGAGCTTGCACTGCAATATCACTTGCAGCAACAAATTCTACATATCAAATGGAGTTTTGGGGTGTGGTGGTAAAACCCGGGGAGGTTCAAAGCTGTGATCCTAGAGATGGTATGGTAAATATCTCCACTTATCGCAAGCAGCCTGGGGTCAGATTCAAAATGCAGAAGAAAGTGAGAGAGTTCTCCTCAATGTTCCTGTTGATAACAAGAAAATTGTGCTTTGTACACTTTCATACGGGAAATGCGACCAGTTTTCGTTGGATATTAGGTTTTTTAAACCGTTCAAGCTTTCACACAGTTGTACCACACGAAGTGTCACACGGGTATATTTTGTATCCATTTTTCAAAGCTTTAAAACCTGTTTTTTTGCCATCAAGAATTTAATTTTCCAGATGGGACCAACATCTCCTGTTTTGCAACTAAATCTAGTTGTATGTCTCTCCTTTTGTAGATCCTCAACATCCTTGCAAGGGATTTCTTTTTCTATCTTTCCCAAAGACCTTAGATGATAAAATCATTGGAGGGGGCTAGGTCACATGAATCGGAGCTCTAATGGCTTCTTACAGGGAGCATCATGCTCCCAAAGTAATAAATTAGAAAACAAAAAACACAGATGTCGTTTTCATAATGCTATGAAACCCCAAATTCCCAACTACCCATCCGATAAATATTTACAGTTAGAATTTTTTAACTCCTGTATTTAGTCTATAATTCTGCCGAAAATGCATCGAAGTAGTGGCCTAAAATGTATGATCAATATGGAAATAATACAGTACCGTGTGGTCTATGGACCTTACCCTTGCGAATACTGAGCTTACTGAGTCTCTTCTAGCACCATTGCAGATGATCTATAATGATCCTGGACATCCTAATACCCAGGATACTAATTTGATGTCCAAAAGGGCCATCAATATCTCTATCCCTTTCCCTCTGGCCACAAGATCGAGCCTCTTTATCAAGCATCTCCCTATACTTTCAAGCTCTTGCACCTTCAACTCCTTACAATGCACTCTTCTCCTCATGAAATGCAAGAGAGTAGAGTCGTTGGGATCCTCTACATCTTGACTTATGCACAAAAAATTCAGCATTTGGTGCTACACCAAATTGTTTTGCTTGTCAGACCTAACAAAATCCAAGAATAGCATTATGGATTCCTCCATGATACTAACCAGCTGAGCTATTGGTATTGTATTTTCTTCTGTCCCTGCTTCCTTCATGGAACCTTTGACCAAATCCTAGGACCTTCAAACTGATCATTCTCTAGGAACCTCTGGAACAAAAATTGAAACTGCTAAAACTGATCTGCCACGTGGTCATAAAACAAATCTTTCTCTGATCCATACAATGCTGCCTCCCGAAACTTTCTGTATTGCCAATGCAGGGCCTCCCAAGACAAACAAGTCTAGCTGACACACACAGTCTCCAAGTCTTGTTTCACTCTCTTAAAGGATTCGTGGGAAGCATGTGTGACCGTAGGCTTGTTTAAAGTATATCTCTTCCGCCTAGAAATCACCCCTTTAGGCTTTCGGGTTTCATGGCTTTGAAAAATTCCTAATGCATAGGTCTACTAACTGTTAAGCTTATCCAAGAATCACATCCTCTCTCAGTATTTCTTGTAGAAATATTCAATATAATCCTCTTATGGCTCTACTTTTTGGAATGATGATGGAGAATCTGCCATGAAGCTCCACTCTCACTCTCCCAAACACTGAACTCAGCTAGATCGGACTCGATTTCTTCAGGTATAATAGACAGATTTCCCACCCTGAGTCTTCTTATTTCTGAACGAAGTTTTTCTATAAAATAAATCATAATCTTCATCATCCTCATAGTAGTTTAGTGATGGGTTACCCATCAGCAAAAGCCTCATGACCTCGGTCCTAAATTCTTACATACTCCTCATTATTTTCCATATTCGATGCATATTCATTAGGGAGTTGTCTTTAGTTGCAGAATATTCACATGATGCATATTCATTAGGGAGTTGTCTTTATTTGCAGAATATTCACATATTTTAAGATAATTATAAATATTTTTCAAACTAACAACTTCATCTCACCACCATGGCACAGAAGAAGATAATTACAGAACCAATTAAATGACCGATAAATCTCAGTAATAAATTAATTTGATGCTTGCAAGCCCCATTGATGGGAGGATGATATTGTGATTGTCTGTATCATTATGCACTTGATGCCTTTGAGTTGCTAAAATTGGATCTTCCTTTCTATATCTAATGCAATGTCGTGGATGCTATCAATTTATAGGTAGGAGAAGAACTATGAATAATAACATCATGCCCCTTCGTTAATACCATGTGTGAATATGATGAAATCACAAGTCTATCTCCGTGAATACTGTGGTTGAATGAAGAATTGACAAATCTATCTCTCTGATGATGTGGGAAAGGCGGTAAATGAAACTGTTGATTTCAGAATCGAAGTTATTCAGGTCTGTAGGAGTTGAAGTCAGTGACGATGTCATTGGAGTTTGCAGTATAGAAGCGACAAAAAATTGACTTGAGTTGGGTTATTTGCATAAAATCTACTACTGGTGTTATGTGTCTAAGACTGGGCATGAGTATCGGCGACAGAGGGGGTGGGATTTCAAATTTTTCATGAATTGATGAATGGGTATCCAGTTCTGTCTTTGGATTCTGAATTGTCGGGTTTGGGATTTCTCATTAATTGATGAATGGGTACCCAAATGAGAGGCTTAGATGCTCAAAAGGCCAACATTGTGACGGTAAGGGCCGTTGCGAGAATATGTGTCTGATTTGAAGCTGATACAATCTACTATTGGGCTCTAGGAGTTTAAAGTGTATATTTTTGTGAATATGTCGGATGTTGCTTGTATAGTCTAGTTAGAAGTTTCTATTTTTTATGAGCCTTTCAGTATGTATGTGATTGAAATTCCATGGATGGATAAATTATTATGGTCGTCAATCAAGAGATGGGGAATAAGATTGGATATATGATGGTTTTTACATATTAGAATGGGTGGTTTATGAGAATTGGTAGTTTGAATCATGTCATCTGATCTATATGTGGTAGCTTAGTTTATAACTGAAGTGGTTGGTTAAATTTGAAGGTTGTTTCTACCTTCTATTGTTGTTCACAAAGTTTGTTTGATTTTCTGTTTTCAATTTGTTGTGCAAAATTTCAATTTATTTACATGCAATTTTTGGGTTCAGAAGTCATTTTTTTATTAACCCTGTTAGTGCCCAAATCATGTTACCATAAATGGAATGGCAAGATATTTTTCCAAGATATGGTTAAGAAACAGGAGTAAATAACATTGAGTACTATCATGGGAAAGGAATGTTTGGATGTAAGTTTGGTTGCATTGTAGGAGGAAGGCTTTACTTTAGAGTAGCCTTGAGTTGAGTTGTTGATTGGATTGTTTGGACTACATAGAAACAAAATTATCTTTTACTCTGTGTTATATTATATATGGAAATTAAAAATTCTAACATTTAATAAAATCACAAATATATTCTTTTATACCAATTTTTGTTCTTTCAAGATTCTTTTCCTAGCGGTGACTATTGAGTAGTTTATGGATGGAGGAGAATCGAGATTATAACTTGAAGGTTTTAGTGCTAGGTGGGGAATTTGTTGTTGTAGATTGTGAAGACTTGAATATTTTTCATTGTACAATGCAAAGTTGTCATGACTTTCTTGTAAATTGAAATCATGAAGACTCAACATATTGTTAGGATTGTTACCACGTCTTTTGAGAGGATGGATTAGAGCATTGAAAATTAAGTAGATTTAAGATTTCAAATGGGAGGCTGGATGATCAAAATGGTAGTTAGAGACACCATTGCCTATCAAAGTTAAAATCCCCAAATATTTGTACTATGTGGAGTAAGGATAGAGCTAAACATTAATGACTATAACTATAGGTAGAACCAATTATCACTTGATTGGAAACTGTGCTTGATCAAATTTTCCAGACTTGAAAATAACATATTCAACAATATCATAGGATCATATCAACATACATCAAAATTTCCAAGGAGCATGGCATGAAGTTGTGAACTAAGATGGACAAAGTTCAATTTTTCCATTATTAAGAGTCAAATCCAAAATCATGTTTCAAAATATGATAATACACAACAAATATAATAGCTTAGGAATAAGTGGCAAAGAAGGCCCTTATGCTTTTGTGGCTTTTGTGTGTTGCTCCAATTACATGAACTTATTTTTTTGGATATACTGGATATTGGACCTCTTAACCTTGCTAAGCAGTCCTTTTGAGGTTGCATCTAGGTTGCCCATGTTAATGATATTAAAGTATATATCTAGTATGTGAAACTAGTCATGATTTTAGTTTGTCTCGTCAATCATAGTTGGTTTTTTATAGAAGTGATTCGGTCAAGCATATGTGAGAAACCAAACTTAATCTTTTCAAGATTTGTTTTTAATTTGTTCCCTAGGTATTGAAAATATATACAAACACTGATAAATTCCAAACTAGTATTGGAAAATGAGGACATGAAACAAAATTTCCATTTTGGTGACAAACATAGTGGTTGGGTTGAAGTGTGGGAACCATGGGATAACAAAAGGATATTCTCTTCCCTAGAGGACCCTCTTTAAAATATTTTGGACAGTAATCGAGATAAGAAAATTGAATAATAAAGAAACCTTTATAGATACACATCATAGTAATTTTTTTTCCAGTTTGAATAGATCCACTTGTATAGTTCTAATATAGATGTTGTGAATCAGACTTCAGTGCATGTGATTCATAGAAAGAGAGAATGTTTGTGACCTCTTTCTCAGATAACTCTACCATTGTGACCTTTATAGCTTGGGCTCATAAGGAAACATGCACATTTAAAGTGCATGTTAATAGAGGGCATTTATTAGCAACACATTTTGTGGTTTTTTCTTGACCCATTAATTAATGACACCTATGATTAATAACTCTTTGGTAATTTTAAATATTGTAAAATTGATTAAAAATTATATTCATTGAAGTGGAGGGGTTTATTTGAGACCTTATCCTTGAAATAAATAGTCTCTGAGGATGAAAACACACGTTTTCCCATTACTCCTTTTTCTAAGCACAACACCAAAATTAGAATAGTGTCTTTGTATATGTTAGACAGTAGATGATGGTCATCAAGTTGGTTTCCTGCAACAAAGTTATTGTTGGTCCACAAGGATCATATGCATGAGCTCTAATATTTTCTTTTTATTTACTATAAAATCAAGAAAGTTCACCCAAAATATTAAGGTTTTCCCTATGATAGACTTGACAATAATTTGAAAGCTTTCTTTGATTTCAAAGCCCTCTCAAATTAAGGTACCCTAACATTTCCATTGTTACCAATTTTTTTGTCAAATTATTTTTGTTCAAATATTTTGTTGAACACTTGCCATGCAACCTCAGGTCCAAAGGAAAGATTTTGTTTTTGGCCTAAGTGATCTTGAATGAAACGTGTTAACTACCGATCTATTTATGAGTACATCCAAGAATATTACTTTACCATACCTTTAAGAACACATCTAAGCCATTTTTTTTGTGCTTGGACTATCATGTTAGTCCCTAAAGAACAGTTTGGGTTCTTCCATTGTTAATAGAAACAGTCATAGAGTTCTTTCCATATGAGCCATGTTGACATATTTTCATGTTTCTTTGTGTATGTCATTTCCTTTGAGCAAAATCAAACCAACAATAACCTAGGTGCCTCTGTTTGCACTACCTTTAATCTCTGACACTTTGTGATTGCCACTTCAAGGCATTCCTTCATTGTGCAAGGCAAGGGATGTGTTGACTAGTTAGTGAATAGTAAACACCCCAATATTTGTGGTGTTCTTGGCCTTCATAACTTTAGTAGAAGGCTTAGAAATTAACCTTCACCTAGAGGAATAACCAAAAAGCTCTAGGAAAGTTTTGCAGTCACTCCCAAAGTTCCCTCTATGGCTCGGGCTCATAAGGAAACATGCTCATTTAAATTCCATGATAATAGAGTTCATTTCTTTGGAATAAGTTCTATGGTTTTATCTTAACCTCTTAATTAATGAATTTATGATTAATAACTCTTTAGTAAAGTTTAATATATTGTAAAATTGATTACATTAAATTATATATTTGGAGTGTTAATACTCTAATATTATGCACTTGGATAATTCATTATATTAAAAGGTACCCCTTCAATGGTATTTTAGGGATGTCTCTGAGAAAGTGGCATTCATGGGACACCTACTTAGTGGTAAATATGTGTCCTTGACCCACATGTGTTTGTATGTGTATGTGTGTGTTAAAGGGGCCAATATGAGGATGAGTTGCATTACCCTTGAGATGCATTATCCAGTCACTTATAAATATGCACATTTATATTGGGTTACTTGTTACATGGATGCATTTAATTTGATCTGTAAATATTTTTATTTTCCCAAAATTTTCACAACTTCATTGTGCTTTTAACAATTTTCATTATAGAATAAGACAAATTTGTATGATTAAAATGTATTTTTTCCAAGGAAAAAATTGAACTCTTTATATTCGTAAAAAGTTAACTATGTACATACATTTAAGAATTTCTTGGGAGAGATCCGAGCTCTTCCCAATTTGCGGCCAAAAAATTTCATACCATTCTCATAGCCCGATCCTAAAAAAAGATGTGAATGTTCGGAATCTTCCCTTGTTCAAGGGAAAAACGGCCAATTGTTCATCGGCCTAGTGTAGAAACCACAAAAAAAATCAAAAGCGTTTTCGGGGCCTCCTCTTTGGAGGAAAACGACCCAAAACAGAAATATAGATCTTGATACAAGCAACATAGTAACCTGGGTTCCCGGGCCTCCTCTTAAGAGGAAAATCAACCCAAATAGGAATGGACAACTAGTACAAAAATTTATAAAGAGGAGCAACAAAGGATCTAATCCTCAATCAAGTTTTGTGGTACATACATATTATACAGCAATAGAAAGTGAGAATTTTCGAAAGTACATTAACATATATAGAGAAAAAACAACTGAAGACCACTAAAGCAAATGGAGGATGGTCCGAATCCACAGAGCCTTCTGGCCCTATTTCTTGTGTCCTCCAGTTTGCAGCGGAATTCCTTTCCCTGTAAATATGACACAAATCAATGTGAGTAAAATAGTCCTTCAATAACCAGCATTCTTCAAGGATAGGTCGTAAAACATAATTTGAACAAACAAATTCCTTGTTAAACCATTTGATGATGTTGAGCGAGTCCCTAAATAACTGAACAAAAGTAATATGAAAGTGTGAAAGCCAGAATAGGAGGAGGTGTAACACTTTTATCTCAGCATAGTTTTTTGTGCCCTGACCAAGTCTGATAGAGGCTTCCAGTCTTCGAGAATGGATTAGGTGAATAACAATTCCAGTACCACACATGTTCACCAGATTTGATGCTCCGAAAAAGTAAGCCCAAGGGATATCACCCCTGATTTTCTCAGGGGTATTGACCCTTTTTCTTTTTTGGAGTTTCTTGTTCAGGGAGAAGGGCATAGATGGCTGCTCCATTCTGAGTGACGATGTGGAAAGGGGTATCTTCATTCTTGAAAATAGCATCGTTCCTGGCAAGCCAAATTCCCTAGGCCATAATCAAGGGTATTGATTTTTGTTTTTCAGTCGGGCAACCATTCCACCAAGACTGCCAGGCCTCCTTAATCGAAGGACCAACCCATTGATGTGTGCAACCAACCAGAATTCAGATCCCTTCCCATGCCTTTTGACATTAGGAACAAAAAAGAAACAGATGGGCGACCGATTCAGAATCTTGTTTGCATAAGGGGCATCTCTCTAGCCCCTCCTTCTTCCTTTTTTGAATATTGTCCCAAGAGGGGATCTTGTTTTCCATCAAGCACCAAAAAAAGAGGCGACCTTTAGCAGGGCTATTCAGCTTCCAGAGGGGTTTATGCCACCATTCGGCCTTCGCCCAACCTTTCTTCCCCATAATATGAGAATACCCAGTCTTTGGTGAGTACAAGCCTGAAGGCGTAAAGCCCCATCTAAGGGTGTCAGGGTCATATCGAATGCGTACATTTTTTCTAAGTAGTTCATTTGTGTATAGCTTCCAAATTTTTTCCCATATTGGGTCAAACTGGAGATGGTCTCCATTTTTCCAGCCTTGCACCCATATGGACGTGGCTTCGAATTTTTCGGCTTGACTGAGGAACAAGAGAACTTTGTTCGCGAGGTGAGCTTTCCAAGCCTCCAGAAGGGAAAAAGATCCATTACAACCGACCCAAGGGTCCAACCCCAATATAATCTGCTACCCGTTCCCAACCTTCCAGACCAGACCTTCCTCAATGAGGTCCATGGCTCCAAGGGTGGCCTGACAAACCACTGACCCACCCTTGGTGGACTTGATAGGGTTCCGTACCCAATCAACAATGTCTCCAGGGTCAATGTACTTCCTTCTCATTAGCGTGGACCAAAGGGAGTCCTTAGTCAGCAGTGACCATCCCATTTTAGCCGCAAGGGTCTTGACGAAGGAGGGTAGCTCCTTTATACCCCATCCTCCCCATTCTTTTGGTCAGGCTATTTTCTCCCAAGCCACCCAAGACAGGGAGTGGTCCTCTTTGGATCCTGCCCACAAAAATTTATGACAGATTTTCCTATTGCACTCCAAGATCCCCCGTGACATCCATGAGAGGAGTGTCCAAAAGACTGGAATGACCATTAGAACGGATTTGATGAGTGTGAGTCTCCCCACTCTGTACATCCATTTTTAACACCAACACTTAACCTTTTTTTTTCTATTTTTGCCACCATCCACATCCAATCAACTATACGGTAAGAATCTGGCTTAAGATGGAACCCAAGGTATCAGAGACTATCAGAAAATTGTCTAACCACAAAAGGGAGGGAGTCAATGTAATTTATGGCTTCCTCCTCCGTAAGTCCTGTAACCATGATTGAAGATTTGTGATGATTGATGCTCATTCCAGTGGCTTTTAGAAATAGATCCAGGGAGGCTTTGAGATGGAAGGAGTCCCTACAAGTGCCATTGCTAAAGAGAAGTATATCATCTACAAATAGTAGGTGTGTGATACTGAGATTTGTAGCTACCTCCACACCCCTTATGTCCCCTTTCCTTTTTTCCTCTAAAATTAGTTGGCTTAAGCCTTCAGCTTGCAGCAAAAATATAAGGGGGGAGAGGGGACATCCTTGGCAGAGGCCTCTTTCGTTTTTTAAAAAGGGGGAAGCAGCCCCATTTATCAGAGCAACAAAACTAATGTCAGTGATACATCCCATCACCCATCAGATGAAGTCATAATGAAAGCCTAGATGGGTGAGCAGGAGTCTAATATACATCCAACTGATATTTTCATAAGCCTTTGAAAGGTCAATTTTGATGATCAACCATTTCCGTCTGTGTCTCTTCATACTGTGGAGGAATTTTTGTGCCACCCCTATGGCTTCATGAATCTGTCTTCCTTCAAGAAATCCAAATTGCTCCTTAGAGATATGATTTGAGAGGATAGGCTTGAGTCTTTCAGCAATGAATTTTGTAATGATTTTATAAAGGTGATTACAGAGGGAAATAGGTTGAAAATCGTCAAATGAAGCCGGAGAGTCCACCTTGGGAGTGAGGGCGATGAAAGTGGAGTTCAGAAATTTCGGGATAACACCATTTTATGGTTAAACTTTATTGCACACACACATTTTTCATTTCCTCTAAAGGAGCCAAATTTCTTGGATAATGATACATAGGATTGAATTTGAAATTTAAATGGAAAATAAAAACTGGCATCATTTAGAGATAGCTAACATATGTTTCTCTGAGACATGTTCGGATTTTCGAAGAAAAAGAAGCAAGTGCTAAAATTGTTATGTGTTATGTTATTTGTTATAACTTATTTTCATTTCCAACATTTGTACAAACTTTGTCAGCTGATAGGTACCCCAATAAGAAATTGAGCACAACAACATTAACACTTGCAAATTCAACATGTACGATTACAAAGTTTTCATGAGTCCTTCCTATTATCACTTTGTACTTATTTTGATGGATGTGAAATAACCGTTTATGTTGACCCTAAGTACCACCCACCAATAGAACTATTGAATTGACACCATATGAAAATACTTGAATTCGGTTGATGGAAAAATAATTGCCTCTTTTATTATTTGAAGCATCCATTGTATCTATATATTGTTCATAAACATAAAAATTTTATAAATAGTGTTACACTATTTTTTGGTCATCTAACCTACTATCATTAGATGGACCCAAGTACACCACATAAGACCAATTTTACCCTAAGTAAATAACTTAATAAAACACATTTATTAGGTTGTTTATGGTCTAAACAGGAAACCCCAAAAGGAAATATTAAACAAACCTATATTTGTTTGATTTTCCTGGTCATGTTTAACCCAAAACAAATAAATTAATTAGATAAATATTTATTTATCTTATTATTTTCTAGGAATAATTATTTAAATCTTATTTAAATAATATTCCTTGTTAAATATGACTAAATCACCCATAAATAATTAAATAAATCATTATTTATTTGATTATCCTTCAACCACTTCCTTAAAATGATAAATAAATCATTTATTTATTATTCACAAATAAAGGGATTTGACCCAAGTCAAATACCTTTTCCCTCCAACAAATATAATAAAATATTCCATAAAAGGTGGATCTAGATTTGGTTAATGTTATTTTAATCCTGCACCAAGATCTAGAATGACCCAATATTTTGTTATAAATAGGAGGGTTTTTCCTACCATTCTTCACCTTTTGTTGCCTATTAGATCACTCTGGATCTATACACTTGGTCACATTCTTCATTATTTGCTGTGTGAGCTCCCTTTGAGTTCTATCTTTGTCTAGGTTTTCTACACCAACAAGAGAGAGAAATTCTAGATCTGAAGTGCCGAGGACTTCCAAGAACCCATCCCATTGAGGAGAATTGGATACACCTTCTTGTTTTCCTCCCAGGTGCCCTTAATACAAAAATTCTTTCAAAAAACATTGTTCTTGTCTTGTCTATTGGATGTATGGAGCAAACTCTTAATTTTACTGCTTAATGTCTTTCTATGCATAGATCTGGTTTTTGCAGCACTTGTCTTGATCAACTAACTGTAGATCTAAAGATGTTAGCAGCCACATTTGATGTTAGGGATATAAGTTATGTGTAGCTAAAGTGGTATTTTTTTGTACGCTTCGACAAAAGATTCATGCTAACAATTGGCGACTCCACACGGGTTTTCAATTACGACCGCTGTCGTTTTTCATATTTCTGCATAT
The DNA here is from genome assembly GCA_034641835.2 of Pinus albicaulis. Classification (NCBI taxonomy): domain Eukaryota; kingdom Viridiplantae; phylum Streptophyta; class Pinopsida; order Pinales; family Pinaceae; genus Pinus; species Pinus albicaulis. The sequence goes on from CM076571.1 coordinate 657,674,162, forward strand.
CTAGCTACTTCAGACCCTAGGGTTTCTTTTCAGCTTTTTTTTTTCCTATTTTCATGTTGTTTTTCACCTATAAAACCCTAAAACATTAAAATTTCTAACTTCCGCGTGTTTCTGGCCCTATTGCGCAGGTGACAGACATCAGCCGCAACTGAGACGGCAACTTTTCCGCAAATCTGCCGTCGGGACAACCAAAGTTGGAGGTCGCACTTTTCAGCCCAAAAAATGTGACCTAGACTCCAGGTCACACTTTTCAGCCTCTTTTCTGTGACCTGAACAGGAAAACAGGTCAGAACCTGCAACCTGTGCTTTTTTCTACTGTTTTTCTGCAATTTTTCTGGGTTTTGCTGAAGCTTTTGCTAAGGTTTTCCAGCCTCTGTCTCCGCCTGTTTGGACCTGTTTCTGATCTATTTTGCTCATCTAAGTGGGAACCTAGCCCCCTAGGGCTTCAGTACCCTCCACTTTTGGTGGAAGAGTTTTAGCTGTTTCAGGTGTCTGATTTTTCAGAGTTTCAGCCTTCCCTTTTTCAGATCTGATCCCTCATTCTCAGATCCCTTTAAATCAGCTCTTCTTCCTTTCAAACCACCTCTTGTAGTTTTGTTTGGACCTCCCTTTAGGACCTCCTCCCTGTCCTTTCTGCTTTTTGCTGATTTCCTCCTTTTTTCTAGCCACCTTGCCTCTGCCTCTTGGCTGTGATCTACACCTCTTTTCAGCAGCTTTCTCCTTTAGATCCCTGTCCCTTTCGACCCTAGATCTATCGGCCTCTTTTTAGTGTGTTTTGACTAGATTTTTTCCCTCTTTTAGATTAGTTTTGAGAGACCCGCCTTGTTGGGTTGATTCGATGCACTAGTAGCTGTTAATTTTCTGTTATTTCAGCATTATATACTGTTTTTGCAGCATTATTTTTAGTTACGCAGCACACTTTTTCTCTTGCTCTCAAAACGAAAAGGGTTTAAAAATTAAAATTAACGCACGCCACACACTCACCCTAAGCGAAGAAGAGCCTGGTTTACATCGCCAGGCAAAGACTTTAAAATCAATTGACATTGCACCTTTTTTGCCCTTGTTTCGGCATTGTAATCACTTGATTCTGCACCTCCCTGCCTTTGTTGGTCATACTTCTTCCCCTCGTGTCGTGTTTGTGTTGTCACCATTGCGCCCCCAAGGCGCGCCTCCCAGAGACTTCTTGGCCTTCACCCTCAGTTTCCGAGTGGTCAACCTGCTCTGTCTCGCCGTCGTCGAGCCAGTCCTCCTCCGAGTCCGCACTCCGACTCCTCTTCTGATTCATTGGGTTCTCCTTTTACTTCTGGTTCTCCCCCTGTCACCTTCACTATGTCTGGTCCAGGGCCTAACGCTAGCGGTAATCCTGGCCCTAATGCCGGAACTACTACTAGCAGAACCGCCACAGGAACTACCTCGGCCGCACCCTTGCTGCCATACATCGCAGGCCTCAGCCTCCTCGATTTCAATCAGTTGATCAATGACCCTATCCGCCACGATGTTGTTTGGCCTGCTATGCCAACCAAGCTCCCCTCCGATATCCCTAAGTTTGAAGGCCTTGCTGGAGAAGATCCAACCAACCATGTCCGATCTTTCCACATGTGGTGTTCCTCCAATTCCATTACCGACGATTCCATCCGTCTTCGGTTGTTCCAACGCACGCTTACCGGTGAAGCTTCTAAATGGTATGTTGACCAAGCCACCTCTTTCCATACCACCTTTGCGACCATTGCCCAAGCCTTTTTATCTTATTTCCAGCTCCCTCTCCGATACGATACTGGTACGGAGCTTTTGACTTCCTTCAAGCAAACCTCTTTGACCCGCCGTTCTACCCATGTCCAGGAATGGCGAAGAAGACGGAGCTTATGTCGAGCCCCCCTCTTCGAAGATCGGGTTTATATGGACTAGTTCCTTCGCACTCTCTTAGCTCCTATCAGCAAAGATGTCGCCTCCCATTTCCCTCAAACCGAAGAAGCCGCCCTCCAAATAGCCTTGAAATATGACCTGATCTATGCTCAATCTGGTTATGTTTATACCGTCCTTCCTGACCTCCCCAGGCCTGGAGGCGCTAATGCCCCGGAGGCATCTCATTCCGTCGACGGTATCATTGGAGCCCTTTCTCATCCGTATGCTCAACCTCCTATGGGCTATGGTCTCCCTCAAGGAGGGGCCAGCACCTCTAGCACTTTTCCCCCTCCAGGTAGCATGTATCCAGGATACGACATGCCTCATCCTTTTGCCCAACCTCCTGCTTACCTCAATGTTGCCCAACCTAACCATTACCCTTATCCGCAGCCTAGTGCGCCAGCTCCTCCAGCATATGCGCTTCCACCTCCCTTGCCTCCTCCAACCTCGCAACAGCACCTACAGCCCCCTCCAGGGCAAGTATTTGCACAGCAGGGCGCGACTAATCCTCCTTCCTCTCAAAGGAGGCGGAGAGGCAATCCAAACCAATCTGCCCCTGGTACTCGTGGACCTAATCCTCAAGGTATTGACCTTAACACTGCTAACCAGCAACAGGGCACTCAGCCCAAGCCGGATAGGCCTCTTCGCACAAATAAGCCTTGTTCGTGTTGCAGTGTTTATGGTCATTACACCCACGATTGTCCCCTCTTACCCCAGATGCGGAATATGTGGGAGTCTCAAGCCAAATTGCGAGGACAACATGCCTCCCCTCATGCTCCCCCTAATGTGGCCACTACTCAACCAGCTGTGTTTACTGATCCTTTCCCTCAGCAAGGATTCGTGGCTACCCAACCACAGCCGGACGGGCGCCCTCCTTCCCCCTTGGTTCCTCCGTTACCGGATCCTTATGATGAACTGCGATCCACGTGTACTGATGCGACCTTCACCTTCAAACTCGGTCACCAAACGGTCACCCCAAGCCTCCCGCTCGGTCTCGCACGAGTCCCCTTCTTAGGTTCTACAAAGCCTCTTTTGACATCCAATGGCCCCTTACATATCCCTCAACCCAAAGTTGAGGTTCATACCAAGATTCCCAAGGGACCATTACGTCGAAATGCTGCTTCTGGTCGAGCTACTCATTCATATAGCATAGTAGATGATTTAGCGCAATCTCTTGCTGCCATTTCCACATTAGAACTCCTCCAGTCGTGCCCTTCCCAAAAGAAGGCTCTGCTATCTGCCGTGGGTTTTGTAGATCCTGCTGATGACCAAATGATTGTTTTTGACACCCATCAAGCTGAACATCCTCCTCTCCCTACTTTCGTCGCCTTCCAAATCCTAGTCAAAATCCGGAATGCCAACGTTTCTCGGTGTATAATTGATGAGGGGGCATCCACCTGTGTGATGACCGCTTCGGTTTGGAAGCAACTCGGATCTCCTGACTTGGCCCCTTCCACGATCACCCTTCGAGTGTGGGACGGCCACGCCTCCCAGCCCATTGGCCTTTTTCGTAATTGTCCTATCACCCTTGCCGGTAAGACTGTTTGCGTCGACGTCGAAGTCATCGACGACCCTCTAGACTACAATATTCTATTGGGGCAAAGCTACACCTATGCCATGTCTGTTGTCCCATCCGCGGTTTTTCGCAAGATGTCTTTTCCTCACAATGGAAAGATATTCACCATTGACCAGTTGACTTATCATGAGCCAAAGTCTCAGATCTCCCCTGAGACGACCATCTCTTCTGTAGCCAATAAGCAAACCGTCGATTCCTTGACCAGTGTCTCTTCCGGTGTCTACAAAGACTCCTCTTTGTTTGGAAATTTCCTTGGTCTCCCTCCTCCTCCTATCTCTGATCCCAGCTTATCGAATGTTTGCATGATGCAATCATCTCGGGCAGCCCTTACGCCGCCTGCTGCGGCTAGTCATCAACCTCAACCTCAACCTCGCCCACCGCAACCCACTCCTAGCCATTCATCTCAACCAGCCGGACCTCCTCCTTCTGGCCCCTCTTCTACAGCTAGTATCCATGAACCCCTCTATCCTTTTGGATCAATTCATCTAGGCCTTAGCCACCTCGGTGCCATTCCGCCCGGCCATTACCCCTCCGGTCAGATACCGTTACTCATTCCACCCCCTCGAGTGTACTCGGTACCTGTTATGGCTACCCTCTCTCTCCCCAACCTGACCCTGGGTATACCTGTCTGGTACCTTGACCCTCCAGCCACTACCCCACCCAGTCACCCCAAACCATACCTTGCTTTGACCCCGGTTCAACCAGTCCCCACCACTTCTCCTGCTACTACGGTACCTCACCCACCTTCGCCAGCACCATCTCCTGTTGCGACCGTATCAGGAAAAGGGGGAAAAGCTCACACCAAAGCCAATAAGGACCACACCGCCCCGACAAACCCTACCCCTCCTCGACCGCCAAAGCGTTCTATCTAGTGCGCTTTGTGCGATATTGTCGGTCACGCCACCCATACGTGTCCTGAATTGCCGCATCTCAAGGCCCTGGTCAATGAGACATTTCCGGAATCTGATCTCCCTGAAGTCTACATCACTATCCCTGATTCTATCCCGAAACTCAAAACCTTGCACACAAATCACCCTTGTGATTTGTGCGATTTCCATGGCCATTACACCCACCTTTGTCCCGCCTTGATGAGTATCGTTCCTCCTTAGCCATGTACTGCCAATTCAAGGCTACGCATGACAAGATACCTTCTCCCTTGGTTGCGAGTTCTACCCCAGTAGGACCAGAGGATCTTCCTACTCCCATTCATGTTCCCCCTCCATCCGTTGACACAACTGAGCCTTCGTCCACCATCTTTTACCTATCGTCATCCTTGAGAGATGATTCGTCTACCCTCTTACCTGCAGACACTCTCGGCTCCACCTTAGTAGACCTTGGATCTGCCGACGTTGCCCATATGAGCCCTTTTTCTCAAGATGACCCATCCGGTATTGCTACATCATCAGGTGATCCCCCTTCCTCCATTCTTCCCATCTTCCAGTCGGATGAGGTCATTATGGAAGCCATGACCCACCCTGACTTTCCCTGGGATGATATGCACCATCACGCATACTTCCTCCCACAGCAGTCCCATGACCAATATGTTTTGGAGACCAAAGACTTCATCCCCCATGCAGTCGACTGGTTCAAAAATCCCATCCCTGCACCCGATGCTTTCCAAGAAGGAAACATGGCCAATATCTCTCCTACCATTAAAATTCACATTTCGGTCAAACCGGAAATCGAAGAATATGTCACCTTGGGCACCCAATGTACCCCGGAAGAAATTGAAGCTTACACTAAGCTTTTCAAGGAATTCCGCGATATTTTCGCCTGGTCCTACTCAGAAATGCCCGGACTCGATCCCGCCATTGTCGAACCCCATATCGACACATGGCCTGATGCCAACCCAGTCCATCAAAAGTTGAGACCCATTCATCCTTCCAGACGTGATGCTATCAAAGCTGAAATCGATAAGCTCAAGCAGGTTGGTTTCATTTACCCCATTGAATACACCACTTGGGTGTCCAACCTAGTTCCCGTCCTCAAGAAACAAGGCACCATCCATGTCTGCACGGACTTCCGCGACTTGAACAAAGCTTGTCCCAAAGACAACTTCCCCACACCATTCATTGACGAGTGTGCGAGGCATGAGGTTCTATCCTTTATGGATGGTTTCTCCGGATACAACCAGATTGTTATCCGTCCTGCTGATCAACTTAAAACCGCGTTCATCAGTCCGTGGGGAACTTTCGCTTACCGGGTCATGCCTTTCGGCCTTAAAAACGCCAGCGCCACTTTTCAATGGGCCATGTCTTATTGTTTCCATGACTTAGCTCACATTATCCTTGCTTATTTAGACGACCTCACTGCGCGTTCTAAACATCGGGCGCAACACCTCCACGATCTGCACACCATCTTCCTCCGATGTCGCAAGTATAATATCCGCCTTAACCCGTTGAAATGTGTCTTCTGCATCCCTGTCGGCCGTCTCCTAGGCTTCATCGTGTCCAAAGACGGTATCACTCTTGACCCTTTAAAAGTCCAAGCCATTCTTGAACACCCCATCCCTCGTACCTTATGCCAGCTACAGAGTCTCCAAGGCAAAGCTAATTTTCTTCGCCGGTTCATTCCTGACTATGCCACCACCGCACATGGGTTCCTTAGACTCCTCCGATCTAACATCCTGTTTGTATGGGATACCTATGCTCATGAGTCTTTTGATGCCCTCAAGCAGGCTCTCACATCCGCTCCCTTGATCCGCCCTCCTGACTTTGATAGGGACTTCATCCTATACATCTCCGCTTCCACCTATTCAGTCACTGGAGTTCTAATCTAGGAAGACGACAACGGTATCGAGCATGTGATCTATTACGTCAGTAAGAACCTCGTAGGGCCTCCTGTTTCCTACTCGCACGAAGAAAAATTAGCGCTGGCCGTCATGTTCTCAGTCCAAAAACTTCTTCATTATATCCTCATGCGTTCCACCAAGGTTGTGACTAATTCCAACCCCATGGCTTTCCTATTGAGTCGCCGCATCCTCACTAGGAAGTACGCCCGTTGGGTCGTTATCCTTCAGGAATTCGACCTCGAATTTGTCACACCAAAAAGTAAGAAAGGGTTAGCCCTCGCTAAACTCATTTCTGAATTACCTACCGGAACGCAGGACCCTCCAGTTAATGATGATTTTCCTGATGAACACTTATTCGCCATTACTTCGGACGATCCGTGGTGCGGCGATATTCTTACTTACTTGCGAACCCAAAATTTCGCCCTCCACCTTGATCGTGAGGCTCGCCGACGAATCCGACACCAGGCTCCCCGATACCTTCTTATCGGTGACGACCTCTATCGTCACGGTATCGATACTATCCTTTGTCGTTGTCTCACACACGCTGAAGCTTAACAGGTCCTCAATGCTTGCCATAGCGGCGCTTGCGGTGGCCACCTCTCCGGACTTGCTATCGCCCAGAAAGTCATGCGCGCTGGGTATTTTTGGCCTTCCCTCTTCAGTGATTGCGTTGAGGTAGTCAAACACTGTCCCAATTGCCAGCATTTCGCCCCTAAGGCGCGAGCTCCCCCAGCTCCCCTCCATCCTGTCGTCACAACTGGTCCCTTTTGTAAATGGGCCATCGACTTTATGGAGTGTCGACCTCCATCCGCTGGTAACCATAAGTATATCATTGTGGCGGTTGACTATTTCACCAAATGGGCCGAGGCTATGCCCACATTTAACAATACGGCCGCTACCACCACCCTCTTTTTCTTTAACCACGTTATTGCTCAATTCGGAGTTCCGAAACAACTGGTCTTTGACCATGGCCGACATTTTGAAGATGAGATATGGCGTGAGCTATCCTCCCTGTTGGGTTTTGAGCACCAATATTCCTCCTCCTATTACCCCCAAGGTAATGGCCAAGTTGAAGCAGTCAACAAGATCCTCAAGACCATGCTTCAACGAATGGTGAATAAGCACAAAACCAACTGGCATCTCATGCTCTTCCCTGCTTTGTGGGCCTATCGAACTTCTGTTAAAACCGCCACCGGGTTTACTCCTTTCCACCTCGTTTTTGGAGAGGAGGCAGTCTTACCGATCGAGTGTGAAATCCCTTCCCTTCATCTGGCTGTTGAACTTCTCCCTGACACCCAACCTTTAGAACAATGACTTATCATGCTTGAGCGCGCCTCCGAAGACCATCGTGTTACATTACAAACCATGGAAGCGGCCAAAAAACGCACCAAATCTCAGTATGACCGAAAAGTCCTGCCTCGTAATTTTCACGAAGGCGACCTTGTTCTAGTATATGACCAGGCCCATGATGTCCTCGGTCACGGGAAGTTGGACTCATTATGGCTAGGCCCTTATGTCATCAGTAAGGATCTTGGTAAGGGGGCATACCTCTTAGAAGACTTTGAAGGCAATCCTCTTCCTAATCCTCGCAATGCACTCTATCTTAAGAAATATTACCCTTAGCATTTCCCTTCTGAAATGCACGTCTTATTTTCTGTTAGATAGCCAGCATCTTTTTGTTTTCATACTTTGATACCTCGCCAGGACATACTTTGTCCAAGAAGGATCACTTCACCTCTCCTCCAAATCGAATTTCCTCACTTACAACACTTGTCCTTGGGGCACCACTTTGCCTCCATACTTGTCTTTGTTCGTGTCGATTTTCGTCATGAGATACCATCTTATACTCATGTTTTCATGGTCCCCCATTGGACCTTTACTGTGTGGCAGCACCATTGAGTCGCCCTTGTTTAGAACATCCAAGCTGAGTCATCATCGCATTCATGGAGTCTATCCCGAGTCCCTTTGTACCCCGCTATAGTCCTCCATCCTTCATTGCTTGGTCTCTCTCTTGTGTCGCACATTATGACCTTCAGTCCCACTGTCCCCTATCCCTTATGATATTGTGTCAGTCACTGCCATGTCATTCATGCCCTTTATGCTCTAACAAGGGAAGTCGTCCATTCGCTACTCAGTCCCCTCCATTCCATCATCATCATTGGTATTAGTGATGCAGGAGCATCATGACCATTTTTTCATTTGTAAATATGTTAGAAAAGGGAGGTGTGATAATTTTTAATATTTTATTTAATTAATTTGTTATTTTAAATAAAATAGGAGAAAATGAGGATTTTGTAAATATCCTTTTATTTAATAAAAGGATATGAGAGAATTTGGGTAGTTAAGGATATAAAGGGATAAGATTCTAGATAATAGGGATTGTTGAGATATTCTAGTGGTGTTGAGATATTAAGGGGATTGAGCATTTAATTAGTTCATTTTTTAAAATTGTATAAATAGGAGGAGGTTTTGAGAGGAAAATACATTGAGATTGTGAGTGAGTGTAAGTAGAAAGTGAGAAGTTTTCTGCTTGGATGCCTTCGGGCAGTTTGTTGAGGGCCATCAATCTGGAATATCTGGCCAAGAAGGAAAATTTGTAAGTAATTTTGGGTTGTTTTAAATGAAAGTGTTTTCCAAGATTATATGTGTTGATTGATTGATCAGTTGCTGTGATTGAGGTTTCAAATGGAGGTGCGCATGTAGAGTATTGATGTAATTATAGATTTAAGAATCGATTTTATGAATCTGAGTGTGAGAAATTGAACTTTCCATTCTATACGGTGATACTACACTTGAATTTGGCAGAAAGACGTTGAAATTCTTATGATAAGCTTTGTAGATAAAACTCTACACATAATTTAGAAGAATCGATGTTGTTAATATCAGTATTCAGTTTATTAATGGGACGCAGATAATGCATAGTTCAAATGAATGTAATTACCAAGTATTACACAGCAATCTGAAAGCATTCATTATGAATCGGAAGCAACAGAGGCTCATCTCTCTGCGTTCTCTCTTTTAAGATAAACACATTTGTGTTAGTGTGAATAAATTCTTTAAATTGCAGAGATCGAAATTCTTTAAATTGCAGAGATCGATTCTGACATCAATGGGAATCGTACAAGCACTTGGGGTTCGATTGGCAGAATCAATGAGATTCTGGCCTTGGAAGTTGCCAGCAAAGACTCTATGAAACTTCTGAAATACAATCATAACGCAGAGAGAGTAGAAATTCTTTAATGCAGAGTTAATTTGCAGATTGTTGAATGAAGAACTATGGAGATCGATTTAATTCTTCAGCGCAGATGGAAGTATGAGGAGACAGTTTTTTTGCTGTGACAAGTCGATGACTTTCAAGCATGATATAGAGTGATGCACCTCTGGATCGAATCAAATTTAAAAGCCTGTGTAATTTAAATTCCAAGAAGTTGATTTCCAGTTCTGGTTTGATATTTGCAGAGCGCCATTATAATGAAGAGACAAACTTTTTAAAGTGTGAGTAATCAACACAGGACAATTGAATAAATGGGTAAGTTGAAGATTTGAGGGAACGGTAAGTAAGTTAATTTGCCCATTTAAATTCTAGTAAATTGCAAGTTTGGGAGTGCTGGCATTAAGAGGTAAGCAGTTTCAAGCGTGGGCGTAGAATGGTTGAAGAATGTATGAATTTGAATCGAATTCAGTTAATAAATTGAGATCTGGAATTGTTTGACAAAATCGACTGTAAATATTGAAAGGAAATACCTGTGTTGATGTGAGATCACTGGGTACGCTGTAAGGGAAAGGCGCACAGAAACAATGAACTCAAAGTTGATCCTTGACATTTGTGCAATTGGAAAAGGGAAGTCAAAGCGTTGAAAAGCGATGAGAAAGGTAAGTGCGTTGTTGATATATGCTGAGCTGGATTGTGAATGTGTTGATTTAATGAACCAATATCAAAGCTAATGGAATGAGGGCGCATCATGAATTTGTGTAAAGCGCTCCTGGAGTTAATCCAGTGATTTGTGTGGGTTGATGTCCTTTGAGAAAAGGATGGACGGTATTATAATTGCTTATGGTTTGATTGAGTAAATAATGTTAAGATTGTTAAAAAGGAACAAGAGCATATTTCTTTTGTTGGCTTATGATTGTATCCAATATTAAAAGTCATGTGAATTTGTGGTGGTAGAATGGAATTGAGGGACTAATGAGATATGGAATTAGGATTGTGGGAACATTTGAATAGTGAGTTGTTTGACAATTTGATGCTTATGAAATGGTTTTTATGAAAAGTAATGAAAATGCCAGGGATTGGTGTTTTTGATTTGGGCAAAAGCTGAGCAGCATGTTTGATATGTGTTATTATTGAAGATCCTGGTTATTGCAGGCTAGCCCTGCATTAATTAGTCTATCCGTCGCTCTACTATTTTCTCTCGTGCCTTAGTTGAGGATCTCTCATTGCCTCACCTATGGCGGACCTCCTTCTGTCGACATCAGCACATTTATTCCAGAAGCAAGGTCTAGAGGGCGGTGTACCTTGGTTCCAGCTTCCACTTTTGTTCGGTGCCTCGGATCAGGCAGGGGGATCTCTCACTTCCCTTTGACTTGATTGCTTCTCACTTTAGCTCCTTTCGACGCCAGTCGAGTCAGGTATGCTTGATGGTTCAGCGATGCAGCAGCAGCTCTTGGTGATTCCCGGGTGTGTGTGAGATGTCTCGGCCCTCATGAGGGGGTGGCCCTGCAGGTAGCCCCCCACATGCCTGGATGACCTCTTCATTGCAGCCTTCGATGCAGCTCCATATATTTGATGATGTCGGCCTTAGCCGCTTGCAGCGCCTCTTTGATTTGCATGTATCAGTCAGATTTTGTGAGCCCTTCCCCGCTTGTAGGGGGCATTTGGGTTGTATTGGTATCTCATGTACTCAGATATTATTGTATAAGTCCTGGCTGTTATCCCAGGCACAGCATGTATATGGGATCCCTCATTGTATTTCTATCTGGCTCATGTTTATGCCGGCTGTACTTTATGGTTCGGTCCCTTGTTTACTGGACACACTATTCTTTTTTACTTTGTCTCGGCGGGCATAGGTATGCCTCCCCCGCTGCCTTTAGCACAAGTACCCTCTCATAAAAAGAGACTTGTTGCACCTGTAAGTCTCGTCTCCTCAGGGTCTAGTTCTTCAACACATTAGTCTACCTCACATTTCTCTCTCTGACTTCCCTTTTGATGTCTGGTGATTGAGTTCTTACAACGTACTTCGGTCATACGATTTTCTCCTAACACTCGCACGCTGGGGGGCAATCTGTTACACCATTTTTTGGTCATCTAACCTATTATCATTAGATGGACCCAGTACACCATGTAAGACCAATTTTACCCTAAGTAAAATTGCTTTCACTATGTAAAATAACTTAATAAACCACATTTATTAGGTTGTTTATGGCCTAACAGGAAACCCCAAAAGGAAATATTAAACAAACCTATTTTGTTTAATTTTCCTCATGGAATAATTAATTAAACCATAATTTAATTATTATTCCCAGTCATGTTTAACCCAAAAACAAAGAAATTAATTAGATAAACCTTTATTTATCTTATTATTTCTAGGAATAATTATTTAAATCTTATTTAGATAATATTCCTTGTTAAATATGACCAAATCACCCACAAATAATTAAATAAATCATTATTTATTTGATTATCCTTCAACCACTTCCTTAAAATGATAAATAAATCATTTATTTATTTATTATTTACAAATAAAGGGATTTGACCCAAGTCGAATACTTTTTCCCTCCAACAAATATAATAAAATATTCCATAAAAGGTGGATCTAGATTTGGTTAATGTTATTTTAATCATGCACCAAGATCTAGAATGACCCAATATTTTGTTATAAATAGGAGGGTTTTTCTTATCATTCTTCACCTTTTGTTGCCTATTAGATCACTCTGGATCTATACACTTGGTCATATTCTACATTATTTGCTGTGTGAGCTCCCTTTGAGTTCTATCTTTATCTGGGTTTTCTACACCAACAAGAGAGAGAGATTCTAGATCTGAAGTGCTGAGGACTTCCAAGAACCCATCCCATTGAGGAGAATTGGATACACCTTCTTGTTTTCCTCCCAGGTGCCCTTAATACAAAAATTATTTCAAAAAACATTGTTCTTGTCTTGTCTATTGGATGTATGGAGCAAACTCTTAATTTTACTGCTTAATGTCTTTCTATGCATAGATATGGTTTTTTGCGGCACTTGTCTTGATCAACTAACTGCAGATCTGAAGATGTTAGCAGCCACATTTGATGTTAGGGCTATAAGTTATGCGTAGCTAAAGTGGTCCTTTTTCGTACGCTTCGACAAAAGATTCATGCTAACAAATAGGAGTGAAAAAACATCTTGCACAAAGAAATAATTAGATCATACTAGCAAGCCAAGAACCTTCAAATTATTAATGACACCATTGCGCAAAGATGCAGATAATGGGCATTTAACACATTACTCAATCTTGATTGAATGCAAAATTTTAAATGATTGGTTTCATGTAAATGTACTCCACAACATGCTATATTGTGATATGTGTATGCACATATTTTCTCAAGCTCCACACAAAAGAAGGTTTGAGAACTAAGGAAAAATATGTATGATGTTACTTGTTTACAAATTTGAGAAAGCCTCAAGGGTTACAATCAAAATCTAGAAATTTTGTTTCCTAGAGGAATGTGAGACATTCTTGGATTTGTATAACGCTTCAATGCTTGTTTAGGATCTAGGTAAGTGTGGATGAATAAAAGCTTTATGTAATTGTTCTATATTGGATTCCCATTCTCTCTAAGTTATCAAAGGCAAGTTAAAACTTGATTAGACTAAGGGACAACATATTCCATTTCCAAACTTTAACCTTACAGGGAAGTGCACTACACTTGTTTGATACTTCCACACATTTTGAGTGCATGCCAATAGAATGTCATTTTTGTTGGATACACTCACGTTGGTTAGTTTTAGAAAATTTTTCTTTGTCAAATATGTTGTTTTCATGAAGTAATATTTCCAACCAAGAGGATAAAGACTTGGCATGTCTAGGACATAGTGGTGTTATTTCTTGCATGTATTTGTGATTTATTAGTATTCCACCACTAATAACTTCATTACATAGTTGTCTGTTTAGTAGTATATTACAAAAATGACGTGTTAAAGGAAAATGATTCTAGTTTGTTTGAACGCCATAAACTGGAAGGAAATTTAGCTCTGAATTAGAAAAATGGAATATATTCTGAAAAAAAAATAATAATAATAAAAAAATAAAAAAAAAATAAAAAAATAAAAATAAAAAATAAAAAAAAATAAAAAAAATGATCAAATATAGGCCCGTTGCCTGATCATTAAAAAAAATAGTCACGACAATAAACATTGATTTTGGACACGATGAATTAGACAACTCTCCAACTCAAAAACAAGTTAGCATATTCAGTTTTTTTTGCATCAGAGAAAAATGAATGAGTAACCTTAAGTTTGCTTTGAATATTTATAGAATCATTTTAGAGATTCTAAATGGAAATTGCATATGCTAATCTTGCTCAATTAATTACAGGAAAAACAAGGGCCATACATAATTTTTTGGCTTATGGGAATTGGATTCCTTTTCCCTTAGAATAGTACATTGATGATTGAAGATTACTATAATGAAGCTATATTCCCAGTTATTATCACAATTTTACAAAGTCTTTGTCTTATTCTTTTTTAGTTTCTTGTTGTAATCATGTGTCAACAATACTTTTCTCCACCCATTAGATTCCTACTAACCAGTTTTATTGTTGAAGTGTCACTGCTTCTTAGAGATAAACAATAAAACTACAAAAGTGGAGCATGAGACATTCTTAGTAGAAATTGCTAGCTTTGTTGTGTTTATTTGTGACATTTTATTTGCTTTGTTTATACAAGTCATTTGGCCACATAGTGGCCACTATTTCCCAACTAAAGAAAACTTGTTTGAGTTTCTTGCTTTTATGAGAAAAAATTACATTAACAATATTGCTTATGTTGAGGTATATATCATATAAATCCTTTATAGTCTACTTTAGTTTATATTCCAGTGTTCATCAACTTTCATGTCTTATACTCTGCATTGTAACTTTTTTTGTTTTCTTTTTGCAAAAAATGGACTCAGTATTGATGGTAAGAAACAAGGATTGAAGAAAGAGGGGAACAATAACACTAGAGTGACAAAGAGAGAGAAGTGTACTGGTCTAGTGGTACCCGTAGAGCCAATATCCCACATAAGACACACACATAAATATTGATGGTCAAGTTTTCAGAGTTGGTGAATTCACTTGCAATTCCTTGGCAAGATAATGATAATGTTTTGAAGTGATGAACAATATTTTATCTATAAATTGTACTCCAACCAATATTAAGTTGGAAACTCATATTTTAATACTTGACATTTTATATAATATAATTTATGTGGTTAGAATTATTTATAGTTGCACTTGATATTACTTGGTATTATAATTAACATATGTAACTTTGTGTTTTCATATTTGATGAACATGTAAATTGTATAACATTTTTTTTATATTTAGTTGCAAAATCATATTAATTAATTTATGTTGATTAATAATGAACACATAAAATCAATCGAAAACTATTAAAATAGTAGTTTATATTGATTAATGATGAACACAAATAAAATTAATATATGACTAAATTAGTCATTTATAATGATTATTAATGAAATTAAATGAAATGAATATAAACTACTAAATTAGTCGTTTATATAATGAATAAATGACTACTGCAAAAGATAAATTTGTGATTACAAATAACGACTAAATTTTGCAATATACGACTATTAGTAGCTAATTTACAATATCTTATAACACGACTAAAATTTAGTCATATTTCTTCGGTCATTAATTGGTTTGAAACGATGACTAAAATTTGCATATATATGACTATTAGTAGCTAATTTACAGTATCTTATAACACGACCAAAATTTTGGTCATATTTCTTTGGTCATTAATTGGTTTTCTCAGGTGATCATATAGTAATATATTTTGTTGTATATTTGGTCATTAATTGTGACAATTAATGACCAAATCAAAGATTAAATCAATGACCAAATCAAGGACTAAATTAATGATAAAATCAATGACTAAATTAATGACTAAATCAGTAACTAAATTAATCATCAAATATACAACTAGACAACAAAATTGAGATAACCAAGTAATGACTAAGCTAAAAACAACCAAAATTTGGTCGCGTTATAAGATACTGTAAATTAGCTACTAATGGTCGCCGACCGAAAAATAGTTGTTTATATGCAAATTTTAGTCATTTTTTTAGTAAATAATTAGCCATTTTGTACTAGTGTAATGATCCAAGTGGATATTAGTGGCTACCCACCTATTCCATTTGAACCCCCACCATCGGTTCTTTCATTTTTTCACTTTCAGCACAACTTACTATTTTTAGCAGGTTTTTGGGTCCTGAACTTCTGGAGTCATTTTGAGGCCCTAATGATCCAGGTGGATATTGGAGGCCACTCACCTATTCCATTTGAACCCCCACCGTCAGTTCTTTCCATTTTTAAGTTTCAACACAACTTACTATTTTTAACAGTTTTTCGGGTCCTGAACTTCTGGAGCCGTTTTGAGGCCCTAAATGGCGTTTTTTGGGAAAAACGAGAGCAACATGAATTTATCAATCAATATTTCTCACTCAAAAGTTTTATTCCATGAATATATCTTTCTAACAAGGTATTGAGTGCGTCAAACGGAGATCGGATGCCAAAGTTAAGTCCTCGGGAAGTTGAAACACCAATTTACCCAAATGGGACCCACAGTTTTGGCGTTTCATCTCCTAGGGTTATTTTTTTGGATATTTAGGGTTTTACATTGTTTCTCAAGAATAAATAGGTCTTTGAGCCTCATTTTAATACATATTAGAGGCTTTTAGTCGTCACATCTCTTCTCAAAGATATGCTACCAGTGCCCTAGCTCGTTTATTTCCATTATGTCTGTAAGCATATTTCAGTCATTTTTTTTAATAAAATGAAATTTTATTTCCGTGGCATCCTTTTGTTTATGTCTATTTCTGTATTTTATTGTGTTCTTGCATAAATCCGGATCAGTGGTATCAGAGCAGTCTACTCTTTCTTTGTTTTTCTTTGCATGTCCCCAACGCGGTCATGGTATAAGGAGTTAGGGCTCGATCTGGTTGAATCATTGCAAGATCAGCCTCGCAAACCCCGATGACCCCCCATGGTGGAAGGAAAGAAAGGCAAGGTGTTGGGCTAGAATTGTTATCTACGGATAAATTATGCTTCCCTAGATAGGTGTTAGTCTAGAAAAGCAGGTGAAAGACTATACTATCGTTTCTCCTAATTCAGAATAGATACACAGAGAGGATTGGATGCTTACTTTTTTCAGTCTCTTCCAAATGGCTCCTTCTGTCGCTTCTGTCGCAACTTCAAATTCAAGCGGTTTGTGGGCTTAATGCTTCCTACAAGAAAGAACACTGAAACAATAGAAGATGCAATAATATAGATATCTATTCAAGCTAGTTAGCTAAATCAGTTAGGCATAAACTAAATTCATCAATCAAGATCTTACAATATGGAAAATCAAAGTTAACATAGATGCATGTAGGGAAAAACAAGAAGTAATATTTATTGATGATAGAAGGAGAGGTTACAACCTAGTGACTGATTTGGAGTGACCTTCCTGTTAGACTCCTATACCAATAGGTGTCATTTTTCATGATTGTCTTATTGAACTATGTAATATATTCAAACCTTTTCCTTGTGCAAAGGTGTTCCATATTCTTAAAAAATCAAAAAATTTAAAAAAATGTAAAGAGGGTATACCCTAAAAGAAAAATCAAAGGGTGAAAAGAATAAAATGGTCAAAAAAGTGAAATAAATGAACCTCAAACAAAACTAGACCAAGAAAGTGTGCAAATCCAAATGCCACTACTATTTCATTTTTTGTAATAAACAAAATTGTGTGCAGTTTGTCAAACTTTTGCCACAATTTATGAAGATTCAAACTGTTTAAACTTATTCATTTTTCAATTTCATGTTGTAGAATAGAGAATAAAAATCTGACCAAACAGTTTAATCTTGGCAGATAAGTAGATAGGTAGAGTTGATAAAAGGTGCTCAACAGTTTAATCTGAGCCCTTGGATGTAATAAGTGTAGACTTAGGTAGGCTTGCCATGTAAAAGAAAAATAAAAGTGTGATAAGGGTTTGCCAGTCTAAGTGCACCCTAATAAAGGAGAAAAAATGGTAGAGTAAAGTAGATAGGGTAGGTAGATGATGTTGCAAATTTTCATTTGATGAATGATGGTGTTAAAATGTGTTAAGAATTTACTTTCATCACAAGTGCAAAGGAAAAACACTACATTGGCAGAATTTCAAAGCAAAGCAAGGTCAAAATCATTAATTTCCCCTCTCATTTTCCCCAAAGATTTTACTAATTTCCCTAAGCACTAAGGTATTTGGAGATTAAAGGGGCTCAAGGCATTTCCTTGACTTTTGGAGGGACCAGACCCTCGGCCCAATAATTGAAAAGACCTAAGTACTTGAAATCATCCATTATCACATTCATTCATCTTTCAAAAATCTTTTCCTAAGTAAAATCCTATTTTACTTAGGAAAATCCTTCAATATTTCATGAAAAGCCCTCAAAATCACTTTTATTCTTAGTCTAAGTGATGAAAGTATAATAATGCCATTTACTTTTGAATCTTCACTTTCTTGGTTATATTTAAATATTTTGAGTTTACATTGTCCCTTTGTCATATTAACTCTAACTTATGTATTAACTCCCATAAAAATCACCTTTTCCTATGTATATAATTCCTTTTTTATAAATATCCCAAAAACCCATATATTATAGTTTTTAGCCAAAGTATTTAACCCCCATATATTCAAATAAAGAACCCACATTATATGCCCTTTGGCTAAAAAATATCATTATAAATAAATTCCGCCCCCTATGGTAATTGAATTAATTTAATTTAATTATCGTATAATAAGAATATGAAAAAAATTTGAACATATGGAATATGTGTTTAAAACAAAATAATTTCGAAGTTTAATTCAAAATAAACTTCGAAACAAATCCATTCTCTGTGTATATTTTCTCCGCACTCGATCATTTTCCCACATTTTTTAACCAAGGGATTAATTAACCCTCGAGGTTAATTAATAACCTCCCAAGCCAATCAAATCACTCCTGAAATGATTAATTAACCGTTAAACGCGTCGGACCCACACCATTAACTCCCCGCCATCTCCCTGTTCCGTCAAACGTCAGATCACCTGCTCCAAGATCGACGGCTCTCGTCAATTCCGCTGGCCATCCCCGGTCCGAGTGTTAACGCGCAAAATCACAACGGTTTTCAAATAGTACCTTGGCCACGCGTCGTTTGTTTTATGGATTCGCTACCTCTCCTCCCAAAACTGCCTTCCCTCAAAAGTGGTGCGGAAAAAACCGCTTACCGCTTATCCTCGGTGACGCGTCCATCGTACATGCTGACGTCGTTAATTAAAACCCGCCACCCTTTCGACTTTGTAAATAAAACACATTGCGTATGCGTCTTTTTCATTGTTCCATGTGCAAGATAGTCTCCCATGCAAAATTCAAAAATCAACCATTGTGGACTGCTGACCGTTACTTTGCTGAAGAAAATCGCAATCCAATGTTCAAGAATTCATCTGCTATAACCAGCACCTGTTTAGTCACTGTTCAAACACCCTAGTGCTACTCTCACTTGATTGTGCAGTAAAACCCTTTGTAACCCAGTTGCGCCACCTGAAACCTCTATTAACCAATTTGAGCATGGTTTAACTCCCAAAAATCATTCTAGATTCACTCCACATACCTTTTAAAATCAAATGAAACCTTTTCGACCCCCCCTGCAAACCAATGCTTTCTTAACAATTTGTTTTGTTTTACAGGTAGTCAGAAGACCACATCCTTGGATAAACGGTCTTAATACTATTCATAAGGCTTGTTTACTCCAAGAGTGTTATCAAATCTATTCAAACAGAGGTTAGAAAGCATAACAGCTAAAGAGTATCAGTGGTTAAAGTGTATCAGGTAAAAGTCAGAATGAAAGTTAAAATGAAGTTACAGAGCAGTCAAAGGTAAACAGTAAAAGTAATTACAGAGGCAGTAAAATGGTAAAAAGAGGAAATTAAAATACTTTCACCAACATTGAATTTTGTCTAAAGTGAAAGTAAAACAGCCAAAAGAACAAAAAAGTGAAAAGATGAAAAACACAACAAGAAGCAATATTTTTGCAGAAATTGCATGTTTTATTCATTGTTTTTCAGAAACTATTTTGATCAATCCAAGATGAATTTTTCAAAACTGAAGGAGGTTTATGTGCTTAAGAGGACCATCTACAAAAATCTCTCTCATTTTTCTAACAGCTATTATGGTTTTGGAAATATTAAACAATGTTGG
Organism: Pinus albicaulis; assembly: GCA_034641835.2. Classification (NCBI taxonomy): domain Eukaryota; kingdom Viridiplantae; phylum Streptophyta; class Pinopsida; order Pinales; family Pinaceae; genus Pinus; species Pinus albicaulis. The sequence goes on from CM076571.1 coordinate 657,693,894, forward strand.
AAAGCAGTTTTTGCAGAAAATACTAGTTAAGTCATCATTATGCAGAGAATATTGTGGTAAATAAAAAATACATCATACAAAACTGAAGGAGGTTTTTGTTCCTAAGAGACCCATCTACAAAAACCTATCTCACATTTTTCACAGTGATTTCAGAATTAGAGATACATGCACATCTTTACAGGATATTTTTCAGACTCTGTAAAACTTTGTTTTACACATATTTTGGCAGAGCCTATTGTGCACAGCTGGAGAGGAATTTTAGGAAAATGAAAGAATTTTATCTCACCAACATATTTATCTATAATAATTTCTTTCACTTTTTACATATCTGTTACGGATTGAGAAATAAAAAGATATCATTGGACCCCAAGTTTGCAGAATTGTTGGAGCAGAATTCACAAAAAAAGGAAGCAGTTAGTGACTTGGATGCCTCATCATCAACTAAGAGTTGGATCAAATTCGAATTCTCCTCTTTGTCATCACCTATCCATACAAAATAGTGCCAAATAGATGTATTAGTTTGAGTGACCTTTACTTAAGTTCTATTTATGTAAAATAGTTGGAAAGATTTGTGAACTAATCTTGATATTTTTTCAAGATATTTTAGTTTAGAATTTGTATAAATACTTCACTCTTGGAAGTATTTTGGGTGGATTATTCTACTTTGCTGTAACATTGACTTTTGGAATAAAGTGCTTTTGGAGAAATTTCTTTATGGCTTGCTGGATGACGAATTGAAGCTCAAGACTTTTTGCAGGATTCATGTGTCTAACTACAGATCAATAAGTCTTCTCTATCTCATGTTTTAAAAGTTTTATATCTGTTTATAATATCATTGCGTTCCATTTCTGAATAATTGAAAAAAAATAATAAATCATAACTTGCTTAAGTGTACTCTGATTTCAATTGTGATTATTCTAAATGTTTTCTTCTAAACTGGTTATAAACAATGAATTCTTAATTGCTCTTGTTTCGCTGGTTTAAACATTTTGATTACTATAGTAATGAATTCTTAACTGCTCTTTATTTGTAATCATTCACTTTCTTTCTTTGAACATGTTGAAATATTCTTAATTTCCTTTCATCCCTTCAAAATCCATTCCATTCACTTTAATATCTAAAATTGTTCTCTGTTTGGCTATCTTGCCCTGCAAAGCCATCTTTGGTGTAAAAACTTAATCCAGTAAAGCCATCCTTTCTGACTCCATAGCCCAATGGCCTGAATTACTCAATTGTGCCCTTAGTTGGTGGATTCCACCATTCAAATCCAAACAAACTCTTGGACTTATAACTAGCCTAATATTTTCTAAGAACAAAGCTAAATCATAAAGAGAGAGCCCTCTCTGGATACAGATTGGCTAGATTCTGTATCTGAAGGTTGGTTTGTGGTTACCTTGGATTTACTTTCCTTTTCCACAACTTCAAGGAAAATCTGAGTGATAACACTTCCAACATAGTTCCCAAGTCTCATCACAGCATAAATCTCTCTAGCAGTAGCTCTACAAAACAAGCTCTCAATTGAAAATTCTCCATCATTTCTCTACTCAAATTATTCCTTCTCAAACACTTAGATCTGTGTTCAATTTATAGATGAAATGTAGGTTGTTTTGCAATCAATAGCTTTCCAAAAATAGGAAAGACATGTTTCCATTCATGTAGATGTCAAATGAACACTTGGATCTGAAGCTTGACACATGTAAACTCTTCTAGAAGGCACTGGCCAAGTGGAGATTCCAGAACAATGAGAATTTCACTCCCAATGTGACCAAGGCACCTGTTAATGTCAGTAAGTGCTTTGTAGAGCAGCCTTGCATGGGGCTACCTACATATGCAACGCACTTAGGCCCCTTAGAGCCTGTGTTGGTGAGTTCTCATATGCTATATAATAAGCTTCAAACCATGGAAACCCTTGCTTGATGAAAGTCTTGCTTGATCTGTCTTGTTCCTTGTCTTAGGGCATGTAGGAACTGAAATGATAGGGAATGATAGACCCTTGATCATTGGTCTTTGAGATGATGCCCAGTTAACTAGTTCATTGGGAATGGTGCTCAAATTGACCTATAACAATTGCCCCCTAAAGCATGAGATCCAAAAAATAAGAACATTTGATTGAGATGCTTTACGCTGTGATGAGCCTGGAAACGAAGCAGAATGGTAAACTGCATCAATATTACAATACATTTCATCATGATATATCCTCTATTGATCATAATTGCTGAGGGTAGGCATTCCCATAGTTAGCACATAAAACAATCTAATAACATGTACATAATTTAGAAAGTCATCTACATTGGAATGTTGCCCAGATGCAGACACACCTACAGATATAGGCCCATGTTTGGATGAAAATCTGTATGCAAGGTCACCGTACAGATGATGTGTACAACAATCCTGAAATCGCAGCCCTGATGGATGAAACGAGATACGGGGTCTTCTTATCTCGTTCACTCGATCATTCAGGTACAAGTCTAGCCATGCAAATATATAATTTGTCGTCGAACATGGAAAGACATCGTTTGATTACCAGCCAATGATGTGAGTTGTTAACAAACACAATAGAACCACCATTAATTTCAATGGCCCTCAAGGTACTGCAGTACATTTTGTAAGGCGTGAATATATGATTTGATGTCGAACACCAAACAAAATCTTTCAGTCAAAGGTCTGGAAGTGAGGATCTTGTCGATGTTGTAACAAGCCTCATGGTACTGGAATCTAATGTTTCTAAGTGAACTTCCTAGATATTGATTTGTTGTCGACAAGAAGTCACTTTATTGAAAAATAGGAGTTACTGATTTCGGAGACAAGGGTATGACTTGATATAGCAATTTTCAGGGATGACAGTCATGAAAATGAAGGTTTATGAGTATTGCAAATGGATGAATTTTTAATCACTAGATGACTTCTCTTGAACATATCAGCGACACTGTGATGATTTGGCAGAATTGACCCAAAACCGAAGTGAAGGTATGATGAACCATAGGTGTGAATGAACCGTCAAGATGATTACCCAACCCAAATAGTCACAGACATGGAGTGAAAGAAGTGTCATGTTCAAGAGCGACTTGTTACCAAAAATAAACTTTACTTGCTTTTCCAAAATTTTCCCCGGTCATTTATCGACCAGTACCTCTTTATTTTTTAACAAGCTTGAGGAGAATAACATTTTCTTGATCTATAATTCAACCCTTCGAGCGAATAAAGTATCGCTATTTAATAATTAACGAGTCTAGCAATGAATGAAACTCAATTCTTGCCATGATCGACAAGCCCGTCGCTATTTTATGTTTTAACGAGCTTAACGACAGTGATAGCCCAGTCCTTTTTCATATTTAGAGAGTCTGAAAAAGAGGACGAAAGAGAACTCCATAAACTACTTTTTCGTAAATTTGTCTCTCAGATCCGAAAAAGTGTAAAATGATATCTGAGAGAACCTCTTTGGTCATGTTTAACCAAGGTATTCCTTTTTCGTAAATAATCCATCTCAGTCTGGAAAATGGTTAAACTTATACTGATTAGATATCAATTCATTTACTTTAACGAGCTCGAAAAGACAAGTGCTCGGAAATATTTTCACATTATCGGAGTCTAAAGAGCTGAAAGAAGACTCCAGGGGTTCCTTTTTCACTGTTATCGAAGCTCGAAAAAGAAATAAAAGTGCGCTTCAAATCCTTTTTCATTTTTAACAAAGCTCGAAAAATAAGGAGAAAAAGTATGTTTTGTGGTCATGTCATTCTTTGAATAATTTTGCACGACTAATCTATTCATCAGTTGTATTTCTTGTTCAGAACAACATCAAATGGATTAAAAATACCTGTTTCATGATAAAAACATAATAAAACTATAGCCATAGCAATAAATTTAACTTGCAAACAATTAAATGACTATAAAAAGTAGTTTCACTATTCATTTTTACCATTCCATAGTTACCATTTGCATTTTGAAGCTCTGAACCTGATTTTTCCCCCAAACTTCAGTCATTGATTGCGTGCAATTAGTAAGAATGTTTTGAATGCCCCCTACAAGAGCACATGTCGAATTCCCCCTGCAAGAGAAGATGCCCCCCAAGCTTCATTTCATTCATCTAAGTAGATTACTGGTTATTGCTAAATAGATGGAATGAAGGTTCATTATAGGGGGGGATTTGTTTCATTTTTTAATGAGCTTGACACAGGAAAAGAACTATGCTCATGACCTATTTCATTTTTTAATGAGGTTGACACAGTAAAAGAACTTTCCTCAAAGGTACTTGTTTCATTTTTTAATGAGGTTGACACAAGAAAAAATAACTATCCTCATACCTCTGTTTCATTTTTTAACGAGGTTGACACAGAAAAAGAACCATCCTCATAACTATGTTTCATTTTTTAACGAGGTTGACATAGAAAAAGAACCATCCTCATAACCGTGTTTCATTTTTTAATGAGGTTGACACAGAAAAAGAACCATCCTCATAACCTGTTTCATTTTTTAACGAGGTTGACACAGTAAAAGAACCATCCTCATTACTCTGTTTCATTTTTTAACAAGGTTGACACAGAAAAAGAACCATCCTCATAACCTGTTTCATTTTTTAACAAGGTTGACATAGTAAAAGAACCATCCTCATTGTGCAGTTGGAGTAGTGAGTGTTCTTTGGAAAATACGTAGTCTAACGGAGTCATCATTTAAGGAGTTTGATGAGCACCATAAATGATAAGTTATAACATGCGTTGACAGGCCTTCTCCAGGGTTTTCATTGAATTTTGGAATTTCATAGGGTAATTTCTATGAAATCACCGGCCACCAAGGAGAATAACTGATGGGATTAGCTTGATATTGCACTGAAGATGTGAATAAAGGATCAATTTTTTCAGTATTCATAAAGGAGGAACCAAATAGGATTCCAGATGATGACATGGGTGAATTCAATGGACAAAACATCGAAAATGAAGCAACAACAGATGTTGTCACAACTGAAATAGATGGTTCAGTCTGGGATGTTATCTCAACCATGGTCAAATGATCCAATGTATACCTTATAGAATCTATGGGAACTCGAAATGAAACAGGATCAACAAAAGCAGAGGAAGGTGATTGAGGAAAAGACTCGTACATGTAAAGCTCCTACCGAAAATGAGTTGGAGTTAAAGGTGTCTTGTCTTGTGGTATTTCTTCAATCAAAATCAAACAAGGTGGAAGAACTTTTCCGTCAGGCCCAAAGTATATTTCAGGTGGTTGACTACGCGATATGGGAGACTCAACGACTACAATAGATTGTGGGCTGACCAATTCAGGAACAACTTTCGGTTGTTCAACTTCGATATCAAGATTTTCTCCACCTAGGGAATATAGCAACAGAAATATAAGGGGATGATAGACCCTTTTTCATTGGTCCTAGGGATGATGTCCAGTTTGACCAATAAAAGTTCCCCCCTAGAGCACAACGGGATCTGGATCAACTTCTAGTTGAACAACTTTGGGTTCGGGAGGTATGGTCTCACAGATTGGACGGATCGTGACCACGGGTAGCTGTGAGGACTCTGTCTCGACAACAGTAGACAAACCAGGATTTGTAGAAAAAACTTGTGCCAACTCTAGTATATGGGAAGATGATGCTTCACCAGAGGTACTGATGGTACTGGTTTCAGTAGAGTGATGTCTACACAAATGATGGAAAATAGGATTTTGTTCTTCCACAGTTACTGATTTATTTTAACCAAAAAACAAAAAAAACAAAAAGAGGGTAATGCTAGGCAAAAGGGTTTACCAAGAAACTGTGAACTGTAGAATACCTCCTGGCGAACCAAGAAGTACGAGTAGGTAATCTCCCTGAATGCTTTGTTCGATGTATCACAATTTCAAGGTGGCCGACTCGGTTCACTATGGATGGATAGCACCTAAAAGTTGTCCTCCCAAATATACCTGAAGGTACATGGAGGCCCAAGTCCGTATTAGCGTTGTCTGATGTGAAACCGCACAGTGAGAGCACCCCTTTATACTTATCGTATTGTAACACCACCCGATATACCCGAGAGTGCGTGGACGAGCTATCACACTCGGAATGTATCATAGACAAGTTAACGACAGCTGCACGACACCAGAACACATCTCTAGCCTAGACCTTCTAAATGTTATTGTTAAGGTTCCAATGCATTGTTAAGTAAATTGAGATTTATTTTATGTTGATCTTGCTTAACAATTTTCCTTTCAGGTTCACCACAATAATGTATATGAAATTCCTAAAATGCAAGCTAAGAATGATAAACAAACTTTTACTTTCAACTTTTTCAATGAAGAACCTAACTACTAAGGGAAGAGAGCGCTAGTTTGTTAGGAAAATAGAAAACAATTTGTGAGCAAACAAATCAATGAATCACAAACTAAATGCAGATTTCCTAATGTTCCTTTTTCAAAAAACACACAATCCTACATGCAAATGCAAGTTTTTCTTTTCAGTTTCCTTAATGTTATGAATGCAGAAAAAAAACTAGGTGCACTAGATCAATAATCGAAATGCTTTTTAATTTCGAGAAATGAAGAATACAAACAACAATTTCTCTTTTGAAGGAAAAATGAGGATTTCAACAAAAATTTCTCCTATCAAGGAAATGAAGATTTTACGACAATTTCCTATTTCGAAAGTAAATGATTCTTAATGCGACTGTAAACAATACTTTGAAATCAACTTGTCAATGTTAAAGAAAAAATTTTCTAAACAAAAATTGAACAAATTTTCAGCCAAAGGAGGAAGAAGTATATAGAGACACTAGTCAATTGAGCATCAAACTTTTTAGAACACAAAAGCAAACATAAATGAAGCAAATTGAAAAGTCAATTTTAAGGGAATTTGGTCCCTTTCAGGAGCCAACATAGTCTCCAAGGGGAGACAGTGCTCTGCAACGCAGGCTTGGAAGGGAGACAGTGCTATGCAAAGCACTGTACCCTGACTAAGGGTGTGTTGGGTGCAATAGGTAAGGAAAAATACTACTGTTTGGCTCACTGTCTTTGTAAATTAAGGTCTGAAAAAGTCTAATATTTATGTGTAATAGCTACTGGGTGGATAATCAAAGCAAATCAGAGACTAAAACACCTAAAACTAAGAGAAATTCTCCCCAGCAGAGTCGCTAGTTTGTTGGGCCAAAATTGTAATCTACAGATAAATTACACTTCCCCAGATAGGTGTTAGTCTAGAAAAATAGGTGAAAGACTATACTACCATTTCTCCTAACTCAGAATAGATACATAGAGAGGATTGGATGCTTACCTATTTCAATCGCTTCCAAATGGCTCCTTCTGTCGCTTATGTCGCAGCTTCAAATTCAAGCAGTTTGTGGGCTGAATGCTTCCTGCAAGAAAGAACACTAGAACAACAGAAGATGCAATAATATAGATATCTATTCAAGCTAGTTAGCTAAATTAGTTAAGCATAAAATAAATTCATCAACCAAGATCTTACAATATGGAAAATCAAAGTTAACATAGATGCATGTAGGGAAAAACAAGAAGTACTCTTTATTGATGATAGAAGGAGAGGTTACAACCTAGTGACTGATTTGGAGTGACCTTCCAACATAGTTCCCAAGTCTCATCATAGCATAAATCTCTCCAGCAGTAGCTCTACAAACCAAGCTCTCAATTGAAAATTCTCCAGCATTTCTCTACTCAAATTCTTCCCTCTCAAACACTTAGATATGTGTTCAATTTATAGATGAACTGTAGGTTGTTTTGCAATCAATAGCTTTCCAAAAATAGGCAAGACATGTTTCCATTCATGTAGATGTCAAATGGACACTTAGATCCGAAGCTTGACACATGTGAACTCTTTTAGAAGGCATTGGCCAAGTGGAGATTCCGGAACAATGAGAATTTCGCTCCCAATGTGACCAACGCACCTGTGAATGTCAGGAAGTGCTTTGCAGAGAAACCTTGCATGGGGCTACCTACATATGCAATGCACTTAGGCCCCTTAGAGCCTGTGTTGGTGAGCTCTCATATGCTATATAATAAGCTTCAAACCATGGAAACCCTTGCTTGATGAAAGTCTTGCTTGATCTGTCTTGTTCCTTGTCTTAGGGCATGTAGCAACTGAAATGATAGGGAATGATAGACCCTTGATCATTGGTCCTGAAGATGATGCCCAGTTAACCAGGTCATTGGGAATGGTGCCCAAATTGACCTATAACACAAGGGAGCAGGATATCCTATCAAAATCTTGCTCGAGGAGGCCCTCGAGAAACAGAGAAATGTGATGATGGATAACTTTGTTGATGATGGATAGCTTTGTCCAGATCCTTCAACGGCTGCCCATCGGTGGCACATCTACATCCAGCCTATTTTCCCCGTTGGTCCATGAAATCTTCAACAAATCCAATATCCAGTTCAACAAAATTTGTCTCATCTCATGGAGGATCTCAACACAATGGGGACTACTACTTCCTAAGGGGGGAGGAATGATCCAGATGGATATTGGTGAGCTTTATGTCTAACATTGACCACGGGTTGGACCAAAATGTGCCGAGGAACCTGTTGTCCTGATCTGAAATGATAGACTGATAGGAATGATCCAGGTGGATATTGGTGGCCACCTACCTATTCCGTTTGAAACCCCACCATTGGTTCTTTCAGTTTTTCACTTTCAGCACAACTTACTATTTTGAGCAGGTTTTCGGGTCCTAAACTTCTAGAGCCGTTTTGAGGCCCTACATCTAGGTGGATATTGGTGGCCACCCACCTATTCCATCTAAACCCCCACCATCAGTTCTTTCCGTTTTTAAGTTTAAGCACAACTTACTATTTTTAGCATTTTTTGGGTCCTAAACTTCCAAAGCCGCTTTAAGACCCTAAACAACGTTTTTTGGGAAAAACGAGAGCAACATGGGTTCATTAACCGATGTTTCTCACTCAAAATTTGTATTCCTCGGATAGATATGTCTAACAAGCTATTGAGCACGTAAAATGAAGACTGGATGCCAAGGTTACGTCCTCAGGAAGTTGAAACACCAATTTACCCAAACGGGACCCGCATTTTTGGTGCTTTATCTCCTAGGGTTAGGTTTTTGGATGTTTATGGTTTTCCATTGTTTCTCAACAATAAATAGGCCTTCGAAACTCATTGTAACATAGTTCAGAGGCCTGTAGCTATCACATCTCTTCTCAGAGATACGCTACCAGTGCCCTAGCTCGTTTATTTCCATTATGTCTATAAGCAAATTTCAGTCGTTTGTTTTTAATAAAATGAAGTTTTATTTCCACTGCATCTGTGTTTATGTATATTTATATATTTTATTGTGTTCCTGCATAATTCAAATCATTGATTTCCATAGAAGTGCCACTCCTGATTAAATCGACAACATGGTTTTTGTTCTTAGGCGTGCCAAAATGGTTTATCTTCTATCAAACCAATTCAACATTCACTACCAAGATTGTGAGCTCCTATTCCAAGCTACAAACAACATTGTTTTATTTATATACAATGTATAAATTGACATACTTATATCTTGCAAACCATGCATATGCTATTCACAAAATTTGGAACATAAATGCATCAATGTAAGATGAATAAACACAAAAATTTCAAGTCAATCCATTTTATATTTTGTGAGAAATCAACTACTGTCAGCTACAACCATTTTTTATTTTTTCAAGATTTTTTCATTCATTAGTTGTGACTTTTATTGAATTGAAGCATAAAGGTATTACCTAAAAACCCACCAACTTTCATGGAAAACTCATTTTTAGTTTAAGAGAAAATGGATAAACACTACTATAGAAAATCTTGTAATCAATGGAAGTCTATTATATGAAATATGATAACCAGTTTACAAAGATCTGGTAATTTTTATTCATTCACATACTAGCATAACCTCAAATAAAAAATTGTCACATTTTTTTGTAGGATTAATGACAGTTTTTGGTATCTATTGAACCAGTTTGAAGTTCAATGAGGGGTGTGCTAGCTCATGGTCAATATCAGAGTAAACCGCATGCTAATGAGTAACAAATTTAATGTCACAAACAATTTTAAATTTATTTCATAAATTTGGTTCAAGGATGATATGATGGGCCAAATTATGAGCAAGGAACAAGAAGAGATTTGGTTGATGTACAAACTGTTGGGTCATCATTCCCAAGATTCAATTTTCAAGATTATATTTTTTCTATTGAACAAAGGGGAGAAGATAATTTGTTCTAGTAGCAAAAAGAAAAGTCTAATTGGTAGGTGCTATGACACAAGAACCAAAACTTCCAAAAATTGTGGTTGTCAGACGAGAACCACCCATAAGAAACTCAAATAGCACTCAAATAGCACTCAAATACATTTTAGAGAAGGAAGACCCCATCACATAGTTTGGAAAAACTAGATACAAGGTTGTATGAGGACATGCAACATGTCAAGTTGGGAGGAATGTTGAGTCATGAAAATTACCATTATTTCACATCTTTTCATAACCTTTCCTTTGGCTTTTAACAATTTTCCAGTTGTATGTAACTTTGTATTAAGGCCATTTTAATGTTTTCATGTGGGATTACTTCCATATTTTCCAATACATTTATTTTAGTGTTGTAAGTGATTTTATGACTAAATATTATATAAATGACACATTTTTATTTATCCTTTAAAGTTGGGTGAGTTTGGTGATGATTGCAGGTATATTTGGATATTCCAATAATGCATATTTTCATCACCTAGCTCCAAATTCGAATTTGCTCTTCAAAAATTGAAAATTTTTCATGGATTTGGATTAACTAATTAAATGTATTGGATATGGAAAGAATATTGGAGCATTGGATAAGATTTCTCATCAAATATATTAGATATTTTTGGAGATATTGTTGACTTGGTAATTGTTGGAAAGTGGTTGCAACCATGTGATAAAATTGTGGATCTAGGAGAGATTTGTTGTTCTGAATTTTATTAATGGTTATCTTAGTTTTTGTATAAATAATAGTTCCTTATCCATTCCAAAAGGGGAGGACTCTTGGAGCATATGTCCAATTTATGATGGAGTGAATAAAACTTCTTGATATTTCCTTTCACATGGATTTCCATTTTATAGTTTTATGAGCAACATGTTTTGATTTAAGTTTATGATGTTATAATTTAGTTTACTAGCATGAATTCTTAGTGTACAGAGCTCACTCCATGAGAACATGGTGGTCTTTCATTCACGCAATTTGATTCCATAGTTACTCTTTCATTGATGCAAGTCTGGTGTATTTATTTTTTTGCAATATTATTTAGTTTTCATCTTGAATTTCCAGTAATGGAATGATAATTTATGAAAATATGGAAACTCCAATATATACAAATATATAAATTGGTGACAAAAAGGTTATAGTAACATGATTGGTTCCCAAGTACATGATCATCACTGAGAGTGGTTTAGTTAGTTTTTTATTTCATACAAGATTGTTTTTTTTATGCAAGTGTGTTCAATAATTTCATTTTCCTAAACTTAATTACGTTTATAATCATTCAAAGTAATAAATAATATAAATGATCTAGTTCTACACATATTTTGTTTACATTTCACAACTTTATGAAAACTACTGATAAAGTAGTAGAATCTGCTGAACTTATTGTTTCTTCCCATTTGTTGGATCAATATAATCAATTTCCCAACAAATAGGATTGCAAAATAATCCCCAAGTTAATGTTCTAGAAGACCAAGATATGGAAGTTATTCCTGAACATCCCACAAGTGAAATTATGTTGAAAATAGAAGAAATCCCTCCTATGGATGTATTTTACAGTCCCAAGAATAGGGATGTTGTGAGAAAGTAGAGAAAGAGAAGGAGAACTGATCAGGATGCACTTTCAACTTCACAGGTGGTGAATATTGTTTATAAAGATGCTGAAGTGAATCCATCTGAGGATCTCACTAAATTATCTCAATACGCAGGTACCTACAGTGCTGCAACTATAGATAAAGCTTTTGAAGTCTCTCAGTTGATGAAACAAAAAGAATTACAGATAGCTATGTTGGAAGAACATGCTACAGGGAATCAAAAAAATATTGTTCAGCTGGAGAAACAATTGCAAGATCAGGAGCTTAGATCTAAATAGCTATAAGAGTAGCTTAGTATTGAAAAGAAGAAAATTGGTGAACAAGCCTTGAACAAAAAGCAGCAGTTGAGTCAAGAGGTAGAAAAGCTACAAAATCTTCTGCAAAGTGAGAAAAATTCAAAGCTTGAACAAGAAAAAAATGTTCCAATCAGCATTGGACAAGTTCAAGGATTATCCTAAGTTAGCTCAATTCAAAACTGAAGCTCTTGAAATAAACAAACTGCTATCTCAACAGTTAAATAAATTTTGTCTTAAGTTGGAACAAGTTGAGCCTTTGTGCGAAATAACATCATCTTTTATAGATGAATCGGTCACTCTCAGGCAAGAAATTGATGATGCTGATGATAAAATTTCTGAGTTCTTTTCATGGGAGGATACATAGTAGGGAAGAAAAGCTAGTCTTCCCAGAATTGAAGAAAGGTACAAGGAAATTTTATTTATGGAATGGGAACAGTAGTTTATGAAATCAGAAAGAGCCATATCAAGAGCTAAAAGTTTAATGAATAATACAACACAATTGGTTAATGACAGCTTGTACGCCACCAATTTGATCTCAGATTGTACCCCAGGAAAATTATTAAAAGTAAAAGAAGTTGATTCCAGGTGGAAGGAAGAGATAATAAAAAAAAATCAACAGATTAGCAAACTTCAAGGAATTTCATGGGATATTATGTGGACTTATCTGATCAAGCCACACAACCAACAGATGGCCATCAAATTCCTTTCGAATGTTATTCATTGTATTATTCCTGAATTCTCTAATGCTACGTACACTGGGCAGTTACATTCAAAAATGAGTCGTCCAACAGAAGTCCAAGATATGGTCAAGATCTGCCATCTGGGCACATTAAACACAGGAGACAATCAATGAATCGGATTCACTTTAAGATCATATTTCTGTTTCTAGATTTTTAATTAGATAGATTGTAGGAATATTTTTAGTTATTTTGTTTTATTAAGTACCTATTTAAACCCCTTTCATACATTTAGAAAGGGGTCCTGAATTTGTAATATTTTGACTTGGAGATTACATTTCTGTACTCCATTGACTCTTATATTTTTATAAAGGATCACATCTGGTGATTCTGTGTGAAATTGTCTTTAAGAATTGCATTTTTGTATCTTGGAGTTGATCTTGCATTGAAGTTTCTAGATTTGGATATCAGGTTGCATTGGAAAGTATCAATATGGATATGGTATTTCTATCTATTCACTGTTAGTTTTCTTATGTTATGTGATATTCTCTTTTAATTTGCTATCGTTTATGTGTATTCGCTTTACAATATTTCTTTATACATATCATTTCTTAGTGTGTAGAAATATTTATCTTTTATAGTGTATGGAAACGATATATAATGATGAATGCAATATGTTATTATAACTATATTTAATTTCTTAAACATAGTTATATTTATTTGTTACTGCATATTTCAATTAAGCTATAATACATTTTCATGATTATTGGTTAATTGAAACAATTTAAACTTGTATTCACATTTGATGCCCAGGTTAGTTTTAGAATTATCTTATCAGTTTTAAGTTAGTTTAAATAGTTTCATTTCAGTCATTTAGTCCCGTTTTCCCTTCATTCAATCATTCCATTACCAACCCATTTAAATTACTAGGAAACTGGTCCTATAAATCCAGTGAAAGCCACCATACCAAACGGAAAAGGAGCTGTCCTAAGGTCCCGACCAGGTGGTTATCCCCCAATGTTTTAAGCAGCGATTTTCAAGGGTTCAACATTTTTGGTGCTAGAAGGAGGGCCAAAGCTATGAATGGAAGATAAATCCAAATCCGAAAGCCATTCTAAGAGCACAACACCCTCATCACCTTCAATTTCTTCCACATCTCAAATGACTAGAGAAGAAATTGATAAAAGCATTCAAATACCCACTACCAAGGTCTCACATCAATCAGATAATCCGCCTCCTGAATCCCCTGAAGTTGAAGCTTTAGTCCATAAAATTCAAGGATTCTCATTATCATTAGAAGAATCGGAATTATCTGAAGGTAGTGTCACCTCGCAGTTTGTTTCTTCCAGACCTCTCACTGGGTCACAGAGTGAAAAAACTTGGGATTTCCCCAAAAGAGTTTCCTATACCTAGTAGAGTCAAAACAAGAAAATTTCCATTGGAAACAGAAAGTGGTACTAGTTCTTCATCTCAAATTCAATCATCTGTTTCCCAAGCTCCAAATCAGAAAAGTGCAATAGCCTCATCATCATCTGCTCAAACTACATCTGTTCAAACATCAATTGTCTCTTCCAGTACTTCAACTGTTACTACTCATACATCAGTTATCACTTCTAGTTCTTCTACCATCATCACAACAATGGCACAAAGACCATGGACTAGACTGGGAGCTGTAAATATGGCTGCACCTTTGCATGATCTACCTGATAATCCTAAAAAATGGCTGCTAAATTTTAGTCCAGATACTGGTATACAAGCGGAAGAACATATCAATAACTTTATGCTTGCTATAAATTTAAATCAAGTAGAGCATGAAGATGTTGTAGTCATATTATTTTCCTATACCTTGCAAGGGACAACAAGATCCTGGTACTTTTCTTTACCTTTAGATTCGATCCCAAGTTGGGACATGTTTGAAGAGCAATTTTTAACTAAATATGGATATGATAGATCAATTGCTACCCTAATCAACGATCTCTCCAATTTAAAGACCCAACCCAAGGAACCCATTAAAGATTTTAACTCTCGATTCAATAAACTCTTGAATAAGATCCCTACAACATCTAAACCTAGTGAACAGGTTAGAAGTGAATGGTATATTAATGCTTTTCCCTCAAACATAGCAATTTTCGTAGATAGAGCTGCAAAACTGACTTTAGCTGAGAATATGAAAGAAGCTATTTCAGTTGAAAAACGAATGATTGCTCTAGATAAGAAAAATGCTATTGAGGAAAGAAAATCAAAGAAAGTCACTTTTAAAGATGATTCCAAGAAAAAGACACCAAGAGATCCATATGACATGGAGGGTCTACAGAAAGTCCTTAAAACCATGTCTAATGAGATGGTTGAGATCAAAAAGCAAGTAGCATAGACTTCTACAAAGAGACCATTTAGAAATTTCAAAATAAATCAAGCTGAATCAAAACCTCCCAATGCAATCTCCAATGCAGAATCAGAAGACGAAGAAGAAGAAGATACTCCTCTAATTTCAGATAAAGAAGATGAAAGGGAATAAATAGCTAAACTAAACAGAATGTGGGATTTCATTCTCCCTAATTCGGATAGTGAAATGGAACAAGAAGCTATGCCTGTGAGTACAAGGAGCAAATCTACATCGGAACCTATTCAAACTGTTCCAAAGAAGAAAAATACAACTCTAAATACTAAAGATAAAACTCCCACAAAGAAAGCTTCTCCCTTACCCGCTCAGAATCAGTCATCATTTCCCAATCCTCCCACATCATCATCCAAGACTCTAGTGGTATCAGATACGATGGATTATAATATTGTTGAGGACATGAAAAATACTAGAGCGAACATCTCATTACATGAACTCAGCAAACTTAAACATCAACAAAATATGTTATTAAAGGAGTTAAATGCTACAACTTTTGCTCCTCTACCAAGCGGTGTAGTAGCTAAAGCAGCTAAAGGGACTGGTAAGCCACCAGAAAAAGTAGATGCAACAAACATTGTTCTTATTGGAGAAAGATCAAATTCTCAGACACCTCCATTTCTGTTAACTTATGAAATCTATAATAAGAATTTTCATAATTGTTTAATTGGTTTTGGAGCATCCTCTAATATAATGCCTACTTCAGTCTGTGCTAAATTGAATATCGAACCACAGAAGTCTGTTGTTCACATTGTACAATTGGATCACTCTAAAGTTCAATTTGTTGGAGAAATCAATTCAGTTACCATTAGACTAGCTTCTGATCCTAGGATTGTCCAAAGAATTGATATTCTAATTGCAGATATTCCTTAATTCTATGGGTTAGTCTTAAGCAGAGACTGGTCTGCGAAACTTAATGGTTATATCTCAACCAATTTTTCACATGTGTGGCTTCCATACAAACGGAAACCAAATCAAATCAAAATCGAGCGAGAAAAACATATGACGCACACTGTAACTGAATTTGAACAACCAAACGAACCTGTAGCTTTCAACAACAATATTCTTGGAGGTTATTCTGCCGATTCATTTCTTGGGAATTTTACTGCACCACAATCACCTTTTTCTGTAAATACTTTGTTTCTCAAATTGAAAATTTTTCACAATATGATTATTCTAGAATTGTTAATATTTCTGATTCATTTGTAGATAAACCTATAGATAGAACTTTATTTTGGTCATTATATTTTGATGGATCAAAATCTAGTGATGGAGCAGGAGCAGGATGCATCCTAATTGATCCAGAAGGAGAGAAAACCATGCTATCATGTAGATTATAATTTGAGTGCACTAATAATACTACAGAATATGAAGCCTTGATTCAAGGGCTTTATAAAGCCATAGGGTTAAATGTAAAATACTTGAAAGTACATGGATATTCCGAAATTGTCATAAGACAAGTAAGGAATACCATCCATTGTCTTTCAGGACATCTTAAACATTATCAAACCCTAGTACAAGACCTTACCACTCAATTTCTAGCATTTAATATCTCTTCTATTCCCAGAAATCAAAACACATCAGCTGACTTGTTAGCTAATGTTGCATCCAAACTCCTCCCTGCTGAAGATTGCAGTCCTAATAGATTTTCAGTAGAATTGATTTTTCGTCCATCTGTTCCCGATAATATCATAAACTAGATAATATTCTACCACGATGAGGACATATTGAATTTCTTGACTTCGGAGAAATCCTATGATGAACAAATTATTGATGAAGACGATCATGATCTGCAAATTACTTCAAGAAGTAATGAAAATATGATTCCTAAATCTGTTGTTAAAATTGAGGATTTATATGATATTAAAGACATATTCAAGAAATTTACTAATGCTAAACTTCAGAGTTCAACTTTAAAGTTTGAATTAGTAAATCTTGGCTCTAACTCTAAACCTCAAAACGTTAATCTAGGACTCAATTTAACTCCAGAGGAAAGATCTGCTTTCATCAAACTTTTGAATAGGTATAAAAATGTCTTTTCTTGGAATTATGAAGACTTAAAAACTTATGATACTTTTGTGATTCAACACACAATTCCAATGTTGTCTGATGTTAAGCCTATTCAACAAAAGTTAAGAAAGATTCATCCAAATCTTGAAGATCAAATCAAAACAGAACTCAACAAACTTTTGAAAGCCAAAATCATTTTTCCTGTAAGGCATTCTAATTGGGTTTCCACTATGGTACCTATCAGGAAAAATAATTGTGATATTAAAATTTGTATTGATTTCAGAAATTTAAATAAGGCATGCCAAAAGGACAATTTCCCATTGCCAACCATGGAGAAAATACTCCAAAAAGTAGCTGGTTCTGAACTCTTGTCCTTCCTTGACAGATTTTCAGGCTATAATCAAATATTAGTACATCTAGATGATAGGTTGAAAACCACTTTCAGAACCAAATGGGGAACCTATGGTTATCAGAAAATGCCTTTTGGTTTAATAAATGCAGAAGTTACTTTCCAGAGAGCCATGGACATAGAATTTAAGGGTCTGATTAATAGATCAGTTGCTATTTATCTTGATGACATAACAGTATATTCAAAGAAGAGATCCAATCATCTACATGATCTGAAACAAATATTTGAAAGATGTAGAAGGTTTGGTATTTATTTAAACCCAAAGAAATCCTTCTTTTCTCTCGATGAAGGAAAACTCTTAGGGTTTGTTGTGTCAAAATATGGTATATACATTGACCCAGACAGAGTTAAAGAAATTTCCGATATTTCTTTACCTCATAACAAAAAATCCATGCAATATTTTTTAGGACAGATTAATTTTGTAAAAATATTTATTCCCGATTTTTCTCAAATTGTTTTACCTATGCAGAATATGATTAAGAAAAATTCAGTATTCAAATGGGGGTATAAAGAGAAAGAAGCCTTTGATGCAATCAAATAGGAAATCATCAATGCACCCGCATTAAATACTCCTGATTTTTCTAAAGATTTTATTATGTATACTTTGGCCACCGAAACATCCCATGTTGTTGTTTTAACACAGCTCAATGATCAACAAATTGAAGCACCAATTTCTTTTTTCAGCTCGAATCTGCAAGGGGCTGAGCCTAATTATTCTGATGTAGAAAAACAAGCCTTCGTTGTGTTTAAGGCAATCAAACATTTTAGACCTTTTCTCTTAAAAACACATACAAAAATTATTGTCCCATTCTCTGCAGTGAGACAATTATTAATTCAAAAGGAAGTAGGAGAAAAAAGGGCTAATTGGGTGACAACTTTGCAAGAATATGATATTGATATTAAACCAGCCAAGATTGTTAGAGGTCAAGGTTTTTGTAGATTATTAGCAGAAGCTCATAACATACCAGAAAATCAAGATCCATACAATGTTGTTCAAGTAAGTCAGATAAGTGTTACAGATTCTGAATCATAGTATGTTGATTTGATATTTTACTTGAAAAATGGGTATGCTCCTTCTAATATTAGCTATAAGAATAAACGTGTTTTAATATTGAAGGCTACTAAATATGAAATCATTGATGATGTGTTATTCAGAAAGAATTATGATTCAATCCTATTAAGATGTCTTGAAAAGACTGAAGAAAAAAACGTATTGCATGAATTACATGATGGACCAGCAGGAGGTCATTTTGGAGAAGATACCATAGCTCACAAAATCATCCATGCTGGATATTATTGGCCTACCCTTTTCAAAGATACACATGATTATGTGAGGAAGTGTAAAAATTTTCAAACTGCTAGTGGAAGACAAAGGAAGCCAGCTTTTCCTTTGCGACTAGTAAACATTGAGCAACCATTTGAGAAATGAGGGCTTGACATCATTGGTGAGATAGTACCTCATTCTTCCAAACAACACAAATACATCCTCACAACAACAGATTACTTCACAAAGTGGGTAGAAGCAATCCCTCTAAAGGTAGCCAATTTTGATGCAATTATTGATTTCATCGATCAATTCATCATTACCAGGTTTGGTGTACCTAACGTTATTGTCTTTGACAATGCATCTTATTTTTCTGGAAATAGTATAATGGAATTTTCAATTAAAAGAGGTTTTAAATTGAAATATTCAACAAATTATTATCCAAAAGGTAATGGTTTAGCTGAATCCACTAACAAAAATCTCATCAAAATCATTAAAAGGACCATTGATCAAAATCAAAAGAATTGGCACAAGTCTTTAATCTTTGCACTATGGGCTGATCATATTACTCTTAAAGCTTCAATAGAAACTTCACCTTTCAATTTATTTTATGGAAAAGAATTCGTGATACCATCAAATCTAGCTCTCCCATCATTAGCCCTAGTGCAATTCATTGAAGAAAATCCTTCCTCATCCATTCAGTTGAGATTTGATCAAATCCTTAAATTAGAAGAAGATAAAGAGAAAGAAAAAGGTATTCATGAAAAACATCAACAGCTTGTAAAATCTTCTTTTGATTCAAGTTCCACCGGCTCAAAAAAATTGTCAATTGGTGATCTTGTTCTGAAATGGGATAAAGCACATGAAGAAAAAGGTAACCATACCAAATTTCAGAAAATGTGGCTTGGACCATTTCAGATTGTTGAAAAGATAAGCTCATATACATTCATACTCCAAGATTTAACAAGAAAGGGAGAATCTCTTCCTGTAAATGGGCTTGTCTTAAAGAAATTCTTTTCATAAGGAGGTAACCCCTTCTTATTTGTACATATTCCTTTCTGCAATTTTTGTTTGTTTTGTAAATAAAGGTTGTTAATAGTATTTAATTGACTTTTTACTATAAGAAAACTGTCTTAGGAAGAATTTTATAAATACTTATTTTGTGTAAATAAGAATTTTTAGGAAATGATTACAATTTTTAATATTTTAAAATAAAATGTTAAACTTTGAAAATTTGTTCAAAACATTTGCATGATCTTTTGAAACTTTGAGGAAAATGTAAATCATTATAAGTTTATTAAGCAGAGAAAGGTTATCTTTAAAAAGTAAAGACTTTTTCAAGCTTTAGCAAACAAAAAACTCTGAAAATTTTCATCCATTGATTCTTAAGGATAAAACTGTTTCACCCCATCCATTTAGGTTGTGATTTTTTAGAATGTAATTCTAAGAAATTATATGGAAAATTTTAAGAGATGAGGGGTCTCATCACGAGCCTGCTTACCATGATCATAAGAAGTAATAAAACTAATATTACCAATACTGCATACAAAAACAGGGTAATGGCTTATAAAAGTAAGACAAGGGGTCTCATCACGAGCCAGCTTGTTCAGTTTAATTACAACTAGTGAATGAAATTGTTACTAACTGGCTACCAAACCAGAACAATGGCTATTAAATTAAAAAAATAAATAAAAGACAAAAAACATAGGATAATATGTCTTATGAATTTATTTTTAAGGAGTCATAATCTTAGTTGGATGGGATAATGAATGGTTGATGGTTAAAAGGTAACCCTGTCGAGACTATGAACGTTTGCTGGCAGCAAAGGCAATGCCTATGAAAATAGAGTATATCACAAAAGCTAAACTTGGAAAGTACCACTTACTTCATTATTATCAACCAATCAAGGATTGAGAAAACCAAAAATGTTTTTATCTTTGAGGAATTAAAAAGAAATTGTAAGTGACTTTTATTCTTTTTCAGAGTTAGATTTTATTTAAAATTTCTCTAAAATAGTTTTCATTATCTTTAAAAAATTTTACTTACTAGAAATATAGTGTTCATTTTATTTTTTCAGAGATAACTGTTTCTTCTAGTGAATCGCCAATTTTTGTACTGTACAACAACACTCCCCATTTCTAAATTTTTAGAATAAATTTCATTTAGAAATAGGTCCCCTTTTTATCTTTCTTTTTAGATAGAAATAAAAGATTTAGAAGCAATCCGATCATTTTTGAATTAGAAATAAGAGTTCATTGTTAGAAAAACATATTGCATATCTTTATTAACAAGTCTGTATAAAAAAATGTGACATTGAAATAATTTCCGATCCGATGTAATATAAAGACTTTATCACATCAAAGTATTTAAATGAAAAAATTCCGATGTACAGTAATCGCAATCGAAAATCAGAAATATCATAAGTTGTATATTGGTTTTCAAAAATTTCGATGTGATTTAACCAATCGCAATCGCAAATCGCCAAATTATTAAACTTTCATATATGTTTCGATGCGATGCGATTGATCGCAATCGCATTTCGGAAAATCATTATAGAATCAACTTGTTTTATAAAATCTCCGATGCGATGGGCCCCGCCGCCATCGCAAATCGCAAATCGCAAATGCAATCTCTTTATTTGATCAATGACGCAACTCCGATGCGATGTGATCAATCGCAATCGCATTTCAGAGGAACAAATATGGCATTCACTCATGATACTAAAATCCCGATGCGATACACCATCGTCGCAATCGGAAATCGATGAAGATCGCAAAATATTGTCTTTTGTCCCTCTTGAAAATGCACGATGCGATTAATGTTTAATCTTTATTTTTCACATTACGCATATATTGTGTATTAATCGCAATCGCATAATTGAAAGGGAAATTTATATGTCTTATTTTAAAATCACCGATCTCCGATTGTACTTTTACTATTAAATAGAAAATCAAACCAATAATGGCGATTTATTCTATTATGAATGTGTGAGTGTGACTATTTAGAGAGCATTTAAGTTTTAAACATGGAGATAATAAATGGAAACCAATGAATAGATTGTTTATACAGTTGTTCTCCTCATTTGCGTTTTTACCACAATTGAGTTGTTTTCTCCTTTGCAGAACCAAAAAACACCCAACCCTTTCATTCACAGAGCGAGGGAAACGTTACCAGATATCGAAATGTCAAAGAGATCCAGGAAAGCAAAAGCTGTTGTCGCTGAAAAAGCCCTTGTTTTCACCATGGAACCTAAAGAGAAACCAGCTAAGATTAAGCTGGTTACAGACACACCGTGCCAAGGTCTTGGTAAATTGTCTTAGGAAGAGGTATATAACCTCATTGAAAGGGAAAATCCTACGGTCACTGTGGTGAAGGCATCAGTTCCTGATGAGGATGATTCAGAGTCTGATTCAGAAACCTCTCTTCAAGCACTCGCAAATTCGTTCCTACACCGAATTGCAGCTCGGGCGAAAATTTTCCCATATTATGATGTGATTCGGTGGGTAATTGACAATGTGACCATTCAGAATAGGATGTTTGTTTCAGCCTCTGGAGCAACATTCGGGTCATTTAGAGCAGAAGACATTAAAGCAATGTACCACCTTCCGGACCCGCAGAAAATCTACAATAAAGCCTTCATCCAGGAATTTGCTGCAAATAATGAAAATCAGGCGGAGCCAATTAGAGAATGGAGAAGGGCTCCCAAAAAGCACAAAAACGAGGCATCAGGTATGTACTCAGTGGAATCCCTTTCGCCCCCATACTATTATGCCGCAGCGATGATGTGAAAATTATTCGGAAATGATAATTCAGCTAGGTTCTCTATACAAATGGTACCTTTAATTCATTCTGCTATAAACTCTGAACTAATTGACTGGGTTGTCATTATTTCTATAAAGATAGCCAATAGGATTCTTGAGTATAGGAAGGACAAAAACATAGGAAATACTACTCCTTTTTACTTGTGTGCTTATATTCTAGATGCCCTTTGTTTCAATTCTTAGTTTCCCATGTTAGGATGGAAATGGACCCCTAAAGATCCTACTCCTATTCATATATATCACAAGCTCTTGCGGAAGGGGCATTTTAAAAGCCATGTTTACATAGTTTGTCACGATTTCCTCATCCCGGTTTATCAAACTATTTTTGGTTGATTCCCTCCTAGGCTTTCTGAGAAGGCTAAAGTTGATTTATCCTCGATTGGGGATTGGTTCGGAGAAGAAATATTCACATATATCAGAGTTTTTGAGAGTATTGTAGAACCACATATTCTTCCTTTTTATGTTCTAGATAAACTGTTAGCACAGGAAATTTCATATCAGCTAATAGTAGAAGGTATGTCCAGGACTTTGAAGAATAGCGGGAAGATAATGTGGCCTACTTTTCCTTTTAAATGTGGAGATTACACTCTCAATAATTTTGTTCATGCTGAGAAAGAATTGGGAAAGATAACCAATCTCAAGCTTTCAACAGTCCAAGGCAAGCAATATGACCCAAGGAAGGTGGCATTTGATTTTACCACTTCAGTTTCAATTGCTCCTCTGGATCAGTTAAGAGTTCCTATGCAGGAAGATGAGTCACAACAGAAGGAAAAAGAGGATACATTTGGCAAAGCAGTAACAGAAACATCTGCCAGCAAGGTCATTATACAGACACAGAAAGAAGTAACAGGAACTAATCCTGTTGAGCAGAAAGAAGACATTAGCAGCAAAGCTAATACTAAGAAGAAAGAAACAATTGCTAAATTTGATGTACATACTAATCAGTAGTCTACAACTCATACAGAGAATAAAAACGCAGGTACTGAGACCAATGTGAATACTGAAAAGGAGGACATATGCAATGAAGCTATTGTACAAACAATAACAGGAAATTTGAACAATAATCCATATTTGCAACTTGGAAGAGAGAAAACTACTGATAAAGAAGTAGAATCTGCTGAACTTATTGTTTCTTCCCATTTGTTGGATCAATATAATCAATTTGCCCAACAAATAGGATTGCAAAATAATCCCCAAGTTAATGTTCTGGAAGACCAAGATATGGAAGTTATTCCTGAACATCCCACAGGTGAAATTATGTTTAAAATAGAAGAAATCCCTCCTCTGGATGTATTTTACAGTCCCAAGCATAGGGATGTTGTGAGAAAGCAGAGAAAGAGGAGGAGAACTGATCAGGATGCACTTTCAACTTCACAAGTGGTGAATATTGTTTATAAAGATGCTGAAGTGAATCCATCTGAGGATCTCACTAAATTATCTCAATACGCAGGTGCCTATAGTGCTGCAACTATAGATACAACGTTTGAAGTCTCTCAGTTGAT
This sequence comes from Pinus albicaulis, assembly GCA_034641835.2. NCBI lineage: Eukaryota > Viridiplantae > Streptophyta > Pinopsida > Pinales > Pinaceae > Pinus > Pinus albicaulis. Next base: position 657,718,039 of record CM076571.1, read on the forward strand.
GAAACAAAAAGACTTACAGATAGCTATGCTGGAAGAACAGGCCACAGGGAATTAGCAAAATATTGTTCAGCTGGAGAAACAATTGCAAGCTGGAGAAACAATTGCAAGATCAGGAGCTTAGATCTAAACAGCTAGAAGAGCAGCTTAGTATTGAAAAGAAGAAAATTGATGAACAAGCCTTGAACAAACAGCAACAGTTGAGTCAAGAGGTAGAAAAGCTACAAAATATTCTGCAAAGTGAGAAAAATTCAAAGGTTGAACAAGAAAAAACGTTCCAATCAGCATTGGACAAGTTCAAGGATTATCCTAATTTAGCTCAATTAAAAACTGAAGTTCTTGAAATAAGCAAACTACTATCTCAACAGTTAAATGAATTTTGTCTTAAGTTGGCACAAGTTGAGCCTTTGTGCAAAATAACATCATCTTTGATAGATGAATCAGTCACTCTCGGGCAAGAAATTGATGATGCTGATGATAAAATTTCTGAGTTCCTTTCATGACAGGATACAGAGCAAGGAAGAAAAGCTAGTCTTCCCAGAATTGAAGAAAGGCACAAGGAAATTGTATTTATGGAATGGAAACAACAGTTGATGAAATCAGAAAGAGCCATATCAAGAGCTAAAAGTTTAATGAATAATACAACACAATTGGTTAATGACAGCTTGTACACCACCAATTTGATCTCAGATTGTACCCCAGGAAAATTATTAAAAGTAAAAGAAGCTGATTCCAGGTGGAAGGAAGAGATAATCAATAAAAATCAACAAATTAGCAAACTTCAAGGAATTTCATGGGATATTATGTGGACTTATCTGATCAAGTCACACAGCCAACAGATGGCCATCAAATTCCTTTTGAATGCTATTCATTGTATTATTCCTGAATTATTTGATGCTACGTACACTGGACAGTTACATTCAAAAATGAGTCATCCAACAGAAGTCCAAGATATGCTCAAGATCTACCATCTGGGCACATTAAACACAGGAGACAATCAATGAATCGGGTTCACTTTAAGATCGTATTTTTGTTTCTATATTTTTAATTAGATAGATTGTAGGAATAGTTTTAGCTATTTTGTTTTATTAAGTACCTATTTAAACCCCTTTCATGCATTTAGAAAGGGGTCCTGAATTTGTAATATTTTGACTTGGAGATTACATTTCTGTACTCCATTGACTCTTATATTTTTATAAAGGATCACACCTGGTGGTTCTATGCAAAATTTCCTTTAAGAATTGCATTTATGTATCTTGGAGTCTGTTTTACATTGAAGTTGCTAGATTTGGATATCGAATTGCATCGAAAAGTATCAAGATGGATATGGTATTTCTATCTATTCACTGTTAATTTCTTATGTTGTGACATATTCTCTTTTAAATTGCTATCGTTTATGTGTACTCGTTTTACAATATTTCTTTATACATATCGTTTCTAAGTGTGTAGAAATATTTATCTTTTTCAGTATATGTGAATGATATATAAAATGATGAATGCATTGTGTTATTATAACTCTGTTTAATTTCTTAATCAGAGTTATCATTATTTGATACTACATATTTCAGTTAAATTATAATACATTTTCATGGTTATATATTTGATTGAAACAATCTTTAAGTTGTATTCATATTTGATACCCAGGTTAGTTTTAGAATTATTTATCAATTATAGATTAGATTAGATAGTTTATTTCAGTCATTTAGTCCCATTTTTCATTCATCCAATCATTCCATCACCAACCCATTTAAATTATTAGGAAACTGGTCCTATCAATCCAGTCGGAGCCACCACACCAAACGGAAAAGGAGTTGTCCTAAGGTCCCGACTGGGTGGTTATCTCCAATGTTTGAAGCAACGATTTTCGAGGCTTCAACAGTTCTATATTCTTGTCTTTCCCATTTTGGGATATTACATTTCTTAAGATTAAGAAAACAACTACATAATAAAATACAGTTTTATAGGTTGGATAGGAATTATTTTAAAGTTTCTATATTAAACCGAAAGTGTTAGTTTTTATATATTATATAAAAGTGGTTAAGTTTACATTTAGTTTATTTAATAAGTATTTTTTGAAATAAAAATTTAGGAATAAGAAATTAGTTTATATTAATAAATATTATATATTGTTATATGTATTGATTAATAAAATGGTTGATACACTATATAAATATTAATTATTTTACATGATATTATAAGTGAGTTAATTAAATATATAATCGTTAGAGAGAAATTCATAAATTATTTTTGGAATATTTTATATAATTGATAGTTGATAAATTATATCTGAAATTAATTGTGAAGTTGTGAATTTTAGGAATTTCATAGTTGATTTATAATCATTGAGTGACTTTTGAATATAGTTTTTGGATTGTATGTAGTTACTAATAGAATCTAATAAGAACTTTGAATGTATACTAAAGATGAAAGAACATTCCATTTTCTTTGAGGAAAAGTAAAATTAGATAATTATAGAAACCAATTGAAGTGTATATAGTTGCAATTGCAATTAAATTTAAAACGCGTTGTGAAGCATTAACAATGTTTAACTTTAATGATTATTGATTGGCTTATTATATGGCCAGAATGCATTATTTTGTGTAAGTGCGAACTTTTGTATAAATGTAACGCTGAAAGTGATGTGGAATTCAACTTGGTTCGTTACAAGGGAGATCATGGCTCCTAAGCGTCGAAGACAAACCCAAGTCACCCCTAAGGTGGAAACCCCACTTCTTACCACTACAGAAATATGAACCCTATATGAGCAAGATATATTACGGTGTAAAAAAATTTCGGTGAAAATCACATAAAAGAAATTTTTGTCGACGCGTTTCGAACCAGCCAGTGTGGTTCATCATCAGAACAAGATGAGAAATCTGATCAGGAAACTAGTTTAAATAGAACATGACCGCTCCAACTAGCCGTTGGAAAAACGGCTAGTTTGACTAGAATAGGAAAATTATTATTTATTTATTTATTTATTTTTTGAATTTTTTATTTTTAAATTTTAAATTTTATTATAATTTTATTATAAATTCTATATAAATAAAAATAAAATATAAATCAAATATAAAATCAAATCAAATCAAATCAAATAAATAAAATAAAATAAATAAGTAATAATAATAATACTAATTGATCAATTAATTTATTTATTTATTTATTTTTTATTTTTTTTTTTCCAGGTGGTTCACTTTCCTATGTGCCCGCACACACGTACTGGCTACATCCACGGTCTTAATAAATCACAGTACATCCTCCCAGGGGGATCTACTGTCGGGCCTAACACTGAGGCCTAACCCCGCGGGTGTCAACGAGATTTGATCCTCAGACCTCCCAATCGGGGAGTACTTCAAGCGGGGACTCCACCGATTGAGCTAACCCTTGGGGCTAATTAATTTAATATTACTAAAGTGGAAAGATTAAAATATATATATATAATAAATAAAAATAATAACTAAAAAAATAAAATAATAAAATAAAAATAAAAATAAATAAAATAAAATAAAATAAAAATAAATAAAAAACATTATTTGATTCCATGTTCTTGTGGGACCCCTTACATTGGTGAAACTGGTCGATCTATTAACCAAAGAATTCATGAACATGTCGCTGACCTTAGACATGGTAGATCTCAGTCCTCTGCCTTGGCAGAGCATGTTGAAAAAACAAATCACCATATTTGTATTGAAGATACTAAGGTTATTGCAACTATTGACCACTTCCACCATCGAAAGTTAAGGGAAGCCTTGGAAATAGAAAAGAGGCTCGTTAACCTTAATAGGGATGATGGGTGGAATGTTAGCAGATGTTGGATTCCTACTCTTCACTCTTAGTCGATCTTGATTCCTCTATCCAGAAGTGCTCCTTTTATTTTTCTAATTTGGTTTTGATTAGTATTTTTGTTTTATTTTATTCTATTTTATTTTATATATATATATATATATATAATTTATTTATCTATTTTTTATTTTTATTTTATTTTATTTTTTATTCATTTATTTATTTATTTTTATTTTTATTTTTTAAATTATTATATTTTTATTTTTATTTTATTTTTATTTTTATTTTTATTTTTTTTTAATTTTTTTATTTTATTTTATTTTATTTTTATTATTTTTATTTTTTAATTAATTAATTTATTATTATTTTTATTTTTTTTATTAATTAATGTTTTTTATTTATTTATTTATTTTTATTTTATTTTATTTTATTTATTTATTTATTTTTATTTTTATTTTTATTTTTTTTAGTGATTATTTTTTTTAATTATATTTTTCTTTCTTTCTTTCTTTTTTAATCTTTCCTCTTTAGTAATATTAAATTAATTGGTCAATTAGTATTATTATTATTACTTATTTATTTTATTTTATTTATTTATTTGATTTGATTTTATATTTGATTTTTATTTTATTTTTATTTATATAGAATTTATAATAAAATTATAATAAAATTTAAAATTTAAAAATAAAAAATTCAAAAAATAAATAAATAAATAAATAATAATTTTCCTATTCTAGTCAAACTAGCCGTTTTTCCAACAGCTAGTTGGAGCGATCATGTTCTATTTAAACTGGTTTCCTGATCAGATTTCTCATCTTGTCCTGATGATGAACCACACTGGCTGGTTCGAAACGCGTCGACAAAAATTTCTTTTATGTGATTTTCACCGAAAAATTTTTACACCATTTTATGGATCACAGAAGCCAAATTCCTAAGATATATTACGTTCCCTTGGGGAAATGACAAGCATCTTTAAGGATTGGGTCACAAGCCAAGACCAAGGTCAAAGAAATGATCCAGGTCAAGGAAGGGAGTTGGAACAAAAACAGAGGCAAGGCTTTAATTCTAAGTTCAATGTCGAAGCTAGACAAACAAACCTCGATATTATGAAAGAAGTTCAAAAATCCAAATTACCAGAGTTCATAGGTCAATATGGTGGTTCAAAGGCAGAAGCATGGGTAATCAGTGTCAAGAGAGCACTTAGCTTTAAGGAATATACTTCAAGGGAAAAGGCTCAAATAGCAATGATTCTACTAAAAGGATAAGCCTTATTATGGTGGTTAAATGAGGAAATGAAGATGAAATTCACACCACTGCAAGTTACCTGGGAAATGTTTGAGGAAACCATCATAATCAGGTACCTATTAGAGGACTACAAACACCAAAAAATGGGGGCTTTCCATTTAGTGTGGCAGAATGGTAGATCTATCAAAGACTATGAAGCTTAATTCTATAGGTTAGTCCATCATGTGGATTATATGGTAGATGAAAAACACCAAGATGAAAGATTCTTGCATGGGCTCGATCCTCTGGTTCGACCAGAAGTTGTCATGTGGAAACCCACCACTATGGAAGCAACCACTAGTTTAGCCAAAAAATTCCTGAGGATGATAAATATGAAAAAGAAAACGGTGGTCAATGGAAATACAAAGAAGGAGCACCCCATGACGAGGGTAAATAGATCAGGGGGGTACCCATATGGATTCCAAGAAATATGAAATAATTTTGCCTGGATTTCTAGTGCAACTTTTGGGTTGCCTCCAAGGGGACGTAGGGGTCAACCCTACTTGATAAGAACTAATGGCAGAGGTAAAGTATTTGGTGGCCAAGGATTGGGACCAAATGAGTACCGAAGGCGAGCAGAATGTTGGCTATGTGGAGGTCCACATTATAGAAGGGATTGTCCAAAGTATCAAGTAGGGATCAAACAACAGGGACATAAATCAAGAGGAGGAAGACCACATAACCCACATTGAATTCATGTCGCCATTAACCATCGCCAAGCCAAGCACCAAGCCACAGTTGTTTATTCCGTAGGTATGATAAACAACATTCCTCTATCTGTGTTAATTGATATAGGTGCCACTAATATTTTTATTTCTCCTTCAACATTGCTTAGATGTGAATTGATAGCTCATGAGAAAAGTAACTTTAGAACAGTAGAAATGGCATCAGGCTCTCATCAATCAGTAGGATCACTGGTAAGGGATTGCATTGTTAACATTAGGGGATGTGACACCAAGATGAACCTGTACAACATGACTCTGGGAACTTATGACCTAATTTTAGGAATGGATTGGCTTGAATCTCATTAAAATATAGTGGATTGTTATAATAAGACAATTCTCTTCAAAAATGACCAGGGATAATCCATAGTAATCAAGGGAATTAAATGTGATGTTATGTTGCGCCTCATATCAGCTAAGAAGGTAATAAGTGTATGAGGAAAGGATGTAATATTTATGCAGTAGAAATAGTTAGTGTTGATGGGAATTCCTTTGATGAGCTGCACCCACTACTTTTTGAATTTGTAAATGTATTTCCTCTAGAGCTACCAGGCTTGCCTCCTATTTGAGAAATTGAATTTTCCATTTCCTTGAAACCGGGAACAAAACCCATATCCAAAACACCTTATCGAATGACCGTTCCAGAGCTTAATGAGTTGAGTATACAACTTAAAGAACTTCTTGGTCAAGAATTTATCCGACCCAGTGTATCACCTTGGGGTGCGCCAGTGATATTTGTGAAGAAAAAATATGGAACTCTTAGGTTATGTATTGATTACCAAGATCTAAATAAGGCTACGATTCGAAATCAGTACCCCATGCCTCGCATAGATGACCTCTTTGACCAACTAAAAGGAGCTTCAATATTTTCCAAGATATACTTACGGTCAGCTTTCCATCAACTAAGAATAAAAGAGGAGGACATACCTAAGACAACATTCAGAACACGATATGGGTCCTATGAGTTTATCGTTGTACCATTTGGTTTGACTAATGCCCCGATAGCCTTCATGAAATTGATGAATAGTGTTTTCCGTAGATATCTGGATTGTTTTTTTCAAGTGTTCCTGGATGACATCATAATTTATTCTCGCAATGAGAAGGAGAATCAAGAGCATTTGAAACTGGTGCTTCAATGTCTTAGAGAACATAATTTATATGGAAAAATTAGTAAGTGTTCTTTCTTTGAGAAGAGAATTCAATATCTAGGCCAAACCATTAGTGGGAAAGTGACAACAACAAAACTGAAAGTTGGCCCCTAAGGAGAGCTGGTCTGCAAATGTAGCTCTATCAGCATTTTCCCTTCAATTAACTCAATTCCTCACCACGTGGTCTTCCACAACTTCTTGTAATATTATTTATCAATTTTAGAGAAATTGACAATCAAATATACCCCGCAACCTTTGATAATTTAATTATATCTTCCGTACTTTATATTCTATCGCCAAACCTTATAACCAAGGTTTAACCCTTCGAAAATTTATATTAATACCTGACGCTTTTCTTAACCAAACGACCTTAGGCCTCGGGCCCACATATATAATCAATGGCCCAATCAAATACTCGCACCGTACCTTGGTTATCCTTCGTGCATCTTCCGAATACGACCACCGTCCGATGGCTTCCCTCCAGATCAACGGCGTTCAACGATATCGCGCGGCCTCCCTGGTCGAACGTTAGCACGCGATGGCACGCAAAAAGATGGTTTTCGGAATCCCTTCGTACGCCACGTGTCCAGTGCTCTATGGAATCTCTCCCAAATGGAAAATACCACTTATCTCACGAGAAGCGGTGTGATATGGCAGTCTGGTTTCACAAATCCACCCGTGGTTTTGGAACAGTGGTTGCCCCGGTTTAAGTCGGGTTACGCTATCCTCCGTATTCACTAACTCAGGTCTAGCCTCGGGTTAGGATTCCAATTGACAGCAAAACAAATTTATCTCTTTATTAAGTGGGATTTCTACTATCATTAAACAGAGTTCAACGACCACGGTTTTACATAGAGACTTCGTTTGGGGTTAGGACTTAATTCACAGAGCTCGTTCAAAAAAATTGAGAGAAACAGTAGACAAAGGGATGCCGAGACTGTACAACAGTTCCATTCAGAAATTATATACGCACAGAGTTCAATCGCCTCACAACTAAACAAATTTCCTCACAAATACCAATTCAAGACAGTTTGATAATCAACAGAAACTAAAATTCATTCAACCGGAGGAAACTGCTTAACACACAGAGTTTATTGTCGTAATATCTCCCTCCTTCCTTAATACATCCGAGGAATACAATTTATATACATTACAATGTGTCTCTTCGGTTCCTCGGTGAGGACCGTTTTGAAATTCAAAGGCCTAATTACAAATTACTCAAATAACTGAAACATGACAGGTGGACTGAACCTAACTATTCGACTTCTACTAATCCTAACTGATCTAAATGCAACAGGCAGCTGAGGTATTGACACCTAGCTATTACAATTCAAATGATTTCGAACCCTTCTAGCCAAAACATGTGGACAAAACCTCCTACATTGTTGGCTAGTGTCTAATGCCCCTGCATCAGACTCCCGAGGGAAATTTTCTTCATGGACTCTTGTCCATGAGCTCTTCCACTGATCTGCCTATCTTCTGCAACATTATTTCAGTCATCCAAGTGGCATCTTCCTCTGGCTTGTCCTTCCATTTGATTAAGTACTGAAATTACTCTTGTCCTCTGGTCTTCCTGAACAATCTTTTATCCAATATCTTCTCTGGTTGAAATGGTTGTGCTAGAGGTAGCTGCTTTTCCCACTCAATCTGTTCCTTGTCTTCTAATCTTTCTTCTTCACCATCATCTTCATACTTGTACAAATCTGCAACATTAAAAATGGGAGATATTTCAACATCAGGTGGAAAATCAATCTCATAAGCATTTGCAGAAAACTTTCTAAGTATCTTGCATGGCCCAATCTTTTTGAACTTCAGTTTATTATAATGCTTCTTTGAGAATCTCTCCTTTCTAAAGTGTGCCAAAACCAAATCTCCTACTTCAAATTGAACTTATTTCCTGCTCAAGTATGCTCTGCCCTTGTATTTGATGTTGCTTCCTTGCAGTTGCTATTTCACTTGTTCATGTATGGCCTGGATCTCTGAAGCAAATTCTTCACCATCAACACTTCTCATCTCTGCCCTTCCCATATTTCTTAACTTTGATATTCCCCTGGGGTGCATTCCATAGATAATATGGAATGGGCTCTGCCCTGTGCTCATGTTTGGTGAGTCATTATATGCATATTATGCCTGGGGAAAAATATGATCCCACTGCTTGGGATGCTCTCCTGTAAGACTTCTCAATAAATTTCCCAGACTCCTATTCACTACCTCAGTTTTTCCATCAGTCTGAGGATGATAAGCTGAGCTGAAACTCAGTTTGGTACCAAGTTTCTTCCACAGTGTCCTCCAAAAATGGCCCACAAATCTTGTGTCTCTGTCTGAAACAATACTCTTGGGCAACCCATGCAACCTAACCACTTCCTTGAAAAACAAGTTAGCAACATGGGTGGCATCACTATTTTTATAGCATGGAATAAAAGGTGCCATTTTGGAGAATCTGTCCACTACAAAAAATATTGCATCATTCCCTCTCTGAGTCTTTGGCAATCCTAGAACAAAATCCATACTCACCATGTCCCAAGGCCTGTCTGGAATAGGCAAGGGAGTGTACAATCCTGCATTTTGGCTCCTTCCTTTGGCATATTGACAGATTTTTCAATTCTTCACAAACTTGTCCACTTCTTTTCTCATCTTGGGCCAGTAATAAAAGTGACTCAGCTGCTCATAAGTTTTATCAGTACCAAAGTGTCCAGCAAGTCCACCACTATGCTTCTCCTTAATCAAATTTTCTCTCATGGAAAATTTTGGTACACACAGTTGGTTTCTTCTGAATAGTAAGTCCTCCTGCAAGAAATAGTCCAACCACTGGCTTCTATCTGTTAGAACAGGATTACAACATGCCTCAAATGCTTCCTTAAAATATGAATCTGTTTTATACAATTCCTTGAGGAAATCAAATCCTACAACTTCAAAATTGGTTTCTTGAACAAGCATGTGCCTCCTACTCAAAGCATCAGATACTTTATTTGCTTGGCCACTTATATTTTTCAAAACGAAGTTAAAACCTTGGAGATACTCAACCCATTTGGCATGCTTATGATTCAACTTGGGCTGCTTTACAATGTATTGCAAAGAATGATTATCAGAGTATAATACAAATTCTTTGGACATCAAATAATGTCTCCACTTTTTCAATGCCTGAACAATTGCATAGAATTCCTTCTCATAAGAGGAATACTTTCTTCTGGTGTCATTCATTTTTTCACTAAAATGGGCTACAAGCCTATCATCCTGACTCAGCACAGCTCCAATGGCCTCTCCACTGGCATCACACTTCACTTGAAATGGTTTATTAAAATCAGGCAGAATCAAAACGGGCTTCTCAGTTATCTTTTGCTTCAAAATTTTAAAGTTTCTTTATGCTTCAGCAGTCCACTTAAATGGTTGCTTGCTCTTCTTTATTGTCTCAATGATGGGTGCATTAATCTTACTAAAGTTTCTTATAAAATTTCTGTAAAAACTGGCAAGTTCATGGAAACTTCTTACCTCAAAAACATTTTTGGACGAAGGCCACTCCACAATTGCCTTAACCTTCTCTGGGTCCATCTTCAATCCTTCTGCAGAAACAACAAAACCCAAATACACCAACTCTTCCTTCATGAATGAGCATTTCTTTAATTTTATCAGCAGTTTCTCTTGGTTCAACTCCTTCAAGACATAATTAAGATGCCTTAAATGTTCTTCTTTAGTTTTGATGAAAACTAATATATCATCCAGATACACTATCACAAATTTACCAATGAATTCTTTCAACACTTCATTCATAAGTCTCATAAAAGTGTTAGGTGCATTTGACAACCCAAAAGGCATTACCATCCATTCATACAATCCTTCATTCGTTTTAAAGGCAGTTTTCCACTCATCACCCTCTCTTATTCTAATCTGATGATATCCACTTTTTAAATCTATCTTTGAAAAATATTTAGCACCACTCAAGCAATCCATTAAATCCTCAATTTTGGGCAAAGGGAATCTGTACCTGATTGTTATCTTATTGATTGCTCTAGAATTAGTACACATTCTCCAGCCTCCATCTTTCTTTGGGCTCAATACTGCTGGTACTGCACATGGACTCAAACTTTCTCTGATCAGTCCCTTGTCCACCAATTCCTGTACTTGTCTCCTGATTTCCTCATTTTCTATGGGATTCATTCTGTAGGCTGCCTTATTTGGCAGATTTGAAACAGGGATAAAATCTATCTGATGGTTGATCTTTCTCATAGGTGGCATCTCATCAGGTAAATCATCCACAATAATGTCACAATAATTGTCTAACATCTCTTGGATTTCTATTGGCAAATCAGAAATCTTTGTAGAAGTAAGAACTACCTTAGGTTTTCAAACTAAAGCAAAGCTTACCTCTTCTTCTTCTATCTGCTGCAGATATTCCTTCCCGCTCAGCAACAAGGTCTTTGGATCAACCACTCTGCTTGATGGCTCTCCTTCTTCCATGGGTATCAATGTATGATGTACCCCATCCTTGAAGAAATTGTAAGTGTTCTTCTTGCCATCATGCACTACTGCTCTATCAAACTACCAAGGTATACCCAGCAGTATATGACACACATCCATGGGCATTACATCACACAGGACCTTATCTTTGTATTTTCCCATTTGCATCTCTATCTCACACTGTTCTTTTACAACCAGCTGGTGCCCTTTATGCAGCCAGGACACCCTGTAGGGAGTTGGATGCTCCCTTGTCTTTAGCTTCAAATTTTCTATTACCTCAGTGGAAACCAAATTTTCTGTGCTGCCACTATCAATGACTAGCTTGCAACATTTCCCTTGGTCTTTGCATATGCTCCTAAACAAAGTCTTCCTTTGTGCAGGTTCAGTGACCTATTTGGTTTGTTTCAACAGGACCTTATTAACCACCAAGGACTCTCCCCTTTCTGGTAGGATTTCTTCTTCAATTTCTGCCTCTTCTCTAGCCTGGGCAACAACAGCATTTCTTGGACCAACACTCACATTCTCTGGGCACTCATAGTGTTTGTGTCCCACTTGCTGACATCTATAGCACCTCAATTATCTACCTCTACCTCTGTCTCTACCTCCTCTTCCTCTATAAGAACCCCTTCTGCCTCTTTCATCACCCTCTGTAGATGCATTCTGAGGTGAGCTACTGTTAGCTCCATCCCTGGGTGTAGTAGACCTTCCTCTACCACCCTGACTTCCCTTTCCACGGAAAGTGCCTCTCCCTTTGGCAGACTGCTTCCTCAGGAATTTCTCCTCTGCTTTCAAGGCCATCTGATAGGCCTCTTCAACTGTCTTAGGAGACAGAAGACCAATATCATCTTGGATCTCCAGCTTGAGACCATTCACATATCTGGTAGTCTTCTCTAGTGTGTCTTGAAATTGCCCAACTCTTATGCTTACTCTATAGAATTCTTCTGTGTATTCTTTTACTGTCAGCAACCTCTGTCTCGGGTTCTGCATTTGCCTAAAAAATGTTAGCTGATAATCACTAGGAAAGAATTTACCTTTTAATTTAGCCATCATTCTGGTCCAGCTTTTGATAGGCTGCTTGCCAACTCTCCTCCTTTCTGCCTGCACTCCATCCCACAAAAGTGCAACATGTCCCTTCAGCTTTGTTACTGCAAACTTGACCTTTTTATCCTCGCTCATTTCTTCATAATCGAAGCACTTGTTCATTTCATTAATCCAGTCTATTAGCTCTTCTGGATTCAGTCCCCCTGCAAAACTCGACACTTCAATTTTGGGCTTAACTGCAGACCCTAGAACAATTCTGAGGAGCCTCAAGTCAGGAGGAATCTCAGCATTTTCTTCAGCTTCTTCTAATTCAGGTTCACTGATGTCTTCAAGATCTCTGGGCTGTCTTCGCTCCATGGCATCCATTCTGGCCTCGAACCTCTGCAAAATTCCCAACACTTCTGCATTGGAAACGGGTCCGCCTCTCCTTCTACCAGCACCTCTACCAACTCGGATTTCCATGTTAATTCTCTGCAAAAACAACTCGAAAACGCTCTGATACCACAAATGACAGCAACAAAACTGAAAGTTGGCCCCTAAGGAGAGCTGGTCTACAAATGTAGCTCTGTCAGCATTTTCCCTTAAATTGACTCAATTCCTCGCCACATGGTCTTCCATAACTTCTTGTAATATTATTTATCAATTTCGGAGAAATTGACAAATAAATATACCTCGCAACCTTTGATAATTTAATTATATCTCTCGTACTTTATATTCTATCGCCAAACCTTATAACCAAGGTTTAACCCTTCGAAACTTTATATTAATACCCGATGCTTTTCTTAACCAAACGACCTTAGGCCTCGGGCCCACATACATAATCAATGGCCCAATCAAATACTCGCACCATACCTTGGTTATCCTTCGTGCATCTTCCGAATACGACCACCGTCCGATGGCTTCCCTCCAGATCGACGGCGTTCAACGATATAGTGCGGCCTCCCTGGTTGAACGTTAGCGAGTGATGGAACGCGAAAAGGTGGTTTTCGGAATCCCTTCGTATGCCACGTGTCCACTGCTCTATAGAATCGCTCCCAAATGGAAAATACCACTTATCTCACGAGAAGCGGTGCGATATGGCAGTCCAGTTTCGCAAATCCACCCGTGGTTTCGGAACAGTGGTTGCACCGGTTTAAGTCGGGTTACGCTATCCTCCGTATTCACTAACTCAGGTCTAGCCTTGGGTCAGGATTCCAATTGACAGCAAAACAAATTTATCTCTTTATTAAGTGGGATTTCTACTATCATTAAACAGAGTTCAACGACCACGGTTTTACACAGAGACTTCGTCTGGGGTTGGGACTTAATTCACAGAGCTCGTTCGAACAAATTGATAGAAACAGTAGACAGAGGGATGCGGAGACTGTACAACAGTTCCATTCAGAAATTATATACGCACAGATTTCAATCGCCTCACAACTAAACAAATTTCCTCACAAATACCAATTCAAGACAGTTTGATAATCAACAGAAACTGAAATTCATTCAACCGGAAGCAACTGCTTAACACACAGAGTTTATTCCCGTAATCTCTCCCTCCTTCCTTAATACATCTGAGGAATACAATTTATATACATTACAATGTGTCTCTTCAGTTCCTCGGTGAGGACCGTTTTGAAATTCAAAGGCCTAATTACAAATTACTCAAATAACTGAAACATGACAGATGGACTGAACCTAACTATTCAACTTCTACTAATCCTAACTGATCTAAATGCAATAGGCAGCTAAGGTATTGACACCTAGCTGTTACAATTCAAATGATTTCGAACCCTTCTAGCCACAACATGTGGACAAAACCTCCTACATTGCTGGCTAGTGTCTAATGCCCATGCATCAAAAAGGCATTGCAGTGGATCGCAACAAGATTGAAACTATAATGGATTGGCATTCTCCTAAGAATGTTAAATAAGTACGCAGCTTTATGAGTTCTGCAGGATATTATAGAAGATTTGTAGAAGGTTTTTCACGAATATCAAGTCCTGTCACAAACCTCCAAAGGAAAGGTGTTAAGTTTGAATGGACAAGTGAGTGTGAGAGAGCATTCAACAAGCTAAAACGACGCTTAACAACTGCCCCAATATTAAAGGTGCCAGACATGGACAAGGACTTTTGTGTGTGCACAGATGCATCAGGAGAAGGATTAGGTGGAGTCTTGATGTAGGATGGAGTGGTTATTGCTTATGCTTCACGTAAAATCAAGACCCATGAAATCAATTATGCCACACATGATCTGGAATTAGCTACAATTGCAATGGCCCTAAGACTATGGAGACATTATCTGATGGGGCCCCAATTTTAATTAAGAATAGATCATAAAAGTCTTGAGCATATCTTCATGAACCTTAATGCTCGACAACAACGTTGGAGTGATTTATTTAGTGAATATGATTTCAGGATATCCTACATCGAGGGGAGAGAAAATAAGGTTGCATATGCTTTAAGAAGGAGACCTAGAGTTCATTCAATATTTTCAGTGAGGATAGACCTGAGATGCTGGATTCTAAACCACCTAATCTGGGACACACAATACCAACAAATAAAACTTTCCTTACAAGAAGAAGTACCAATGGAACCCAAGTGGGAAGGATACACCTTAGATTATGATGGGTTGATACGATATAAGGGTAAGATGTATGTACTGGCTGATGATGAACTTCGGAAATTAATAATGAAGGAATCCCACCAAGCTCCATATCTTGCACATCTAGGAGTCTAGAAAATGTATGCAGATTTGAAACTCCTGTTTTTATGGACATGACTAAAAAAAGATATAACACAGTTTGTGGCCCACTGTCTAGAATTTCAACAGGTTAAAGTTGAACATAATAACCTTGTGGGTCTTTTACAACCCCGTGATATACCAAAAACTAAGTGGGAAGTGGTTTCGATGGATTTTGTTGGGGGATTACCTATGAATTCCAAAATACATGACTGCATTATGGTCATTGTTGATAAATTAACTAAGAGTGCTCACTTCATTCCAGTTAAGAGCACCTTCGAGGCACCAGCTATTTCTCAAGTTTTCCTAAAAGAAATAATTCGCCTTCATGGAGTGCCCCGGAAAATAATATCCGACAGAGATGCATGCTTTACTTCCAGATTTTGGAAAATCCTTTTACAATCTATGGGAACACAACTAAACTTCAATACTGCAAATATCATCCAGAGACAGATGGGAAAAAAGAAAGAGTAAACCGAGTATTAGAGGACATGCTCATAATGTATGTCATGGATCAACAAAATCAGTGGGAGAAATACCTTCCCTTAGTGGAATTTGCATACAGCAATAGTTATCGCAGTTCAATTCAGGCAGCTCCCTTTGAAGTCTTATATGGAATACCATGTTGTACCCCACTGATATGGGATCGATTAGAGGATCGAGTCATGTTGGGACCTGAAATGCTCCAAGAAATGGAAGAAAAAATGGCAATAATTAAGCAGAGGCTAAAAGAAGCCAAGGATCACCAGAAAAGTTATGTCGATGCAAAGAGAATTGATAGAATATTTGAGGAAGGAAGCCAAGTTTTTATTAGAATCAAACCCTCTAAGATTTTCTTCAGATTTGGTAGGGGAACAAAGTTATCCCCCAGATTTGTCAGCCCATTGAAGATCCTAGAGAGGATCGGACCAGTTGCTTATAAGTTCAAGTTGTCATTCCATCTAAGAAGAATGCATAATTTGTTTCATATTTCTATGCTTAGAAAATATGTACCTGACCCATCCCATGTGCTAACATTTGAGAAATTATAGTTTTTCGAGGAGGGAGTCCTTCAGGTCGAACCATTCTGTATACTGGACCGCCGGGTTTGTCGACTCAAGAATCGTGAGTTTGAGCAAGTCAAGGTCCAATGGGACCAATATAGCCCAGGTTCAGCTACCTGAGAAGATGCAAATGTTATTTTTAATGACTTTCCTTATCTATTTGATTAAATTTTGTGGTGAACTAGATAAGAGCACATAATTTAGCTAAGGTAGATACTTTTATGGACCCTCTAGATCATGTCTTATTGTTTAAATTTTATTTATACATCTAAATCGTACATTATGATTTCAGTTATGTTTTTAATTAACTGTATGAGATGATGGTAATGATGCACATGTGGTTTTTATTTATATGGTTGTATGAAAATGATGATTATGATATGCATAGGGATTGTGATGTTATGATTTGAGGTTATATTGACATTTGAGTAGTTTATTATGTGATGTCCTGATATGTATTTGATGTTGATATGTTGATGTTATAACTTATGAGGGTATTATCTGTGGTAATCGCATACATATTTTTGACATGCATGAGGATGCATTTATTTACTATTCAGAATGCAGTGATTAACAATGATGACATGCAAGACTTGGCATGTGAATTATTTTCTATGATGTTATGATTATAACTAATGCATTCGATGTATGTTGAGATGTGGTGATTGACAGGAAATCCACGAATGGGCCGAGAGGGCTAGTTTATTTGATGGTCTCTTGGGAGCCCATACTCGTGAGGGAGAATATGTAACACCATATGGGTTGGGGAAAAACTCAATCAACACTACATATGTGAGTGGTTCCTTTGTCTTGTATAACTCTTGATGGATAACTCTTAAGGGGCTATGAGAACATATTGAGGAGGCCAAGTGCCTAGTATTGGATGGGGATGTCGAAGTCTGGAAGGGGTGTAAGGACTTCGATGCCTGGGGCAGTGCACCTTAGTGAGGGTGGAGGGAGTGGGCCAGCCTTGCGAGATGCCCGAAGTCATTGAGTACTAGGACCGGATGCCTACCTTGGGGAAGTTGAGGTCTGAGTTGGGCACGAGCCTTGGGGCTAGCCTTAGGCTATGGTACAGACTGATGAGGCTTATGCCTAGTTCCAAAAGTGGGAAAATGACAGAGATTCCTTGGGATTTCCTGGGTGATGTGGAAACTTTCGATGCCTACTGGTTATACTAGTTCAGCAGAGGGTGTTGGGCAAAAGTGAAGTAATAAATGACTAAATAAATAAAATAATATATTATTCAACTTAACTTCGGGACAAGTTCCTTAAAGAGGGGGAGTATGTAATGTCCCTAATAATAATAAATAATAAATAAGAATAAAGAAATAATAAGTCAATAATAGTAAATACAAAATAAATAATAAAGAGAATAATAAGAATAATAATAAATAAAATAGTAAATAATAAATTCGAGTTCTAAATAAAATAGTAAATAATAAACTGGAGTTCTAAATAGTAAATAAATAAGTAAAGTTAACAAAAGTAAAAAAAGAATAAATTAAGAAAGAGTTAAACTAAGAAAAATATAAAAATAAGTGAAGTTAACAAAAAGTAAAAAGGAATAAATCAAGAAAGAGTTAAATCAAGAGAAACATTAAATTAATTAAAACTTAAAATAAGGAAATAAAAGTTGCATGTTGACATAGTGAATGTGTGCATGCGGTTCTCTTTCCATGGTTTGGTCTATTTAATAGACATTGAGGCAGATTGATTGATCATTCCTTCAACTATTCTCTTGGGATAAAGATATTGTTAGACAAAGGATTCCATGGCAACAGTGCGTTGATTGAGGGCTTGGAGGTGACCAGCTGTAGAAAGATTACGTGCAGTTAAGCCTACGATTGGGTGGAGAGTCATCCCAAAAAAAAAATTGTGGTTGGCGGGATTGAAACAACGTTAAACTTTAGAGTAAGGAATATCGCCCTTACAGGTAAGTGGTCTTTGCTCGTTCTTATGAAATTTCTATACTAACTTGTTAATAGTTCAAGTGTGTTGATTATTAAATGCATAATTGATATAATTAGTTGCATGTAAAATTTTGGGGTTGTTACAAAAACCCTAGGAGCATGAGATTTGATAGGAAATGTTATGATTCTTGCACCTTAAAAATAATAATAAACCAATAAGTAAAATCCTCTTCAATGGGGAAACCTCATTTTACAATGAATACAAAGTACAACACAATATTTGATGATTCTACTTCTAGGTCTCCTTAGTATAGATATATATGTTTGTGTGTGTGTATATATATATATATATATATATGGGAAAATGGATATAATTATAATAAAATAGGACCATAAAGGGTTCTAGCCTACAAAACAATATAACAATAGAAATGTAATCACTCCATTTCTAGGGACTAATAAAGGGTTTTTGGGTTAATATAGGCCTTATATAAGGTTTAATAATTGATACATATATCATGATAATAAATATTTGTTATTTGATATGTATTAATTTGTGTATTCATGATGTTCTCGTGAAGTGGACTATTAGGTCACTTCATTTGTGCAAACAATTATCATAATTGGTCTTCTTTATTAAATATATTTTAGGTTAAGATGAGTTCACTAAAATGCATGAGAAGTCAATTTGTTGATTTGAATTTGGAGAAGATTTTATAAAAGAAATATTAGCCTACTTGACAATAAAATGTCAATACATATTTTGCCATATATGTAATTAAGAGAATAACATTTTTCATTAATTAAATTCATATGTAATTAAGCGAATAAAATTTTTCATAAATTAAATTCATAACGAGTAAATACGTTTTGAATCCTCTTATGTGCAAGTAGTGAAGTAGTTGATATTCTTCCCCAAAATGTCACTTTTGTTTTTTTAAATTCAACCAAAATAAAACTTGTTATTTTCCAATGTGAGCATCACATTATTCTTCATCATATTATTATTATACCTGCTGCGTAGGTATATTGCATTAGATTTGCTACTGATTTGACATTAATTTTACTTTGATTTAAAAAGATTTATGCTTTTATTATAGTTTAACTTTAGTTATTTTTATTATTTATTTATTTTTATTATTTAAATCTATTTTTCTTATCTTTGATTGGTTAATATAATTCACTTCTTATGGAAAATGCATCGTGATTCTAAAACATAGTGACTTGGTTGATTGCTATGTGCTTTTGCGCTGTCAGTTTGATGTGTGCTTTTGGGCTGTCACTTGTCAGTACTCCGACGTTTCCACGTCATATTTTTCGTGATCTCTGCACCATCACATGCTCCGTTGAGAACAAACATACACAATACACTATTCACTTTACTTCTACAAGAGCCTTGTGGTCCGAACTAAATATTATGACGTAATGGTCGGACGATTACTTTTAAATTTCACTTCTGAAATTACAGTACTATGTGGAAATAAATAAACTTTTACAGTTTTCTTTAGGAAAAATAATTTTGATGAGACCTATGGAACCTTGAAAGTTATCTATATATATTAAAATTAATTACTAAAATTATATTATTCAAATTAATTAGTAATTGATAAGAGTAGATTTTTATTTTTATGATGATGTAAACTTCTCTTCATATATGTTTCTAGTTTTGGGTTGTTAACTTATTTCTTTAAATCAAGTCATATGAACTCTTAGCTAATTATAAATTGTTCTAAATCTTATTTCAATACCAAAAACACTTTAAACATAAAATAATGTTCACAAAAAAACCTATCCATTATAAATATAACTAAATAGCATCTCTTTTTTTACTGCCATTTAATTTTTATTTTATATATAAAATCAAATATTATTAATTAAAATTTAACTTTAATTATATATAAAATCAAATATTATTAATAATTAAAATTTAACATTTTATCAAATAAAATAGTATTTATTAATATTCAAATTGCATTTATTAATATTCAAATTTTATTTTATGGAAGGATTTAGTTCTAACCATTTGTTTCAGGTTCGATTTTCTTCAAACATGTTATAATTGACTAGTTTGTGACATTTATGAATTCTAATAAAATTACAAACTCTCCATATTGTTTTATTCTAATTTAAAAAATAGTCAAATTTTATTTTTTAAATCAAATTTAAATAATCATGTAAAATCTTATTAATTACTAATATTTTGGAGTTAGCTATTCAATTTCCATGTTTAACAAAATATCACCGTGAAATTGGATAATAAAATATGAACATATATAAATTAATAATTTAGAAATAAGTTAATAATTTAAATTTAAGAAATATTTTATAATGTGGAAAATTTATCTTTTTACGAATCATTTAAAATAATAAATTATTTTAATTGAAATATTGTTTTTTTAAACGATTACTTATCAATAACATTAAAATAAATAACTAATAATAATTGTATATTACTAACTATATTTCAAAACAATATAATAAATCAAATGATTTTTCTAGTTAAATCATTTATTTATCAAATTGCAACATTTCTATATTTAAATTAAGCTGAAAGTAATAATTACTATGTAGCACTTCTTTTATTTTATTATAATTACTATGTAGCACTTCTTTTATTTTATTATAGTCCATGTTTCACATTTTGTGTTTTGTCCGTAACATTAAAAGAAATAACTAATAATAATTATATATTACTAATTATATTTCAAAATAATATAATAAATCAAATAATTTCTCTCGTTAAATCATTTATTTATCAAATTACAATATATTTATATTTAAATTAAACTACAAATAATAACTACTCTATAGTACTTCTTTTATTTTATTATAGTCCATGTTTCACATTTCGTAGCTTATGATGTTTTGCTTCAGTATAATAAGCATCACATTAATAGTGGATGGTTCATGGGATGAATATTTCTCTGTCTTTGGATTCATTCCACCTTTGTGGAGTAAGACATCTTTAATGTATGAAAAGATTGAGATTAATTTTAAAATTAACACCTAATGAGATAGTTTTACATCATACCCTCACTTATCCGACCATATTTACATCGATTGATTCGTAACCATTGAAGAGAGAGTCATCTAACGATAGCGGACCAAAAATCATAATGAATTCAACGATAGCGGAACGATAGCGGACCGAGAATCCCTGACCGTTTCGACGTCATTCCCTGTTTTTTTCTAGATTTGGCTGTCTCACATATCGGGAGGCCTCTTTCACATTCCTGAAGAAGTCGTATTTATATTCAATTTCTTCTGAATGCGTCTAAGTGTCGGCATCTGTCTCGTCAGAAGCTTGTACTTGGGGCTTGTCATACAGATATGGCTGGGGCGAATATCCGAAATTCGGTGAATTTATCCGGCCTCGGGGATGTTAATGCATCCACTCCTCCGGATGTATTAAAGCTATCAGAGAATTTTAATGTTGATGCTCATATTAACAAGTCGGCGGTTCGTGATTGCAAAAAGAATGCTGCTACGAGAGACGCGGATCAATCTCAGAAAAAGGAATTCGAGCTGGACGCATCAATTATCGCACAGTCCATCTTTGCGCCCCCTGATTTCCATGAGAATCGGCAGGTTAATTCAGGTGGGGGGAATTTGCATGGGCCCAAGGCTGGTTCGTCCCGCAGAGGCAGGCGCAGACAGGGGAAAAATCGTCTTGCCCACTACAAGCCTGCTACGGATGTCAAAGAAGTGATGATGGATCATGAGGAACTATGTGGGCGGGTCATTAGTTTGCAGAAATGTGCACTAATCGGGCGCTGGATGTATTCCAATGGACAGGAGATTGATATGATAGAATGGGCGGAGAAAGTATGGAGCCCCATGGTGGGATATGCTCCGAAAGTCAGCTTGCTCCTAAATAATTGGTACAGCATTCACCTTAAGAACGAAAAATATGTGGCCTTGATTGTTGACAAGCCATGGGTACGTGGAAAGAGTTTCTTGCAGCTTCTACCATGGTACCTTGGATTTAATCCAATTATGGAGGCCCCTAAGAATAGGACGGTGTGGGTAAAGCTTCCGGGCCTTCCGCTGGAGTTCTGGACGGATAAGGCAATAAGAGCCATTGGAAATTCCATAGGATGCACGAAATACATCGACTCTAGCATGCTTGATGCCAGCGACAAACGCATTGCCTGGTTATTAGTCGAGATGGTCTTCTCTAGGGGCCTGCCCGGGGATGTTGATCTCGTTTGGGGTCCGAGAAGTCACAGGCAAAGGGTGGATTATTGGGGCATTCCTTTCCGCTGCTTGGTTTGTCACAACACTGGCCATCTGAAAGGCAACTGCCCCCGGCGGCATTGGGGGCCCCGTCGGGGCAATCAAAGGTCTGTTGCTGTTCATAGGGAGCTGACTCCAAATGTACAACGAAATGTCTTCCTATCAGGTATTCCTCCCTTTCTGGCTTCTAGTTTTCATTCATCTGCTAAAGATAGTGCACATTGTGAGGAATTATCTCCACCACACAAGGATTTTACCCCGCCTGATGAATCCGAACTTCGATCGGCGCCATTTGATGCGAAAGACATTAAAAAATTTACTTCCCCGGTGAATACCGGTTCGCCCATTCATTTAGAAGCCGAAGTAAACCTTGGATCCACTATCATAATGGAGGATAAAATGCCTTATGGCCCTACTGTTTCTGCTGTCCACCATCAAACCCGCTCCAGCTCTGCACCATTATACACCTCTCCATCCATGCCGCCCCTTGAAAACGCATCCCCTTCCCCCTCACCACATTATATCGAGAATGTGGACTTATCGGACTCACTTAATGTCACGACTGATCTTGTTGAAAACCATCAAACCTGCCCCACACCTGATCCATTATTTTCCTCCCCCTCCATGCCTCCCCCCCCGTCCATGCCTCCCCCCTCTCCTCCCTCTCCACATAATTTCGAGAATGTGGACCTTTCAAACTCCCCCATAAATTCTGTGGGAAGTGATATTGAATCCCTTTTAAATAACCCAAACCTTGATTTGGCTGCCCTCACTATTTTTGATAACATCCCTAGGGACCCTGATATTATCATCTCGCCAGCTTCAGGGTGCAATATTACGGTGAGGAAAAAATCAAAATCTGCATCCAGACACTTCAGAGGGAGGCCAAAAACAAAATCCCTTTTCCGGGATGAACTTCTTGACCTCAGGGAGGTTCCAATTTATTCTGCTGCAGATCTTAGGGTGCTTGGTGCTGGCGACCCGCCTGGGGCCTCCAAATGACATACTTTCCCCCTTCTATATAAGAGGTCTGTTTGCTGCTATGGCAAATTTCGTGGGCCATCTTGACTTGGATTCCCTCCCCCTGCAGGCGGGCCAGATTTTATATTTGTTTTCTTTTCAGATGCAAGCATGTCTATTTTTGGATGATCATAATATGCAAGCGAGGCTGTTTCCCTCACGTACTGCTCTCCCTGGATGTATCCTTCGGATGGGGTATATGAGCTGGTTTTTCCACAGGTTTACTCTGGTTCCTAGAATTTAGTAGTGGCATTATTATGGTGCCAAGCTTTTTGATAATTTGTGGACACATCATAATCTTTTGGCCTTCGTCGGTTTCTTTCTGCCGGTATATATGGGGCATTATATTTTGTATCTGATTGCATTATCGATGCTCTATATTTTGCGCTATCTGTACAGTGCTGCTATGCACTGTATCATCATGTAATATGTACTGTTTTACATATCTTAATATATTAAACAGCGTTTTTTTCTTTCTGAAAAAAAAAAACCATTGAAGAGAGATTTCGAGTGATGGGAAATTTACGGAGTTATGTAATTATATTTTTTTTCCGTGATACAATTAACATATATGTGTTCTAATGTATCATATTTTAACAATAGTATTATTAATATTATTTATTTAGTATTTATTTTAATTGATTCCTAAAGATTGTAGTTTTTAGTGTTTGGTCTTTTAGTGCAATGAGATAAGTTTATTGGATGAAAAATCCTATATATAATTAATTAATTAATTAAATAACACATTTGCATCGTAATGTAACATCTTTTCAGAATAATAGTACTATTATATTATTAATATTATTTATTTAAAGTTAAATAATTATTGAACACATAATGAAGTGATTGATATTATAATTTATTAGTACATATTTTTATAATTTTTTCATCAGATTTTACAATAACACTATCTTTGTTTTTAGCATAACTATTCATTTTGTTTTGTGTGATAAATTCATTTTTTTATTTGCACATTTGTTGAAACTTTCTTTATATCTTGCACATCAATTTCAATTTCAACTAGCTTGAAATAGAAAACATGACCTAGATATAATCATATTAATATATAATTAGATGTATATATGTAGGTATAACATATTTTAGGTATAATATATTATCATGGTACTTGCTCAAGTAACATTTTATTATATTTTTGTTTTTAAAAGGTGTGAAAATTGGTGTTATTCCAACAATCTGTATTTTACTTTTTCTTTTTTGTATTTAATGTAGGATTACAACATATGTAATATATATTTTTATTTACAATTTTTGAAAGAGAAAGGGAATAAGATTTATTAGTGATTTATTTGTTGGATAGTATTTTGGTTGTGTGCAATTTTTAGCATGTTAATTTTTAGTATGTTCAATATGTTTACTATTCAATATATTTAATGTTATTATTTATAAGGTATATTAATTTTTATGATACATATTTAGCATGTTTAATATGATATATAATGTTTAACACTTTTTGTATTCATTATATAATGTACAATATTTATTTTGCTTCCAGGAATCCCGATGGATCAAGCTATTTGGAAGTTCTACCATTTGAGATTATTGAACTTATATTTCATTGACCTCCTAGTATCAATGCTGACAAGATTTTGAATGGCCTATAAACACTAGAATGTTGTTTTGCAAAACCTTGTTTTCTTGGTTACTTGCAATCGATGTGTTGTTGAATAATGTGGATTTATTTCTCTTTCACTTCATACTAACCATAACTACCTTGTTGGGATCCTACCTTAATGATAAAGGGAACATATCTTCTTTAATTTTTACTTTTCTTCATTTTGGATACACAATTCAATGTACAGTTTGATCAATGATTGTGTTCACTGCGCCTACAAGCTTTTTCCATTCAAAGAATTATTTTGTAGTGAACCCATTCAAAAATACCTTTAGAAATCTTGGATCTCTTTCTCCTGGAGAGTGGGGATTCTTATCTACCTTAGAAAATTTTATTTCACGAAAATATGATTGGGTTATGCAAAAACATATTTCCAAAAACATGCAATCACATTTTTTTATTTGCAGCAACATAATTATGATATGGAAGAGGACATTACTTCCTTATGGTGACATAATTCCCCTTAAGGAGGAAATATTCTATAAAAGAAAATTTTATTGGTTATATTTAGACCAATATTATGATTATTACCCTACATATGGGTACACTATCTATTGGTTGGATATGATAAGAAATTTGTGGGGCTTTTAATTTTTTCATATCGCTAACATACTATTTATATCATTAGAATTATATAAGAACCAACTTATTTGTATCATCAATAATGGTTCTACCTCTGTTTGGTCGCTTGAAGAAGTTGGTGATTTTCATTCTAGCCAATTTTGTAATGAACGAAGCCTAAAGTATTTTGAAGATGATTGGGGGTTCAAATGGAGATTGTTAGATACTATTTCTACAGATCTTAATAGTAAATTCCTTGGTTACTTTCCTTTTCGTACATTTGAAGGAAAAGTAATTATTATTAGTTACATGGAAGTATCATTCAAGTTATATGATTTGTTGATTGGATTTTATGCACTGGAAATTGCTGATAATGTATCCATATTAGAGAAATATGGGTTCCTTGTGCGATCGCTTGAACAGTTCAATGCTCTAATTGAAAATGGAAATGTTTTGCCACTTATTCCAAATATAGATTCTATTCTTGTTGTATCATCGCTACATGTTGAAATCATGCCTTAACCATTAAGGCTTTAAAACATTTGCTCTTACACATTCTTATAGATGTTATATTTTTTTCATCTTTTCCAACATATATTAAATATCGGTGTCATACCAATTTGGATTGTATACTAAAAAATATAGTCATATCAAATTGTGATATGTTTGTTGGAAATTACTTCCATTCTTATGCTATTTGGAAGATGCAATAATGCACTTCATGTTTCATTCTCTATTATGATGTTTCAAATATTGTTTATATATGCATATCTTAGTAATTTCAAAGGTTGATTACTGTTTAAACTTATTAAGTATTAAATTCGATTAAGTATTTAACTTATTTATGAATTAAAATTTAAAGTTGGAATAGTATTTAATTTTTTTTAGAAATGTCAAGTGAAGGAACAAGCAAGCGTACTTTGAAAATAACATGTTCTCCTGGTTCACGTGAGAGAGTGAATTAATACTAGCGGAAATGGTATAAAAAAGGTAAAGATGTAATAAATCAACAAAAAAGAGTTGCATATCAGTGAGAAAAGAGAACTTCAATAAATCGTCATAATCATGAACTCATTATCCATAAGTATCGAAAATTGGGTGATATCGTGTGAAAACATTTCCTTCAAATGTTCCTTTCCATGGATATTGTGCATCTCCAAATTTTTCCACTATGACAAAGTCTCCAAACAATAGGCTTGTTTAGGAACATTGTGTTTGCAAAGAGATACTATATAGAATCAAGAACCTTGAGTCTTATACAAATGATGGAAGAGATGCAACTATGGAAGACATACATAATGATGGCATTCAACAATTAGTAGCATTTGATTTTTTTGCTAATAGTAATATGCTTGCTAAAATGGTTGACAATTTACAACATTTTTTTGCCAATGTGGGATCTAGCATTCCTCAATGTCACTCTATAGAAAATATCATCACTCATACATAATTTATGCATACTTTTTCTCTTGGAACAACACATGTACTTCAAGTGTATTTCTTTCCATAAACTTTATGCATTCCAATGTATTATATTTATTATTTTATACATATTTTATTTTCTCCTTTCTTGTACAACAATATTCCAATGACTATTTCTCAAGAAATAAATTCACAACCAAGAAAACCTTTATACCTTCCTCAAGTTGAACCTGGACCATATAACTGGCAAGAAAATGTATATGTTTTATGTCTTTAATTTATTGTTCGTTTCAACAATTTAACTTGTCATTTTTTGCATGTGTCATTTTAATATTAACATTTATATTTTCCTATAAGCAGAACATAGCGAGATGTAACTAATTTACAAGAATGTATTCCCATAATTTTATAGAAACAAGTGTTCAAATTAATGGTCCCATTGGACAAGATGTTGTTGAAAAATGATAGCAAGAAAATCCTAATTTAATTTTCCCTTGAATCAAATTAGGAGAAAATCGAAACTCCACATGAAAATGCAACTTGAATAACTGATTTTTTATCACTTAGTTAGCTTAGTTAATTCGATTTGATGACTTAACCTGAGTTGTGTACAATGATTCCTAAATTTTAGGATCCTAGGTTAAGTTTAATTTCTGTTGTAATTAAGTTAAATTGAGTTAAAGTCATTTAAACTAGTTCCAACTGTTGGAGGAACTAGCAAGAGGTCTAACAATGGGGCAAAACTTCAGTGTCCAACCAGTTAATTGATCAATTAGCTAATAATTAACTCTTTCATGCATGAAATTCAAGTTACCCAACTAATATTGGAGTTCAAGCGAAGTTTACTATTAGTTGTATAAATATCCAAGTTGTACAGGTGGTGCATGAAGTCGAAGAAGGACCTATACGGATTGCACAGTTTAGGATAGGGATTTCCCTAATTAATAGGGGGCTAATTCCTTAAGAAACAATGCAAGGAAATATGAGCTTGGCAGGCAGAAAAGTTAGGTAAGTGTTGGCTATAGTCAATTTGTGAGGCAATGAGGTAGATTATACTTGTGTAGAGGTTGCTCAAGATTGAGCAAGTATTGTATTTCTTCTCTATTTTTTTACTAATGCAATATATATAGGAAGGGGTCTTCAGAAGTTTTTTTCCTCTATATATATCCTTGTGCATGTGTGTTAAATTATTATGCATGATTTTGATGTAGCTTCTCGATCGTGAATTTCTTTCCGCAAATGAGTAGAGTATATTTGAGTCTTATGTTTTAGAACATTACATGAGAATTATTTAACCTAAAATCAATTTCTACATTCTATCATAGATAGATTCATAGTGTAGAAGAGAATTTGAAGTTTTCATTGCAGGAGGTTCGAATTTCAAGATCGGTGTTGCGGGTTTTCTTTAGGACTGAGAAAATGACTTCCACCAGACTTAGGATCGAGTATGATTTGGAAGGAACCACAAATTTTTTGGCATGGAAGATCCATATGGAGGCAATATTGGATGACAATGGGATGCTTTCTTACATTAATACTAATGTAGTAAAACCATGAGCGTATGATTCCTAGGATCTCACTCAGTGGAAGGAGGATGTGGCTAAAGCGAGAAGAATCATATTGGAGGGAGTTCTAGATCTTATTGTCTTGAATCTCCATGGGAAAGACACTCCATTCTCGATGTGGAAAACACTGACATATTTTTTTGAGAACAACAGTGACCACAAGAAGCTGACACTCAAGGACAAGCTTTAGAGCATCAAAATGCAAAAGAATGAATCAATTTCGCAATATCGAAGTAATTTTACACAGTGTCCTGATGAAATTGGTGAGGTCACCATGACTGTCCCTGAAGAATATTTGGTAGCTCTAGCTATGTTGGCTCTTCCCAAGAGTAGGCACAATTATCAATATTATGTAAATGGTAGAGACAGACTACCAAGTTTAGAATGGTTATGGTCTGATCCAGTACAAGAAGAAATAAGGCGGAGAAACAGAGATGGGACTTCATCCAAGTTTGAGGATGAGGAGAATTGTGCCTTGGATATAAAGGCAAAGAGATGGAAAGGGAAGAAATCCCAATCCAAAGCAGAATCTGGTCAGGCTGGAAAGAAAAAAGAATTGTTGAAAATCAAGTGCTTTCACTATCATGAGTTGGGAGATTATGCCACGAAGTGTCCACACAATAAGGTTGGAAAGAAGCCCTCAGGAGGAGCAGCAGGTGAAGTTATAGCTTCATAATTTGAGTTGGATTTCACCCTCATTGCATGCATGGTGAAATCAATGATGGGTAATGTGTGGTATCTATATAGTGCAGCCTCATTCCATCTGGTGGGAAACTAATAATTTTTCAGTGACTTGGAGGAGGAGGACCTCCAGATGCACATCGAGATGGGAGATGATGGAAGGTATAGCATGAACATTATGGGTACAATTACTTTTTAGAGGGAGTTTAGGTCCCCTCTCAAATTAAAAAATCTCATGTATGTTCCAGGTATGAAGAAGAATCTAGTTTCAATTTCTATGTGTTGAGATTCAACAAGATGATGATCCTAGTGAAAATTAAGCACCTACACTAGGTGGAGCCCGCAGGCTATTTTTAGGTGATATGTCAATTTTTAGAATTTGGATCAAAGTATATTTTTAGCAGTAATATATTTATAGATGGTTGAGAAAATTATATGGATGGATGGGCGTCTAAGTTTGGAATGCATGTGGAAGTTTTTTCGTGGAATGCATGTCTAACATTAGAATGTATGTCGATTTTTGTTAAGCACTTAACAAAAATTAGACAATAAATAAATATCTATTTTCAATGAGCACTTGGAAATAGTTAACTGAAGTGGAAAATCAGTTAGCTAAGTGGATTTCGAGTTGAAGTGGTTGGTTGGTGGACCATGCATTGAACTTCTTTGTAACTAAGTGATACAAAGTTGTAACATATTTGGATGTGCAGTTATGTGAGTTATTATTTAGTTTAACTCAGTTAAGTGAGTTAAACTCAGTTGTGCTAGTTGTAACTAGTTGTAACTAAAGATACACTAGTGAGAGATTAGTGAATTAATTATTTAATTAATTCACAAGTAGTGGTCTCACATGCAACTGAGGAAATACTATTTTTAACTACATGCATGTCAGATCCAGTGGAGACCCAGTTGAGAGATAGGTGAAAGGGCCTGGTTGAAGTCCTATCAGTTGTGACTATAATGGTGCATTCAATGCATCTACACACACATTGGATATGTCAATGCAGATTGCACATTGAAGGCAATGCAAGATCTAATTCATTCATGGATATTCATCAGCAGGGATTGCGCAATGGAGGCAGGCTATCAGGAGGCAGTAAATTGATGCATGCTTATGCCAATTTTTGTATGACAGTGTGAGACGATTTTATATTGTACTGAGAGCTCTTGGAGTATAGTTTTGTATGAGATTGTTTCATGATCCATGATATAAATAATATATTATAGTTGGGGTTTTTAGCTTTATGCTTTCCCGGTAAAAACATCTTGTTATGTGTGATTGATTTTTCTTCATGTGTTTGCAATTGGCGATTAAATTTCCGCAAAGAATTAAGTAGAAGGATTATGTATTTAATAGTGGATATAATTGTTAGATCAGGAGAGTCTGATAATACATCAAAGTATTAATAAACTTTCTACATGGTATCAAAGTAGAGAATATTGCAATATTGAAGCAGTAGCTGAGTTTTGTTGGTGGAAACAATTCGAATTTGCTACAAGAATTTCTTGGTGCGACAGTTGAGTAAACATCCAAATGGATTTCAATGGTTTGCGGTTAGAGTATGCACTCGAGGGAAACTCAAACTACATTTCATGGAAGGATAGGATGGAGGCAGTGCTTGAAGATAATGGCTTGAAGGAGTTTATCGATGGCGATGTTCCTAAGCCCAATTTGATGGATGCTGCATTACTTGAAGCATGGAAAAAATAAAGTAGCGAAGACGAGAAGAATTATGTTGGAAGGTGTGAGAGACCATATTGTCTCAAGCCTTCATGGGAAAGCCACTCCATTTGCAATGTGGAAGCTTTTGAAATATATTTTCCAAAGCAGCAGTGACCATAGGAAATTGGCACTGAAGGATAAACTCAGAAAAATCAAAATGGAGAAGGGCAACAATATTCCTAATTATCTCACAAAGTTTTTCCAATGTAGGGATGAGTTGGGGAGTGTGGGAATCATTGTTGCTGATGATGATTTGGTGATTTTGGCTCTCTTGGGACTTCCTAAGAGTTGGCACAGTTATCAAGACTCTGTCAATAGACGAGAAAAAATGCCAGATTGGGAACGATTGTGGTCGGATCTAGTGAAGGAGGAGTTCAAGCGGAACACCAGGGATGGCTCTTCATCAAAGCATGATGATGAAGAGGATTGTGATTTTGTTGCCAAAGCACGGAAAGGGAAGGGGAATAAATTCCACTCAAAATCTAAGGCTAAAGGGAAGAAGATGGATTTTTCCAAGGTGAAGTGTTTTCACTGTCATGAACATGGGCATCTCGCCACTAACTGCCCACAGAAAAAGAAGAACAAGAAGGCTGCTGGAGCTGCAGCTGGTGCGGCCCTTGCCTCGCAATTTAAACTAGATTTCTCTTTGATCACATGCTTGGTTTCAAGCGCAATGGGATCGGTGTGGTATCTTGATAGTGGTGCTTCCTTCCACGTGACGGGAGATAAGGAGCTTTTCAGTGACTTGGAGGAGAAAGATATCAAAATGCATATAGAGATGGGCGGTGATAGATGATACAGTGCGACCGACATTGGTACCATTACCTTTGAGAGGGAGTCAGGTAAACCATTTCTGTTGAATTATTTTATGCATGTTCTAGGTCTAAAGAAGAACTTGGTCTCAGTCGCGATGTTGGAGGACAGAGGTTATGACGTCATTTACAGAAATGGAAAAGCTTTCCTACAACATAAAACAACGGGTCAAACCAAGAGGATATGGATTCGAGTTAAGAATCTCTACAAGCTAGAGGTAAATGGCTGCACTGCAATGGTGAGCAAAGAAGAAGAAGTGGTGAGCCAGGATGAGGGCGAATTATGGCACAGGCGATTGGGCCATCTTCACCATGCGCCCTGAATATTTTGTAGCAGATTTATACTGGACTTCCCAAGGGTACACTTGCGCAGATAGATCAGTGCAAGGGATGTACTATGGGTAAGTTTTTGAAGACCACCTTTCATGAAAAGGAGAATCATGCTTCGGTGATCCTGGAGAGAGTTCACACAGACATGTTTGGGCCATTCTCGGTTGCTTCAACATCAAAACACAGGTATTATGTTATTTTTGTTGATGATTATTCTTGTAGATGTTGGATCTTCTTCATGCAAAATAAATATCAAACATTCTCAAAGTTCTGTGAGTTTAAAGCATTGGTGGAGAAAGATTCGGGGAAGCAAGTGAAGGCTTTGTGAAGCAATAATGATGGTGAATAAACCTCGAATGAATTCAAAGACTTCTGTAGCAAAGAAGGAATTTAGAGAGAACTCATAGCGCCTTATAACCCACAGCAGAATGGGGTCGCGGAGAGGAAGAAAAAAATGATTGTGGGCGCTGCACGAGCTATGCTGCATGATCAGGGCCTACCAATTCACTTGTGGGCGGAAGCATGCAACACTACGATTTATGTGCAAAACCTTTGTCCTCATAGAGTACTTGGCATGAGTACACCTGAAGAAGCTTTTGCTGGTAAGAAATCGGATGTTTCTCACTTTAATATTTTTGGCTCATCTGTTTATGTGAATGTGACCAAGAACGTTAAGAAGAAGCTGGAGCCGACTGTTGAAGTTGGGATATTTGTGGGGTAGACAAAAACACCCCATAATTATCATGTGTATTTGCCAAACAGTCGAATGACTGTGGTGCGACAGGATATAAAATTCAATGAGGAGAAAGCCATGAAGTTTTCACTTGAGAGGGAGCTAGACTTGCATGTAGAGGAGAAACTGCTTGTTCCCAAAGATGAGCCTCTAGATGTGGATAAGCCACAGGAGGAGGTTCATGGAGTGGAAGAGTCCACTCACGCAGAGCCAAAAATTAGAACTGGAAGAAGGCGTACCACAGAAGCTGAGAGGCTGAAGCTTGATGCGGCACAGAATGTAGGAGTCCCTCCTTCACAGCACAGATAGAGATAGTCTCCTGATCGGTATACTGGATACATGGCTCTCATGAGCAAATGTATTGTGACTGATCCATATTCCTTTCGGGAAGAAGTGCAGGGGCCTACATGGGTAGATGCAATGGTGGAGGAGTATGACTCCATTATCAAAAACAGTGCTTGGGAAATTGTTCCAAGGCCGGTTGATAAATCAGTGGTAGTTTCAAGATGGATCTACAAGATAAAGCAAGTTATTTATGGGAGTGTTGAGAATTATAAGGCAAGATTTGTGGCTCGAGGCTTCTCATAGATCGAGGGGATTTATTATGAAGAAACCTTTTCACCTATCACATGGTATTCTTCCATAAGGACCATCCTTGCTCTCTTAGCGCAGATGGGTTGGCACATTCATCAGATGGATGTGAATACTGCATTCCTTAATGGGATCATTGAGGAAGAAGTGTACATTTAGCAGCCTAAAGGATTTGAGATCTTTAGCAGCGAGTCGCATGTGTGCAGACTCAAAAGAGCGTTGTATGGGCTGAAGCAAGCACCCCGTGCTTGGTACACTCGGATCAATAGCTATCTCACTGGACTTGGCTTCACCAAGAGTGAGGCAGATGCTAACCTATACCAAATTATGGTTGAGAGCAAGCTTTTAATCATTATTCTTTATGTTGATGATTTAATACTGACTGGTGATGAGCAGTTGATACACTCATGCAAGGAGGATCTTGCAAAGGAGTTCTATATGAAGGATATGGGCCTCCTTCACTATTTCGTTGGATTGGAAATATGGCAGCGAGAAGGTGAACTCTTTGTGTCTCAAGGCAAGTATGCAAGGGAGATACTCGGTAAGTTTCACATGGAGGGCTGCAAACCCATGGATATTCCTCTTCTAGGAAACTGGAGGAAAGAGGACGCTACATTTGGAGAGGTAGTGAATGCTACTGTCTATCGGCAGTTGGTGGGTTCGCTCATGTATTTAGTTAATACAAGACCGAACATATGCTATGTGGTGAACCATCTTAGTCAAGCGATGGTTAAGCCTGCCAAGCTCTTTTGGAAGGTGGGCAAGCATGTCTTGAGATATCTCAGGGGCACATCTGAGTATGGCTTATGGTACAGACAGACAGATGAGGTGAAGTTGCATGCCTTCATGGATGCAGATTGGGCAGGCAACCCAATGCACAGAAAGAGCACATCGGGAGGGGTTTTCAGTATCGGATCTATAGTTGTTTCTTGGTACAGCAGGAAATAGATATCTGTGGCACTCAGTTCAGCGGAAGTGGAATACATGGCAGCAAGTCAAGCTGCATGTGAGGCTATTTGGATGAGGAAGATCCTGGTCGGTTTGTTCGATTCTCATTTAGATCCTACAGTGATTCATTGTGATAATCAGAGTTGCATTAAAATCTTGAGTAATCATGTGTTTCATGTTAGATCTAAGCATATAGATATCTAGTATCATCATATCAGATATTGTGTGTAGCGGAAGATCATGTTGCTTTAGTACATTCCAACGAAAGATTAGGATGCAGATATTCTAACGAAGGCGCTCATCAGAAGAAAATTAAAATACCATAGAGATAGGATCAGGGTGAAGGATAATCCCTTTCTTTTTGAGAGGGAGTGTTGAGATTAAACAAGATGATGATCCTAGTGAAAATTAAGCACCTACACTAGGTGGAGCTCGCAGGCTATTTTTTGGTGATATGTCTATTTTTAGAATTTGGATCGAAGTCTATTTTTAGCCGTAATATATTTATAGATGGTTGAGAAAATTATATGGATGGAT
The DNA here is from genome assembly GCA_034641835.2 of Pinus albicaulis. NCBI lineage: Eukaryota > Viridiplantae > Streptophyta > Pinopsida > Pinales > Pinaceae > Pinus > Pinus albicaulis. The sequence goes on from CM076571.1 coordinate 657,752,939, forward strand.
GGGCGTCTAAGTTTAGAATGCATGTGCGAAGTTGTTTTGTGGAATGCATGTCTAAAATTAGAATGCATGTCGATTTTTTTAATCCCTTATCAAAAATTAGACAATAAAAAATTATCTATTTTCAATGAGCACTTGGAAATAGTTAATTGAAGTGGAAAATCAGTTAGCTAAGTGGATTTCGAGTTGAAGTGGTTGGTTGGTGGAACATGAAGTTAACTTCATTGTAACTAAGTGATACAAAGTTGTAACAGAGTTGGATGTGTAGTTATGTGATTTGTTATTTAGTTTAACTCAGTTAAGTATGTTAAACTCAGTTGTGCTAGTTGTAGCTAGTTGTAACTAAAGATACACTAGTGAGAGATCAGTGAATTAATTATTTAATTAATTCACAAGCAGTGGTATCACATGCAATTGAAGAAATACTACTATTAACTACATGCATGTCAGATCCAATGGAGACCCAGTTGAGAGATAGGTGAAAGGGCTTGGTTGACTATCAGTTATGACTATAGTGGTGCATGCAATGCATCTACCACGCATTGGAGATGCCAATGCGGATTGCACATTTAAGGCAAGGAAAGGTCGAATTCATTCAATGATCTTCATCAGTAGGGATTGCACAGTGGAGGAAGGCTGTTAGGATGCAGTAAATTGGTGCATGTTTATGCCAATTTTTGTATGACAGTGTGAGACGATTGTATATTGTACTGAGAGCTCTTGGAGTATAGTTTTTTATGAGACTGTTTCATGATCCATGATATACATAATATATTATAGTTTGGGATTTTAGATTTATGCTTTCCCAGTAAAAAAATCTTGTTATGTGCGATTGATTTTTCTTCATGTGCTTGCAATTTGCAATTAAATTTCCGCAAAGAATTAAGTAGAAGGATTATGTATTTAACAGTGGATATAATTGTTAGATCATGAGAGTCTGGTAATACATCAAAGTATTAATAAAATTTCTATACTATGTTGGAAGACCATGAATACGATGTGATATTTAGAAAAGGAAAGGATTTCCTTTTTCATGTCCCCATGGGACAAGTGAAGAACCTCTACAAATTGGATATATAATATTAAGTTGCTTGAGCATGAAAGTGAAGATGGCTCATAGTTGAGACATTAGTGAATTATGGCATAGGAGACTTGGTCATTTGCACCATGGAGCTTTGAATATCATGCAGCATATTTCTATAGGACTTCACAAGGGTGCACTAGAGTTGTGAGATACATGCAAAGGGTGTACACTAGGGAAGTACACCAAATCCAAATTTCATGATAAGGACAATAGAGCACAAGAAATCCTTGAAAGAGTTCACTCGGATGTGTGTGGAACTTTCTCGACAACCTCCACGACCAAGAAAAATTATTATGTTATATTTGTAGATGATTTCTTAAGTAAGTGTTGGATTTTATTCATGCATAAGAAAGACCATACATTCTCCATTTTTTTTAAAATTTAAACCACTTATTTAGAAAGAAACGGGAGGAAATTGAAGGCTCTTAGGAGATATAACAATGGTGAATATGTGTCGAATGATTCTAAGAAATTTTGTGCAAAGGAAGGAATTCGTTGGGATTTAATAGCACCCCATAACCCATAATAGAATAGGGTGGTTGAGAGGTAGAAAAAAAGTATTTTGGGAGTTTCACGGGTGATGTTTCATGATTAGGGTCTACTGTTGCACTTGTGGGTTGAAGCATGCAACACAACAATATATGTGTAGAACATGAGTCCTCTTCAAATTCTCGGGATGAGTACACCAGAAGAAGCCTTTTCAGGGAAGAAACCATATTTTTCACACTTCAGGAACTTTGTTTCATCTAATTATTTTCATGTCTCCAAGGATGCAAGGAAAAATCTAGAGCCGACAACTGAGTTGGGCATATTTTTGGGTTACACTGATACACCTCACAACTATCGTGTGTACCTTCCATCTCACAGGATGAAAATTATTCGTAGAGATGTAAATTTCGACGAAGATATGGAAATGAGGTGTTCCCTTGAGAGGGAGCTTTAGTTGCATGCAGATGAAGAGATTTTGGCTCCAAAGGAGGAACCTCATGATGTTATGGAGCCACCACAAGTATATGATTAGAGAGTGGAGGCACCCACAAGTGCAGATACATTTAGAGAAGGAAGGAAGTGCTCTAGAGAATCTTACATATTATTGCATGATACTAGAGAGAATGTGGGAGCACCCACATCACAGCGTAGGAAGATGGGTCACTGGATCGATACACTGGGTACATGGCTCTGATGAGTGAGCTAGTTGAGATAAAACCATCCTCATTTGAGGAAGAAGTGAAACATCTAGTATGGTTTGATGCCATGGTCAAGGAATATGGTTCCATAGTCAGAATTAATAGTGTTTGGGAAGTGGTCCAAAGACCAGAGAACAAGTCAGTGGTAGGTTCGAGGTGGATCTACAGGGTGAAGAAAGTATTAGAAGGAAGAATCAAGAAACACAAGGCCATATTTGTGCCGAGGGGTTCTCTTAGGTGGAGGGAATTTATTACGAGGATAAATTTTATCCAATAGCAAGGTACTCTTCTATTAGATCAATTCTAGCACTTGAAACGCAGATGGGATGGAAGGTCCATCAGATGGATGTGAGGTCAACATTCCTCAATGGAGTGATTGATGAGGAGGTGTACATTGAACAAATGAAAGGATTTTAGACCTTCGATAAAGAGTCGCATGTGTGCATAATCAAGTGAGAATTATATGGATTGAAACAAGCACCCTGTGCTTGGTACACCAAGATTGAGAACTATTTCACTAGGTTGGGCTTCACCAAAAGTGGATCAGATGCAAACCTTTACCATATTGTTGTTGAAGTTAAATTTTTTTATTATAGTGTTATATGTCAATGATTTGATTCTGACTCGTGATGAGAATTTGATCAAATATTGAAAATAAGATCTTGCAAGAGAATTTGAGATGAAGGCCATGGAACTTATGCATTATTTCCTTGGTTTGGAAGTATGGCAAGGAGATGGGGAATTTTTTGTCTCTTAGGGAAAGTATGCTAATGATATACTGAAGAAGTTACACATGGAGAGTAGAAAACCCATGGATAATCCTCTAGCATGCAGTTGGAGGAAGGAGGATGCCACTTCAAGTGAGGATGTGGAGGCCACTATTTATATGCAGCTTATTGGTTCACTCATGTAATTGGTGAACACATCACCATACATGTTTTATGCAGTTAAAAAATTTATGTAAGAAATGGTTAATCCAACTAAAATTGTATTGTAAGGCAACCAAACATGTGTTGAAATACCTTAGAGGCACTACTTTGTATGGTCTTTGGTATAGACGAACAGAGGTATTGAAGCTGCAAGACTTCACATATGAATATTAGGCTGGAATTCCATAATATCATAAGAGCACTCCAGGAGGAGTTTTAGTATCAGGTCAACAACATTTTATTGATAAAACAGGAAGCAGAGATTAGTTTCACTCAGTTCAGCGGAAGCAGAGTACATGGCTGCCAGTCAAGCAACTTGTGAAGCTATCTGGATGAGGAAGATTATTGTTGGGTTATTTTTTTAGATGATGGATACCAATATTATTTACTATGAAAATCAGAGTTGTATCAAACTCTCTGAGAATATAATTTTTCATGATCAATCCAAGAATATCGACATCTAGTATCACCATCTACAAGATTGTATGCAGAGGTGTATCATGTTGTTGGAATGCATTCCTACAGATGAACAATATGAAGATATTTTTACAAATGTTTTGTCAAGAGGAAAGTTCGATTTCCATAGAGCCAAGATTGGGGTATCTGATAATCCTTTTCTTGCTGAGAGGGAATATTGAAAAATGGCAGCAAGAAAATCCTGATTTAATTATCCCTTGAATTAAATTAGGATAAAATCAAAATTCCACATCACAAGACAACTTGAATAAGTTAACTGAGTTTTTATCACTCAGTTAGCTTATTTAATTCGAGTTTAGGGCTTAAATTGAGTTGTGTTCAATGATTTCTATATTTTAGGAGCCTAGGTTGAGTTTAATTTTAGTTGTAATAATTTAATTCAGTTAAAATGAGTTAAAGTCAGTTAAACTAGTTCCAACTGTTGGAGGAACTAGTAGGAGGTCCAGCATTGGGTGAAACTTTAGTGTTCAACTAGTGAACTGATCAATAAAGTAATAATTAACTCATGCATGCATGAAATTTGAGTTACCCAGTTGAGATTGGAGTTCAAGGGCAGTGTACTATCAGTTGTATAATTATCCAAGTTGTAAAGGTGGTGCATGCAGTCCGAGAAGGATCTATAGGGATTGTGCGGTTCAGGATGGGGATTTCCATAATTAATAGGGGGATAATTCCCTTAGAAAAAACACAATGAAATAGGAGCTTGGCAGGCAGGAAAATTGGCTAAGTGTTGGCTAGATTCAGTCTGTGAGGTAGTGAGATAAATTATACTTGTGTAGAGGTCGCTCAAGCTTGAGCAGACATTGTATTTCTTCTCTATTTTTTTACTAATGCAGTACAAATAGAAATGGGTTTTGAGCAGTTTCTTTCCCCTAGATATATCATCGTGTATGTGTGTTAAGTTATGATGCATGCTTTTGATATAGCTTCTCAATCGTGAATTTCTTTCCGCAAATGAGTAGAGTAGGTTTGAGTCTTATGTCTTAGAACATTACATGAGAAGTATTGAATCTACAATTAATTTCTAGAAGTGCTTCACATCATGCTCAACCTAGAGTCCTCATTGATAGAGAAAATGAAAGTACTTTCATTAATTTTAGCAGAGAGATGATTGAAGTTCATAAAAACTTCGATCTAGGATTGATAAAACGTATATTGTGTAAATGCGCCAAGTATGTAATGAATGTTGTCCTGGTATACAGGTTTTTAGATGGCATGAAGGACCTATTTGTAAAATATGTAGGAGTGAGTGAGACTTCCACCATTCCTCTTGTTTCAACAACATGGATCCCAATGAAAAACCTGATGTTGTAATAGGTCTTACCAAAGTTGAAAGGATGCTAATAGCACAGGTTAATCCAATATTGCAAGTGACACGTGCTTGTGGTGGGAAATATAAATATAGTGGGCATACAATTAGTTTTCCACAAGATATATCTATGATTGCAAAGAATCTTCCACGATGTGTTGAATGAATTGATTTCCTAATTTTGATGAGACATGGCATCCACTCCAAATATTATGAATATTATGTCAAACAACAATGGGTGATGGATAATTTTCTTTACAAAATTGATATGGATAAATATTATAGGGATGTTGAAATTGACATGGATTTAGTTTTTTCTCTCCCAAAAAGACTAACTAATGTTTCTAGAAAACTACAATTTGTTGATTGTGACCTTGGTGAAACATAGAGAGGTGATGAAGAAATTGAAATATTGGGCCCTAATTATTTGTTCTCTCATCCATCATCTTTTTTTTTCCTCTCCTACCCAATGAATGGAGTGAAGTGGATAAAATACGAAGATTTATTGAAAATGCAGACTCTACACCTAATGACCCATTGGATTGGCCACATATTAGTTCCTCTCCAATCAATGAATATAATATCAAATGGTTATTAGACATGAAATTCCCCACTCTATTTCCCATTGGTGATGTTGATTGATTTGTAATGTTGAAATGCATGAATGTGGTTTACATCTGTTCAAATATTTTGACCATATATCTAGAATCCATCCTCGAATTTGATATTTTGTCTTGAACATGATTATGTGTCATCGTAACGAAGTAAAAATTTCCTTATTTTTGAAAAATAATATTCATGAAAATGCACCTACAACTATTCAAGGCTTGCATCAACAACTCAACGATTTACTTGACAAAAAATTAGATGAGAAATTGATGCATTTTGGTTCTTCTCTTAGAGGTACAAGGGCCTATTGGAAAAAGTTTCATACTAAAATCACTGACATGACTACCTAATTGGGTTTCCCAAATTAGCTTTTTACTTTAATTCCAACTCACACAAAGCGGCCTGACTTACATAGTCTTATGCCTTCAAACACTCATTTACATCCACAAAATCAACATGCAAAAATATTTCAAAATGTTATTCAATATCCACATATAGTTGCCATGTATATGCACCAAAGATTCAATATATTCCATAGATTAGTTCTTAAAAAATATCTTGGAGATAAATATTATTGGTACAAGTTCGTCTTAATTCATTTTCTACTTTTCTTTAAGATTTTGGGATATATTTTTGTTATTTTGATTGATTTCTATATGTTGACTATATATTCATTTTATTAGATGCTCCAAACATGGAAACATTGGTTTATTCTAACCTTTCGAATGTGCATGCTACAAAGAGTTTCTTTGACAAATATATAACAACATGGAATCCACATGACATCCATCATAGAAATGTGATGATTCCTCGAATATTGAATGATGATCCTTTCCTTTTGAAAACTTCACAATTTTTTTCTTACAATCCTCCTGAAGATTATGAGCATTTGTTGAATAGAGTCTAAAGACATACAAAGTGTAGTGTTAATTCTTGTTTATGAAAAAGGGTGTTTATCCTTACATGTTGCTAGAATTCTCTATGGCAGGTTCGTGATGAGTCTATATTACTCAAAGCTGAAAAATGGAAAAGTAAATATGAACCAACATGTAAATATGATCGAATGAATGTTCAAAATGTTTGAAATATATTGCAAAATATGCTTCAAAAGTAGAAAAAAAAATATGTTTGAAAGTTATCATGACATGTTGACAAAAGTTGCTAATGCAAGTGGATGTGAAGCTCCATCTTTGTGTGCATACAAAAGGTTCCTTGCATAAACACGTGTTGATCGTGACAGTGAAGCACAAGAAACTCGACATATGTTGCTAAAGCTACCTCTTTTTGTATGTAATCACAATTTTTTTCCTTTCAATGTTGGGAAAAAAATATTCCAAAAACTATCGGTGCATTCTCATGAAATTTCCTACCAAAATAGTTTTGTTCAAATTTATCAAACTCGATCCTATTTTCTAGAACATTTATCTTTGATATAAACAACAATTTAATGGTAATTTGATGTTATTCGTAAGAAAGAGCCATGGAAACCAAGATATGTGCATGCCATTATTTGAGTGTGGCCACGATTTTATGCTATAAATTTTGTTGTACTAATTTGCTTTTGTACAAGCCATTTCTTGGCATTCCTTTAGATATAGGACTTTCAAGTGAAACTATCATTGAGAATTGGAATAATTTAAGATATCGCCCATGGCATGTTGATCGAGGTCCATTTTCATATTAAAGTAATGAAGAAGTTGTTGACTCCATCATACATGTAGATAATGTTGAACAAGATTTATAATAGTATCAAATTTTGTCTCAAATAATTCCTCCAAATAATGTCAACATTTCTCACCTTGGAATTCTTGGTTGAATGGATTTCTATATTCATTATAGTTGGGAGCAAACAATGTTGTTAGGTGATATTGCAGAACAATATATTCATTTTATAAAATATGTATAGTCTACAGTTGTTCTTAATGACAAATTAATTATGGACACAATTGTGTCACCATCTTCTTTATGAGAGAAACAACGACTTGATTTTGATACCATTTTATGCCACTCTATTGAATATGGAAGTTGTGATCCTCTAAAATTTATTATTCAAGGAAAAACTAGAACTAGCAAGTATTTTTTTATTCATTGTATTTCTCATGCTCTCTCTACTTCAACAATGAAAGGTATAACTCCATTTTTATTTCTCGCTCCAACTAGTATTGTTGCATTTAATATACATGGAAAAGCAATACTCTATTTTGAAGCTTCCTATCAAGGTTGTGAAACCACTCAATAGAAAAGGTATAACAATGTTTCAAGAAGAAATGAGGCACATTCAATGAAAGGAGATTTATAGGTCCAAGACTATTCATATAAATAATTTTTTGTTTTTGAGAAGCCTTCCCTGATAACAAGTCTACTCCTTTTGGTGGTATATCCATGACTCTTGTGGGTGACCTTGGTCAACTGCCTCTTGTCAAGGATAAAACTTTTTATGCAGGTAAAACAATAGGGAAAGTATTATGGAAAATCTTCAACATTATTGTCACTTTGGATAAAAAAATTTAGCAACAAGGAAATGATTGAAATAATCCTCTTTTCGTAATATTTTAACTAACATAATAAATTTAGAAGATTTTATACATGATTGGGATCTTCTCATGTCATGTGTTGACACCTGCTTGTCTCCAATGGAGAAGAGTTTATTTCATTTTGTAGTTCATCTGTTTGCAACAAATAAATTGGTCACTCTACATAACCGACAAATGCTAAAATCGTTGAATTATCCAATTACAAGATGTGTTATAAAATATAGATGAACAAAATAGTTGACAATGATGATGATGTGTTGGAATGTGAAGTATTATTATGTCATGGACTGCGTGTCATGCTAACATGTAACTTGTAGGTTGAAGTTGGGTTAGTCAATGGTGCACTTATATTGAAGCTATCTTGTTATGGTTGGTTCAAAGCCCCCTCAACATCCACTATTCACTACGGTTACTTTTGAAAAGTACACAGGTATTCCATTTGATAAAAAATGTCCTAACATTGTGCCTATAACACTTGTTATTAGACGAAATCTTAAACAAATACCTTTGAAAATGACATGGGCCCTCACTATACACAAATCATAGGGGATGAATTTACAATGAGATATTATTGATATTGGAAATAAAGAGAGGCAGGGTTTAACATTTATAGTTATGTCAAGAGTGAAATCTATAGATGGTTTATGGATTTCACCACTTTCTTTTCAATGTTACGAAAAAATGAAAAACAACACATTTGTTACATTTAGGAAGAAATAGGAGCAATGATTGAAATCCATGTCATTTTAACATATATATCTTCAATAGATTTTAATAGTTTTCCATATTTTTAAAAATGATATGAATACTTCTCAGAATGCAGGCTTTTGTGATTCATAATCTAACCAAAATCTCTTTCAAATAAATCATATAGTAGTTTTTGGCCAGACGAATTTCGAACCACTTAATGTGGTTCATCATCTTTTTGTTGATGATAAACCATAGTAAGTGGGTTGAAACACATCAGCCCAAAAACTACTATGTGATTTCTCGAGAAGATATTTTGGTTAAATATGAATACTTTTTAGTATATTTTGTTATAACTTTCAATAGATCTCAATAAGTTATTCATTGTATTTCTCAATAATTTCAATAGATTTGTCATCAATATGGTTGCATTTTGGAATACATTATTTAATGTTGTGCATGTGATTAAGTATTTCAACTTTATTTTGGAAATTGGATTTTATGATGTGAAGTCATGAATATTTTTTTAAATAAAATTTTCATTTTTTTAACCTTTCAAATATAGATTGAACCCATTTCATATAATTATGTTAAAATCCAAATACGAATGTTCTTCATATTTCTATGGTTGTGTTTTTATTAACTTCAAATCCTATCAAATGAATGTTGGCATTGATGATGCAATTGTTGGTGCAGTTGCTCGTTGCAATGATTGATGTTTTGCATTGATGTCAACCTGGGCATGTTTTACAGGTGGTATGAGTGTGGTAGATGGTTTGGGAGTAGTTTTATTTGAGACAATTTAGTTTGTGGTAGATTGCGTTGCAGATAGATTGAGTGACATTTGTATTCCTCGATGGATGGGCTTACAGATGTTATGATTATGTTGCTTGGCTTGTTAGTTGCAGGTTGCTTTGATAATTGTGAGTGTATTGGAATGTCTGTGGAGCAGGTATTACTTTGGTACAAGTTATCTTAGTTTCGGTATTACCATGATATAGGTATTACCATGGTACATGTATCCTTGGTATCGACTTAACAATGGTATCTGCCTATGGTATTTGTTTGGAGATTACCATGGTACATAGGTCCGTGGTATATTTGGCATAACCATAGTATTTACTCGTGGTATTGACTTGGATATTACCATGGTAGATGGGTTCATGGTATTGGATATTACCATGGTAGATGGGTTCATGGTAGATGGGTTCATGGTATTTACCTGTGGTATTGACTTGGATATTACTATGGTACATGTTTTCTTGGTATTGGGATAACCATGGTATTTTCTAATGGTTTTCACTTTTAGATATTTTTGAGGTTATTTTGACATATAATTTTGTGAGTATTTGGTGTAATTGAGTGGGTGTGGGAGAATTTTGTTTGTGTGTGTGTGTGTGTGAGTATGCTACAGTGTTCTCCATAACATATTGTACATTTGTAGTAGTGTTAGGTGGTGTAATTATCATATTTTAATTTTGGATCAGATCAAAGATAAGTTGTTGGGTTTCTCATGTTGAGAAATTTTGTGAGCCTAGTCTGAAACATTTTGAAACATGGTTTGCCTAGAGGTGTTTAGGGCATTGAGGCTCATAGTAGATAGTATGTAGATAAGATGGAGGAATTCTAGTCAGCAAATCAAAACGAGAAGCAGATTTCTCTAGAGTCCAATGGTATTGGGTGAGGCTCATTGGTGGTGGTGGCTTCCAATGAATGAGTGTTCATAGAGTCGTGAGAGAAGAGTCTCTCTATTTGGTGTTTCTAGTAGAAATTTCTTAGTAGTCAAGTTTCCAGCTACTAGGTGTTAACTCCTCTATGTAAAACTTTGTTCAACATAATAGAAAATTGAGCAGTAACAGTAGTAGGTGGTTTTTTTTCCCTCAAGGGGGTTTTCCACTAGAACACTTGTGTACTTGTGTGTGCATGTTTTGGTGTTTTTCATGGTGTTTCCATGCGTTGATTTTATGTTGGTTTCATTTGTTAGCTGATGAGTTACTAATCCTGATTTATTTTGGTAAAAGAATTAAAAATTGAATAAATTCTAGCACTATTGATTCACCCCCCTCTCCCCTCCCCTCAATAGTGAGCTCATTTCTAACAATTGGTATCAGGGCGAGGCTCTCTTGGTGAAGCTTGATCGCTTGAGAGAAGATCATGGGCCATGGCGAAGAACAAGAGGAAAAATTCTCAGAAGAAGAAGGGTTGCAAAAAAACAAGAATGCTGCAAAATATGAAGAGCCTCTCCTCTTGGTAAAAGGTATGGTAGACAATATTTTCAGTAATGGAAATATTCGTTTCCAATCTTGTGATGGTGATTTTTGGATTATATAACATGAAAATAATCAGTGTTTTGAAGTTGATTCCTCAAGAAATGAGGAAGGCATTTTTCCAGTCTAGGAATCTGAGGATGATGAATTTAAAAGATTAGTAACCCTTGAGGCACAAAAAAAAAAGTTCAAGCAACGCTGATAGAGAAGTTGATGTTTGAGAATAAATATCTGAAGAAATTGCTCTATATCCTTGAGGAAAGAGAGAATGCATTCAAGGAAGAAATTTATGATCTGAAAAATCGGTTGGATGAAGGAAGGTCGGTTGAAGAAGGAATGAGAAAGAAATATGAAGAAAAATAAGATCAATGTGAAAAATTGGAAGCAGAAGTGGTTGCATTGAGAAGTAATTTAAAAGGGAAAGCTACTCAGTTGAAGACTAGTCACTCCATATCCTAGCCTACATAAGGGATAAACAAGTTCTAAACAACTAGCAGCAAAAGATGATGCCAGCAGTAATAGAGGACAACAACAAAACCAACAATCAATGGAGGCAAAAGTTGTACCAAAAAAATCATCCATAATATCAGTTAAAGCAGTTGTACCAAAAAAATCATCCATAATATCAGTTAAATGCTTTAACTGTCAAAAGCTTATGCATATTGCTGCAAAGTACATAAGCATGTAGCAAAAGAAGAAATCAAATAGAAAGGCACATCATGCAAGCTCTTCTTTGGCTATGCATAAAAGTTCATTTTATGGTTGTTTCTTTCTCTGTAATGATTTTGGTCATAAGCATGTTGATTGTAGGTTTCATGGAACAATTAGAAAAAGTAAAACCAACAAAAAAACTTGATTCCTTTCCGCCATTTCTTTGTCACATAAGATTTTTTACTTGCGATAATCTCAGCCATAAGGCCAAAGATTGCAAGCTTCGGGTGGCCAATTTTTAAATGGAAGAAAAGGAATCTTGGTGTGAATGCCTCCAACATGCATCAAAGTGATCAACGAATGAGAGCTAAGAGAATCTGAAAGAGGAAGGAGAAAAAGGAAAACTGAGGCCAACTCAACCTCCGGGGGAGCTTGAAGCATAGAGAGAATATTTTCAGATGGAGCTCCTCAAGAAAATTGGGTCTCATTAGTGGTTGGTGTAAGTTTTATTTTCTTAGTCATATTTGTGGTTTTTGAATGGTATTAAGTCTCGTTTTATGAGTTAAACTCAACCATGTAGATCCAAGTATTTCCTGCAAAAATAAAGTTTGAATGATCTGTACATGCAATTAAAATGTGTAAATCAGTGCACAATGAAAAAAAATTATTATAAAAACCTCACAATGAATTTTCTGTAAAAGAAAAGATATCGATGTGTTGAATGGATCTTTTAGAGTTTGAGAAGATGTAGCCAATATAAAGCCTTTTCAATCCACTATACACGAGGAGAATCAAAGGTGAATTCTGCAGAGTTTGGTGTTATTATTAGCAAAGTTAAAAGAGTGTTTTATCATAATCTGGTGCATTGGTAAGCAACATGTAGAGTTGGTGTGAACAAAATACTGATTTGCAATAGTTGATTCTGGTCAAATAATTTTGGTTATATATATATATATATATATACCAAGCTAATATTTACCAAATACATGTGAATGCTTGTACATACAAGCCCATAAATAAAAATCATTGATCACCGGTGGTCATTTGTGTGGAAATGTGTGGATGATGCATAGTGATCTGATAAAGTTAATGATTCTTGATATGGTCTACAGTTAGATTGGGTCGAAGTATTATATTAGTATTTTTTTCTACAGAAAGTTGATCTAGTCGAAGGTCGCTTGTTTAATGCAGAGGAGCTGAACATTGATCTAGTCATACTTAGTATAAAGTGAAAACTTTTAATGTGTTGATTTAGTCATATGCACTTGATGGAGTGAAATTAAAAAATTATCACGTTGATATGGTCAATGTCACTATCAATTCCAATTGTGTACGCAGTGAACTTTCTCTGTAATGAAAGTAGAGGAATTGGTCTGGAAGGCTTGACTAGCTTGTTGGTTGGCCTTTGGGGCACATGCAAAGGAATGACAACACTCACAGAGAATGTGCTTACAGTTGTTGTAACAAAGGTCTGGAGTTGTCGTGCTGTGGAGTTTGGGGCATACATTTTGAGTGTTCTGTAATTCATTGGTAAGGTGGGAAGATTTGTTGCATCCACTCCACAAGTAATTTTTGTTGGGAAGGACAAGGAAACCCTAAGGTATAAAACACGAATAACACTGACCATGATATATTTTCATCAACACAATTTGAAAGAAAGAAGGTAGGAAGAGGAGGATCATAGAAAGAAAGCTCGACCTCAACCATTTTCTAATTCCAGGCTTGGTTGACGCGTATACTCGTAATATCTTGCTTAAATGACATTTTTTGTGGCTGATCTTCAGACTTTGTACACTTTATTTACAAATGCATTGAGTCCATATGAGAATTTGCGCAAGCTTGCTGAGGCAACTCTTGCTGAGGCTTCTTCTCCTATCTCTTGGGTGAATGCAGGAGATCATTGGTGCAAAGACTTTGGAGACACAAAATAATACCCATTGGTTGGAATAAATCTACTTCAATAACAACATAAATAGATATTGGAGGTAGAGGCAAGTTCAAAGAACGATATTTGCGAAAGAAGCTTTTGGAACTCATACGGGATGAAAATCTTCAGATTATAGTCCAAATGGTTGTTTTGGTGTCAAAAATTGCATGCTTTGACTATCCAAAAGAATGGCCAAAGCTCTTCTCTATTCTTTTGCAGCAGCTTCATTCAGCTAATATCCTTACCACACACAGGGTGCACATGGTTCTACATCTAACATTGAAAGAATTCTCAACCAAACTACAAATCAACGTAACTTTGCAGAAATAACTTCTCAATTTTGTATTATGCATGGCATCATTGGCGTAGTGATGTGCAAACTATTCCTCACAAATTTTCTGCTATTGTCCAATCTCCTATAGGAACTCTATTTTCAATAGAACATCAAAAAACACTACAATTGACATGTGAGAGATGGATGCTATGTTTGAAGACACTACAAGGAATGATTGTTTCAGGATTGCAAAGTTACGCAAAAAGTATTCAAGAGGTTCCACCATTTAAGGAAGTTTGCCAGTAAAAGGTGCTACTCCAAGGAGCTTTGTTGCACCATAACAACGACGCTTTTGTTGTGGGTTTGGAGCGACAGAGCAAGAATGAACAAATGGAGTAGTTGAGCGCAAATACCCTGAGGAAATAATGGTATCATCCCTATAATTGAGCTCAAATACCCTGAGGAAATAACGGTATCATCCCAATGCGCATAAAATACTACCAATGCCAGCGATGATAACAACAATGATGAAAAAGTCCTATGTTTTCCATGCCCATATTTGTCAGATCCAATTTATTATTATCAATAGTTGAAAATGAATTTAAATTAACATGGCTTTGTTGTGAAAAAGAAAATACATTGTTGGTTGTATACCTTGGTTATGAATGGCATGGACCTAAAAGGGTTGTCAAGGGATTAATTCATAGGTGGCCATAAGCATCTTCATAACTTTTTTCAATATGGTCATTCTTGTTGCTATGAGCCCATGGAGCATTTATGGGAGCCTATACTGTGACAGCTAGGGTATTTGTTAAAAGAGGCTCCTGACTTTGGCTTGTGCGATTAACACGATGGTAATTATTTCAAGTGGCATGAATATAAGTAAAATAAAGTGGACTAGTTGATCCTATTGTCGGTGTTGATCACCACGGTGATGTTAATCATATGTTCATGATATAAAATGGGAAGAAAAAGAAAAGGAGTGGTTGTAGTTGGCGTTGTAATTGTTCAGCCAATTTCACATAGGTATGTCCACAGGCATTGTCGGAGCAATGCACATGGTTATTACTTGACCTACATGGGCTCGTTAGAGTGTGAAATGAAAGAACGACAAGGATATATGGTTGTGGTTTTGGTTGTGGTTGTGGTTTTGGTTGTGGTTGGGGGTGGTCTGACATCAAAAATATTGCATTTTCATTATTTGGGTATCCTGTATGTGGAAATATTTACATTAGGATGGATGCTTGCACATGGCCGATAGATGTAACACCCCTCTTCCCACATATACCCGAGTAACTAGCGAAACGGGGTAAAAATGTGACGAAGAGTTACTATGATTTGATTCAACCTCCTAAGTGACCTTAAGGAAGTGGAACCAAAAAAATCATACCAAACAATATACCTTCCACACCAGCAACAAAACTCTTGGGAGCCATCCCAACCACTCAGACATCCAAACTCTAGGTCCCTCTGAGGTTTTAGGCCTTTAAACTCTCAAACACTCCCACAATATAGGCATGGGTGCGTCTGGGAGGCTCTGGATGCTTCCGCGGCATATGCATGCATCCGTCTAGGGAATTTTCCCACATACCTGTGCCAGTATCCGCGAGATTTGAGCCGCTTTTTCAAGCCCAGAGCATAAGCCACTGCCCAAAAATCAATGACAAGTTTAGAAGTGAAATATAACAACGAAACAATGGTGCACAAACAAACATTCGAACAAGGACTTGATTGGACCCCTATTATCCATGACAGGCATTTCGTCAAACATGTCACAATGATGTAGTCTACAAGTTTAAATAACATATATGAGCATAGGGGTAGCATACTTATCTGAGAATCATTAAGAAGCATTGTTGCTACATCACTTTAATTTCATTATAGTATATTTATGCATAAATACATTGTTCATTCAATTACGAATCAAAACATGATGAGATCCATACTTCATCACCATCATAAAACTCAGTCGTAACCAAGATATAATCAATATAAATGACCAGCACATAACAACCATATAATTCATAGAATAACAAGCATATTTACCCTTCAATACAAGGGGAAATGAGCTCTTATTCCCTTGAGAAAAATTCAACCAAGTCTGGGACTTCCAAGGCTGACCATAGACATGGTTGAGCCAAATTTCTCTTTAGCCAGTTACCCTCGTTCCATAGTCCAAGCATGAATGTGGGATCTCATAAACCAAATCCATCAAAACCAAACCAAGGCTTCCAAAGGCCAAGCCACCTCAACCTTCCACCGGTGATTCCACCTCACGGTCGAAAATCACAACCATCACCAGATTGGTCTATACCTAAGTTGTCTAGGGCTCCAGAGCCTTTGTTCCAACCAAGGCTCCAGGACTAGTAACTTAATCGCGGTTTTTTCCGGGCTCCAGAGCATTTGTCCAACTAAGGCTCCAAGACTAGTAACTGAACCCAACAGTTTTTCATCGGGCTCCAAAGAATTTTTCCAACCAAGGATTTAGGAACTAGTAAATCAACCCACAGTTAAAGGCACATGAGAACCAACTAGAAAAAAAAAAAAAAAAAACAATGAAATGAACCCACAACACGATGGCTATCCAGGAAATGGCAAGGCTAGGAAAATCCACTGTCAATATAGGAAATCCTCTATGTCAATGACAGATAATAACCAAGAAACCACATGCATACACCATGCATAACAAAACTAGTGAGGAAAACATACATGTAACTCAGTACCTACAATCAAAACATGTTGTAGTTGTTGACCTTGATGTCCTCTTGCGCTTTCTTGCTCTTCCTTTTCCCTCTTGCTCCAAATATCCAAGTATGTCACACCCTCCAAGAGTGCTCCAAGAAAACTCTAAGTATCCAATAGTATGAGAGAGAGATAATAATGAGAGCTCCAAAACTGCACTGAACAAAAACCATGAACTAGTCCTCAAAATCCTTTTTATTAATGATGCCTCTATTTTCTTCATTTTCCATTATTTTCCTTCATTTTCCTCCTCACATGCAACTTGTGACCTTTCACCTCCATTTTCTCCTATTTTCATAAATAAATGCCAATAAATGCCACTTTGTCTTTCCAAAGCCTTAGCCATTGCCTTTGCCAATTTCCATAGCCATAACAAACCATATGAATACCTACACTGGAATTTTTTTCCCAACATTTAGCTTGGAACACATGTCCCATGACCTTGGTTATTATTTTTCTTTTATTAACTTTTATTACATGGAATTTTCACGAGGGATGTTACAGAACCCTCCCCCTTGGGAGTGTTGGGACTCCCGTAGTTTGCAAGATTGGTAAGAAAAAACGCTGCAGGGCCTACATCAGAACCACTTTGGAATCCTAAGATCTAGCCCTCCTGGATTCAGAGAGGGATCTCTCTATATAAGTGTTTTCAAATATATTTCTTTAAGGCTTATGATATGATATTATGCTAGTTATGAAGTACAAGGGTTTTGTTTGTTTTTGGTTGGGATGGAGATCATCAAAATAAAGGAAGTCTTTTGAAGGGTAAAGGTGTGAGTAGGTTGAAAGAATGGCTCAGCTAATAGGATAGATAAGAGACAGTATCAATCCATGGGGCTATGGAGTCACAAAAGGATTTAATTGCACAACAAGGACCAAGAATGGTCCATGGGGAAAGTCATCTATATCAAAATATCTTTTTAAGTTGATTTTGTGGTATGGAACATTAAGAAGTGTGGTGAAAGAATCAAACATATGAGAAAACAAAGGGCAGCCTAAGATCAGGTAAGGACCTTTAACCTATCCTGCTTTCAACATACTCTCAAGGGAAAATATTTAAGATAAACAAAGAATAGCCTAAGATCAAGTAAGGACTTTTAACCTAGCCTACTTTTGGCATACTCTTAAGGGATCTTTTCAAAGCAACTGTTGGAGATAAACTAGAGGACAGGGCTAACCATAGACTTCTCTAGTTCAACTTTAATTAGCAGACTTTTCAAGAAATTTCAAAGAAAATATCTCAAGTTGTACTCAGGAAACATGGTCTCACCAACACTTCACTGGTTATACTCTATTGAATTATCCTCAAAACACAATTTAGAAGAAAACATAAAGATAAAGCTTATCAGTGATAAATAGGGTACTTTGCAGTAAATCTCAATATATATTTTTTGTTCTTTATCAAAGAAAGTGGAAAGTATGAAAAACATGAGAAAAACAACAATTACAGTAAGAAAAACATCACCATTGACATAGACCAGGATCTCATAAATCAGCTTGTATATTTGATGTTCAAACCAGTTACAATCTTCAAGTCTAGTAGGTCTTTACAGCTTCAAACTTCTCATCTCAGCCTATATTTCTTCAATTACTAACAGAGCTTCAGCAGCTTCAACAACTATTTACATTCAACAAGTATTCAA
The DNA here is from genome assembly GCA_034641835.2 of Pinus albicaulis. NCBI lineage: Eukaryota > Viridiplantae > Streptophyta > Pinopsida > Pinales > Pinaceae > Pinus > Pinus albicaulis. The sequence continues at coordinate 657,771,256 of CM076571.1, forward strand.
CCAACATTTACAATGGGCTCCTCTTATGGTATTTATAGATGAATTGAGGAGGTGGAGTGAAAGAAAGGGTTATTTGTTCAATTAATACAGAGTAAATGCTTCTCGGCCTTTGGGAGGCCTAATGGAGAAGATATCTAATGTCTTAACTCTGTTAATTGATTTTTAATTAACTTTCATCTACTTCAGTCACTTTTGTTGACTTTTGAGGCTTTTGTAGGCTGGCAATTACTTTCTGAGCTGTCTTTGGAAATATCTCTGACTGTGCATTCAATTTGTATTCTTTTGAGGAAAATAAATTGGCACGTTGCATTTCTGAGGATTAATTGCCTCACTGATGTGGCATTTGGAGGCTTTCCTTACTGATCTGTCTGTTTTATGGCTTTAAACACTGATTTGCCTTTGATTATGCTTTAAGGCTTCATTTAATCATCTTTATTCTTCAAACTGTGCCTTTTGTACAGGTGGCTTCCATGCACTGGAGGGCTTCAGTACATGATCAGTGTTCATGAGGCACTGATCAAACCTTGGAACTCGAACCCTGGGTCCTTTTTCTATGTGATTTTACCCTGAGGATCGTCATCTTGGGCTTTGCCACTATATCTTTGGCTGTGGGACGGCCTGCATAATTTTCCGCCATTAATCCTACACTCAAACATAAAACATATTATGAAAACCTGCATTTTTTGGATAAATTGCGATCAGAGGCTTCAGGATGGGTGTTGGAGCATTTGTAGAGGAAGGGAGATGTGCAGGGGAGGGGTTCCACAAGTGGAACTAGGAGAAAAATGGTGTAAAAATCAAATATGGGCGCGAAAATGGAAAAGCGGTTTTGGAAAACCACGAATGGTTTTCGCACAAGCAAAGGGTGGTAAGCAGTTTTCGGCATTTTGAATGCGATACGGTTCATTGCTCGACATGTGGCTCCTGCAAAACCGCCTGTTTCGCACGGAAGTTGCACGTTGAGGAGACTTGGTGAAATGGAGCACGAAAAGGATTTGGGGCCGTTAGATCTTCGGACCGAAGATCTACGGTTGTGGATGAGTGCGAGGGGAGATAAGATGGGCGGAGGAAATATATGGTGGGGCCAGGGTGACAAGGGGTAATTTGTCGTGTAGCATAAAGTTCAATGCGCAGGGTGAAAATTGGTTTGGCGGAGTTAAAATGCGAGGATCAATGGGAGCCGTCGGATCGGGGAGATGGACGGTCAGGATTAAATGTGAGGGGAGAAAAGACGTGCGGGAGGAAGAAAAGGTGTGACCCGGGCACGACAAGTTCTGGGTCGTTGGATCTGGGGGGTCAGATCAACAGTTGAGATTAACTGCGGGGGAACTGGGGGTACGGAAAGATCTCGTCAGTGAGGTGCCCTTGCAGTGAATGGGAAAATGTTGGCCATCGGATCGAGAGAAGATCACTGGTGGAGATTAACTGTGAGGGGACTGGGGAGTACGGGCCACTTTAGTCGGATGCCCCCGCAGTGAACATACGCCGTTGATCTGGGTTGAATGGACGGTCCAGATTAAATCGCAGAGATCGAAGATTAAAAATGGTGGAAGAGGGGTTAGGTGGATGGTTAAAATGCGATGAAGCGAGGGTCGTCGATCTAAAACAGGATCAACGGTTAGGATTGGGTGATGAAGGAGAATGAAAAGGACGGAGATGAAATGCAGGAGTAATGTGGGTCATCGGATCGGGGAGATGGACGGTCAGGATTGACTTCGGTGGATCGGCAATCAGAGGAGAAGACGGTCCGGGAACAAAGGAATTTGGAATTTGTGATGGCTGATGGCTGATGGGAAAATGAAGTGTGATGCATGGAGGGTCGTCCGATTAGGATTGAGATCGACAGTGGAGATGCGATCGGAGCTTCGCATATCGGCGGTCTAGGCAGGCGGGATTTTGGATTTGCGATGTACCGATGCGATGGAGGGGAGCACAGACTGTCCAATCAGAGAGAGATCAACAGTCAGGATCTTATCAGCGGGGGATTCCATCCGAGGGGGAGATCATCGGCAGGGAATTACGATGCACCGATAGCCGTCGGATCTTGTGGAATGGACGGCTGCGATCTCATCGGAAGATCAGTCATCGGCGGAGTAAAGGGTCTGGGGACAAGGAATTCGGAATCACCGAAGTGCGATGGCGATGGGGGCTTAAGACCTTTAGCTGACGATCTCGGGCCTCGGTCTTACGGTGAAAAAGGGGCTCGGGCTTAAGTGAAAGGGGCTTAAGGCCTTATATAAAAAATGAAGGTTTTTGAACTAAAATGAAGGTTTTTTGAGGTTTTTTGGAATTTTCGATAGGGGGGAAAAAGGGTTTTAAAACCAAATAAAGCGGATTTATAAGGTTTTAAGGGGATTTTGAAGAAAATAAAGGGTTAAAGATGGGGAAAAGGGGTGAAATGAAGGGGTTTTCAGAGGGTTTTTTCAAAGGAAAAAATGATGGAAAATGGGTCTGAAAACAGTCATTTTTATAACAGCAGGGATTTTCTTTGAAGTTTTTGAAGTGAATATATTAATGGAATGGATATTTTGGACAAGGTAGACAGCAAGGCTTCAAGAACTCACTGATTTTGCATGAAATTTGTTTCTTGAAGACTAAAGACTTGTTTTAGCCATCATCAGTTATGACAAAATTTTATTGATGGCTAACAGGTGGAACATAGTCCTTGGTGTTACAACCAACAATATTGTTGTAAGAAAAACATACTGCCCATGGAGCTTTATAACTTAGCTCATTATAGTATTTACAATGATCAACCTGCTAAGAAGCAAACCAACATCATAACAACTATAACATCATAATGACATGACACGCATACTACTTATTGGAGCTTTATAACATATCTCATCATGGTATTTACATCCATATACATATGTACATATACCAAAAACAACACCAAAATATACCAAAACATTCACTCAACTAATGAATAAGAATGGATACATGGCCCACAACTGATCTGTCATCTCCCATGTAGCTTCATCGGGCCCAAAATGCTTCCATTTCACTTTAACCTGCTCTATTTCTCAATTATGGAGCATGAGCATTTTTCTCTAGAAAATGCACTGGGGTTCCGGTTGGAATTCCCCTTCTAGCTCTAGCTGCAATACAGACCAGTCAATCACATGATCAACATATTTAACATATTTCTTAAGCAATTACATATGGAAAACATCATGGACTTTCATTGTTGAAGGCAGTGCAAGTCGATAGGCTCCGCGCAATCCTCTCAATAATCCTGAAAGTTCCACAAAAACATGGTGCCATCTTATCACATGATCAAATACGCAAGGAGTTCTTCTTGGGATTGATGCACAAGTACACATGTTCCCCAACCTGAAACTCCTTAAAAAACATGTTCTGATATGCATAGATTTTTTTCCTATCCCGTGTTGCTTAATTTCAAATTCTTCTTTATTACCTACATTTCCTATTCCATTTATGCCAACATGTTTGGTCCAATAAACACCATGTTAACCAGATCACTCCAACTGATGCGAGTATTGAAACTATGCCCATAAAATGCCTCAAATGGGCTCATCCTAAAGGATTCCTGATACCCATTGTTATAATCGAATTCTACCAATGGAATATACTCTTCCCACTTTCATTATTGATGAATCATATACATCCTCAAAATGTCCTCCAATATCTTGTAGACCATATATGTTTGTCCATATGTCTACAGATGATAGGTTGTATTGAAGGCTAACTCTATGCCCAATACTGCTAACAACTCCTTCCAAAACTTGGAAGTGAAATTTGCATCCATGTATGACACAATATTATGTGGAACACCATGCAATCTAACCACTTCTATGATGAATACATGTGCTACATCGCTAGCTGAGAATGTAGACTTCACTGGAATTAAGTGTGCTACCTTTGTCAACCTGTCCATAACTATCATAATGGAATCATGTTGTCTCATTTTCCTTGAAAAACCTGTGATAAATCCCATGGAAATGACCTCCCATTTCCACTCTGGAATCGCAATCGGGTGTAGCAGTCCACCTAGGTGCTTACACTCTACCTTCACCTGCTCACAATCCAAGAACCTAGCCACAAATTTTGCCACGTCCTTCTTCGGATTCGGTCAATAGTAGAACTTCTTTACTGTGGTCAATGTCTTCTGGTATCCTGGGTGACCTGAATATGGTTTCACATGAAACTCCCCCAATATCACCTTCTTGATCTTGTTGTTGTATGGCACATATATCATGTCTCTAAACCTAACCAAGCCATATGATGTGAGACGATAATCCATATCATGTACTCATGTACCTATACCTATACCTGTACCTATACATGTACTTTGTTGCAACATGTGCACTATCTCCATATACCTTTCATCATGCTGACCTTCCTGCAAAATGATATCATGTAGATCAGTCCCATAGGAGCTTATGTATACTATGTAATTCACCTGTATCCGCCTGCTAATAGCATCTGCAACCCTGTTCTCTTTAAGTTTGATGTACCTGATCTCAAAGTCAAACTTGTTGATCATGGCTAACCATCTAGCTTACCTAGTGTTCAAATTCAGCTAGTTAAATAGATATCTCAATCTGCTATGATCACTCATCAATAAAGTTGTATGCTCAGAATATAGTGCCTCCAAAAATTCAATGCATGCACACTTCCAACTCAAGATCGTGTGTCAGATAGTTCTTCTCGTGCTCATTTATTTTTTGTGACTCATAGCATACTACCTATCCATCCTGCATAAGGACTCCACCAAGTCCTATCTTGCAAGAATTTGTACATACTACAAACTCTTTATTCGGATCTGTGATCTTTAACACTAGAGAATGTGTCAACAACTTCTTAAGCTGCTCAAAACTTGCCTCACACTCCTCTGTCCATTCAAACTTCTTACCTTTTCTCTGCAATGATGTAATAAGACAAGCAATCTGTGAGAAGTTCATGATGAACCTCCTGTAATAACCCACCAATCCCATGAAGGATCTCACCTCATCCAGATTCCTAAAAGCTATGCACTCCATGATGACCCTTATTGTTGAAATGGCACCAAGAAATGGCACCCAAAGGGGTCTTCTAATTTAATTTTCCATTAAATAAATAGGAAGAGAAATTGTAATTTCATCTCATGACAACTTGTATTAGTTAACTAGGTTAAGAAGACTTATTTATCTTAGGAAATTCAAGTTGAAGGTCACAGAGGAGGCATGTATAGTTCTCCAATGATTTTAGGGGTCCAATTACAATTATTTGTGAGCTGTAATTAGTTAACTCAATTAATTGAGTTAAAATCATTTTAACTAGTTCTAATTGAGAGATGAGCTAGTGAGAGGTCCAGTGAATTAAATCTGATTTAATACACAAGTAGCGATCAATCAGTTAATTGATAATTTTCTATAAATAGTTGTTGCATGTCAATTCTAAGGAAGACCCAGTCGAGTTTGAGGTTAAAGGGAAGATAACAATCAGTTGTATAATTAGAAAATTGCACAGGTCATGTATGAGGTCATCAGGAAGCCTTGGATCAATTGCACAGTCAATTCTTGGGAATTTCCTATTTAATAGGGCCACAATTCCTCCAAGAATGTGTGAGCAAGGCTGGTCATACAGAGGCTAAGAATTGGATAAGTATTTGACAAATTTTGCCTAGATCAAAGTGAGATAATTAGCAGAGTGCAGAGGTTTCTCAGTGAGAGAAAAGCATTGTATTGTTTCATGGTCTTGACTTTATGCAATATACAGATAGTGGGGTTTTGAGAAGTCACTTTCCCCAGATACATCTTGTGTTGTGTGATTGATTATTTCTTTCTCTTACTTGTTATGTGATTGTGTGATCGTATTTGGTTTCCACAAATTGTAGAAGGATTCAGTATTTTGTTTCAGTACATTACAATATCATATTGAATCCCTTTGGATAATTTCTACATGGTATCAGAGCTCCAGGAATCACAATATAAGAGAAGAACTAGAGTTTTTTTTGAATAGGTACATCAAATTTGCAGATTTATTCTTCAGGACTAGCATCAAATCAAGATGTCTTTCAATGGCTTGAGACTTGAATATTCCCTTGAGGTAAATTCGAATTACATATCATGGAAGGACATGATGGAGACAATGATTGAGGAAAATGACCTGAAGGAATTCATTGACAGTGATACTCCCCAGCTAACAGCAGCAGATGCTCAACTTCTTAACGCATGGAAGAACAATGTAGCAAAGGCAAGAAGGATCTTGTTAGAAGGAGTTCATGATCATATTGTCTCAAGTATCCATTGGAAGGCAGCTCTGTATGCTATGTGGAAGGCCTTTATAGATCTGTTTTAGAATAGGAGTGACCACATGAAGCTGGCATTGAAAGACAAGCTCAGAAAAATCAAGATGGAGAAGGGTGACACGATCCAAAGATACTTGATGAAGTTCACTTAATGTCAAGATGAGATTGGAATTGTTGGATAACAGTTTCCCAGGATGATTTGGTGATCCTATCTCTTCTAGGCCTTCCTAAGAGCTGGCATAGCTACCATGACTCTGTGAATGGGAGGGAGAATCTACCAGTCTAGGAGAAATTATGGTTCGACTTGGTACAAGAAGAGATTCGACAAAGCACCAGAGATGGATCCTCATCAAAGACTGATGATGAGGAGAACTATGCCTTGGCTAGAAAGGCGAAGAAAGGAAAATGGAAGGCATCCCATTCCAAATTAGAGTCCCGCAAGGAAGGAAATAAGCAAGACTTGTCAAAGGTAAAATGTTTCAACCATCATGAGCATGGACACTCTGCCACAAATTTTCCACAAAATAAGACCAACAAGAAGGCCTTAGGAGGAGAAGAAATTGAAGTACTTGCTTTAGAGTTTGAGTTGGATTTCACTCTCATCGCATGCATGGTGTCAGCGATGATGGGCTCTATGTGTTACTTGGATAGTGGAGCTTCGTTTCATATGACCAGAAACAAAGAATTATTCAGTAGCTTGGAGAAGGATCTACATATGCACATCGAGATTGGAGATGAAAAGAGGTATAGTGCTACATGTATAGGTACAGTTACCTTTCTAAGGGAGTCAGGTAATTCACTCACATTAAAATATGACATGTATGTTCTTGGTTCAGAGAAGAATTTGTTTTTGGTTGTTATGTTGGATGATCGTGGCTATGATGTGATCTTCAATGAAGGAAAGGAATTCCTTCATCACAAAGCCACGGGACAGGTAAAAAATATTGGGGTTCGAGTAAAGAACTTATACAAATTAGATGTAGAAGACTACATTTCCTTGAGCACGAAAGCAGAGAAGGTGGAGAGCCGAGACATCAGTGAGTTATGGCATGGGATATTGGGCCATGTACACCACTATGATTTGAGGATCATACACTATATTTCTACAGGACTTCCAAAGGGTGCACTTGCACAAAGAGATACATGCAAAGGATGTACAATGGGGAAGTATACCAAAGCCACCTTTCATGATAAGTAAATTCGAGCCAAGGCGATCCTTAAGAAAGTTCACTCAGACATGCGTGGACCATTCTCGACAGCTTCCACAACAATGCACGGGTATTATGTGATTTTTGTTGATGATTTTTCAAGAAAGTGTTGGATTTTCTTCATGCAAAAGAAATATCAGACGTTCTCCAAGTTTTGTGAGTTCAAGGCACTTGTCAAGAAATATACAGGGAAGAAGGTGAAGACTCTGAGGAGAAAAAATGGTGGATAATATGTCGCTAACAAATTCAATAACTTATCTGCCTCGGAAGTAATTCTAAGAGAATTTATAGCACCTCATAACCCACAAAAGAATGGGGTTGTAGAAAGGAATAACATAGCTATTGTGGGAGCATCACGAGCTATGTTGATGATCAAGGCCTACCATTGCATCTGTGGGTGGAAGCATGCAATACAATAGTACTTGTGCAGAAGAGAAGTCCTCGTAAGATAATTGGGATGAGTACACTAGAGGAGGATTTTTCTAGTAAGAGACCAGATGTGTCGTGTTTTAAAATTTTTGGTTCATCTGTTTATTTCCAAGTAACCAAATATGTTAGGAAAATTATGGAACCAACAACAGAGTTGGGGATATTTTTTGGGTACACTGATACACCTCAAAACTATCAGGTGCACTTTCCAACACACAAGATGACAGTGGTCAGAACAGATATGAAATTCGAGGAAAAGAAATCCATGTGATTCTCCCTTGAGAGGGATTTTGAGTTACATGAAGTTGAGGAGCTCTTGGCTCCAAAATAAGAACCTCAAGATGTGGAGAAGCCACAAGCAGAGGAACATAGAATGGTAGAAACCAATCATGCAGATCCATCCACCAAAGATAGAAGGAAGTGCACCAGAGAATGACAGATTATTGCTAGACGTGATAGAGAATGTGGGAGCACCCACATCACAGCACAGGCAAAGAAGGTCCCTAGAGTGGTGCACTAGATACATGGTGCTTATGAGCGAAGGTATTGAGATAGAACCACACTCTTTTGAAGAAGTAGTGCAGCAACCAATGTGGGTTGATTCCATGGTTGAGGAGTATGACTCCATTATCAGGAACAATGCATGGAAATTTGTCCCAAGACTAGTGGGGAAGTTAGTTGTAGGATCTAGGTGGGTCTATAAGGTGAAACAGGCAGCAGATGGGAGTGTGGAGTGTTGGACTATATAGATCACTTATTAAATGACTGAACAACACACATTTAATTATCAATCTAGGGACGTCTGTTTATTCCAATGATATTTGCATTGTCTATACCGATACACCAACCAGAAGTAATTTCAAAGAAAATAAATCGTTGCTGAAGTAAATGCTGGAAATAAATCACTCATGCAGAAATAAAAGAATCTACAAGATTGAAATCACACTTCAATTGATCTTTCTAGATCGCCACACAATAAGTACCCAGCTGGTATTTCTATTATCACATGTGTAACAACATATAAAATATAGAAATTGAAGAAGATATATTCTCAGCTGAACAGCAGCAACAACACTCTAATGATACATAAACTGAAATACAATTACATACACACAACTACTTTAATCATTGCAATCCCTGCTAAGAATGAGGGCCCTTCCTCCCTAGCAGGGCGCAAGTAGAGAAAGAACTTTAACGGAAACTAAATAGAATCACACATGTAACGGTAATAACATGATGATCTATATTAATCTGAACATACTTATAGAGCCAAAACAACATTGTTCTCCACTAACCTCTCGACCTCTAGGGCCGAGAGCTATATAGTGGTTACATCAGAGAATACAGGGATAGATCAGTCATGAGAATCTGATCAAAATAGAACTCATACAGTTATAACCACTCCCTAATAAAGTTCTGACTAAAAGATAAAAGATGACAATCGAAACTGCCCTTAGGTTGTTATCCCAAAAATACAACGCTAACAACTCCTACAGCTATCATAATGGAAACACAGTTGTAGTGCAACCGCCATAGGACAGATCAACAACAATATAAACAAGATCAGTCAATGGTACAATTGTATCAGCAGTTCGCCAACAAGTCTGTAATAGTAGAGTGTAACAACAGTTTTGTCTACGGGTCTGTAATAGCAAGGTGTAACAGCATCGCTTTGCTGTAACAGCACTATCCAAACTACTCCTGTGAACTCTGTGTCCGGGATCTTTGGTGCTATAAATGACATCTAAAAAGACAACACAAATATCATCGACCTTCTCCAAACATCCACCATTAGTTAGTCATAAAAAGTTATAATAGATCGTAATAATTGGTGAATTGGCGAAGTAACAAAATCAAGGTGAAACAACACAAGTTATGGTAAAAAGGTAGGAAAAGGGGGTAAAGATACTCCCATTGGTTATGATTATGAGGAAAAATAAGGAAGATGAGTGTACGAAAAATGTACAAAACCAGCACCCAACATCTCCCCCCAACTAAAATACTTGCATTTCCTCATGCAAACTCATCTCTCATGGGAATACCTTCGGTGCAAGTCGGTGATATCATAAGCACCAGCTGTGTCCTTGTCTGTAGAAATGTATCCCTGATTGGCCATCAACTATCATACCCAGGATTCTGACTCATACTTACTTAATTTTTAATTGGTCTGGTAATCCTCAATGGGCAACCATATCAAAGGAAACTTGAACTTTAGTCCCAACCACAAAGCACCAAGGGATTGTACAATTTGTGCATAGGCTGGTACATGTGTAACATCCACCACGAAATTTTGGAATGAGAATGGATCTCCCTTAAATATCTTAGCACTGCTAGCTTTCGTGCGTTTTAAACACCCTGTCAAAGCTCAGCTCTTCATCACTGTGAACTAATTGAGGCATAAATCCACAATTCTTCTTCTATAAGTGGCAGCTGGTTCTTTAATCCCAGGGGTACTCAACATTCTCTTGAATTCTCATCTCAACTCAACAGCCCATCTTGGTTCTGCCCGAACCCACAATGTTGTCTTCTCCTCGTTGGTCTCCATATATTTAATGGCCAGATGCCATTAAATATGATTCCTCATGAAGGATACAAAAGCCCTTAATTGAATATCTCTCATATAAGAGAATAATGTCACAATCATCTACATACTCACATGTTCACAAATAATATTGTGTAAAAATAATTCACACATCAAACTTTTCTCATCAATTGTGAGGCATGGAAAACATCCAAAAATGTACAAGTGGAGGAACATAAATAATATTTTTCCTCCATAATGGCTTTCAATTGAAACAAGAAGTAACATTCCCGCAGAAAAATAGGATAGGATGGAGAAGGCCACCTACAACCCAGCAAGTTGAGGGCGAGGTCATGAAGTCTCTGCTTATCTACAGTGAGGTCTCGAATCTTCTCTTGTAACAGCAGCAGTTGTTCTTCTTGTTTCTTCAAAGCTTCTTTCTTCTTGTAACTCTCCCACCCTTTATTCAACTCTGCTTCCATCCATCTTTCACGTAAAGTGTCTATTTCTCTCTGATGTTCCTTTAGAGAAATCATCCCATCCGAAGGGATATTTCTTCTTGTTTCCATTTTTGTAACTCAGAAATTAACAGGAGTTTCTCAAAGTTCCATCCCGAGATTGGACTCAACGTTCTCCTAAATTCAATACCTTCATCAACAATAGGTGTACCAGCCTCTGCTTCATGGGGTTGTTCCACCTCTGCTACTAGTTCTTGTGTCACAGCAGCCTCTTCGGTGGGTTCTTGTGTGTCAGCCCCTTTGTTTTTACCTAGAGTCACATCTGTTTCCATTGTTGTTTCTTCTACAATAGGAGTGGCCTGCACAAGCTCTTGTGGGTCGGCTTCTAGGTCGATTATTACAGGAGGCTCTGATTTAACTGCTCGTTCTTGTGTATCAGCAGTATCATTAGCAGGTTCTTGTGTAACAGCCTCCTGCTATTCTATTTATACTTCCATTGGGCTGATATTTTCTCTACGGGTATTATATCGCACTGATGTTAAGTTTTGAAAACATGTCATGCATACTGACATCAGGATTTCCTTTCCCTCAGATAATTTCCACTTCAATTCCTCTCTTTCCTTTCTTAATTTTTCAATTTCTAAACACAAGGCATTGGTTTCGTCCTTACCTGATGAGGAAGGTTTCCTTTCTTCTTCTAAAACTTCTGCTTCCGTCTGCTTCTCGGCCATAGGCAAGGGTTCTGTAGGTATTCTGACCTTCACTCTTTGTTTTGGTCTTCTTTCCCTAATTGGTTCATCAATAGGCTTCTTTCCAATCCTAACTCTAGCAGGTCGAGTCTGGGTCTCCTCCTCTGCCTGACTTCCTCCTGAAGTCGTGGTCTGTTTCCCTTGGCTTGTCCTTGGTCTTTTTCTCTTGAATTATTCCCAAGTTTTTCCTTGCTGGCCTAGGGCATCCAACACAATTATCTTAATGAGTCTGTTATTAGTCACACATGCCTTCAGGTGTGTTGTTGTTTTTACTGCTGCCACCATGTGCTTGATGTTTCCAAGAAAATAGAATGGAAGATTGATTCTTTGCTGGTGCCGAAGGTGGTTAAGCAGAGGAAAGTGATAGTTGAACACTATCGTGGATCTCTCTTTGCAAGTGATATATTTGATCAAGCCCAGGGAAACGTATTCCCAAGGATGAGGAGGTGACAGTCTATCAATTCCTCTTCCTTTCTTCTCAAGTTTCTCTTCCCCTACTAGGAAATCCTCTTTCAAGGAGGGGTCATTGATTTTTCTATTAAACCACCTCCGCCCTTCTACTAGTAATGAAGTTACCCAGGCAATTACCTCTTCAGTCACCTCCACTTGTATGCCTCTTACTTGGGTTTTATTATTGTTCAAGTTCTAAGCAAATTCAATTGCCACTGCCTCATCTAAGCCTTCAAGCTTCTGGAAAAACTCAACTCGTCCAAAATCTTTGAATGTATGGTAAGCTTCTGGGCAATTCTACAGAGCATCCATAGAATCCGACTCATGCCTGACTGCTACTCCACCCATCTCTGTTGTTTGTTTCTAAATTTTCTTCTTAATGTTCGGAAACACTATAATATCACTGAGTTTCTGAGTTCACTTCTTTGTTGTTCAGTCCTGCTGTAACATCACTATGTCTCTGAACTAGTTGTTGCTCGACACCTCTTCTTATCCCAATCGACGAGTTTACAATGAGAATGCAAGGTTTCAGAAGGAGGTTGATGAAAGGTGACGGCTTTCACAGATTTACCAAATCGTACCCTACACTAATATTCATAAATTTCTTATTATAGAAAGTGATGGGATTTTGTACACATGCTCTTTTCCAACTGGATTCGGTCATCATTAGCAATTTGCTATTGATTAGGTGCATGCGAATTCAATAGATATTTATGATTACAGCCTTTTTGCAATGATTTCAATTCATATCCCCTCCCCCACTTTAATGGTGACAGCTTCCCACGACCATCACAGGAGCGTCATTACTTTGCCAATTAATCATTGAATCATCAATGACAATCATTTACCTTTTAAATGACATACCTGAGGTGACGTGGAGGAAGACTTGAGTTGACAGCATCCTGCTTGCAATGCTCGTGTTGTTGTGTTTAGCCATCATGGTTATTGTTTTTTATGGAATGAATTACAAAGAACAACATTTTTGGTTGTCAATTGTTACATGTGTAACAGCCAAGACGGCTTTTAAATTATTCTAAAAAAAAACATAATAATTAGAAGAAATTGGTACAGAAAAGGAAATCACAGGAATACCATCATCCTATGACATAGATCAGAAAGGGAAGATGATATTACAGGGAGAAAAACATGGGTTTAACAACTTCCACAAGAGTGGTCTTCAACTGTTACTGGTTGTCTGAATGTGCCCCGGAAAGGGGTTTTCACAATTAGATTTATTTTTGTTTTTCTTTTATTTTGTTATTTTATTTTATTTTTATTTTTATTTTTATTTTTATTTTTATTTTTTTAAACAAAAAAAAAGGTGTAACAGCTGCCACAAAGGTGGTTTTCAACTGCTACAATTATTGGAATTTCAACTTTTAAGGCTGCATAGGAGAATGTTCCCCTGTTGTCGTAACATGAAGATCAGAGTCCACGAAAGTGTTGACAAATGATTCCTTCAAAGTGGGCTGATGATATAACCTTAGACGGTGCCCATTAACCAGTAACGGTGTCTTAGCATTATCAATGGTGACCAATTGTACAGTCCCACTGTCAAAGACTGTATCCACTTCATAAGGACATAGCCATCTGGTGCAGAGCTTGCCTTTGAAATCTTTGAACCTTGAATCATACAAAAGAGCCCGATCTCCTTTCTAGAAATTTTTCTTCTTAATAAACCCATCATGCCATCTGGATCTGTTGAATGGCAGCGAGTTTTTTCTCTTCCAACTCATTGAGCTGGTTCAATCTTTGAGTTTGTGTTGTACTCAAATCCAGATCGACCTGCAATGATGTTCTTAATGTCTTTATTTCAAATTCTATGGGGAATAAGGGATTCTTACCATACACCAGTTCATATGGTGAGAAGCTTGTAGTATTCATCCATGTTGTCTTGTAAGCCCACAGTAGCTCTGGAAGTTTCTCAGCCCAGTTTCTTCGGTGGCTGGCTAATGTCTTTGTCAACATTCCCTCAGTGACTTTATTGGTGCTTTCTACTTGACCATTTTCTTGTGGATGATAGGGTGTGGTAATTCTATGATGGATTCCATACTTTTCAACCAACTTCTTGATCAAATGAGATGTGAACTAAGGACCCCCATTTGTCACTATCTCTCTGGGTATCACGAAGTGAACAAAAATATCTTGAAACAGGAAGTCTAAAATAGCCTGCTTTGTTGCTCTAGTTAGTGCCCTTTCTTCGACCCATTTTGTGACATAATCAGTGCAGACCAATATGTATGCTTTTTTTTGTGATGAAGGATTAATTGGCCCCATAAATTCTAGGGCCCATTTCTCAAATTGTTCTATTACTATCTGAGGCTGTAATGACATATCATATTATTTTAGAGGTTGGCCCATCCTTTGGCAACTATCACATCCTTTCACAAACTTCTTGGCATCCTAGAATATAGTTGGCCAGTAGTACCCTGTTGAGAGTACTTTATGTCCCGTCCTCTTGTCAGTGAAGTGTCCTCCACAATTTTCCTCATGAAAATCCTTTAGGATCTCAAATACCTCATCTTCTCTAACACATTGCCTAATCTGGAAATCTGGCCCAGTGTGATAGAGATTACCTTCTATCCAGGAGTAGGTACCACTCTGTTGTATAATCTTCCTTCTTTCCTTGGAAGACCATTGGTGTGGGAATTTTCCTGTAGCAAGTTAATTGGATATATCTACATACCATGGTGAGTGAGTAGAAATGGAAAAAGGATACTAATCTGGAAAATAATCCTTAGTAGCAGTGCAGTCATCACTTATAGTTAATCTAGAAAGGAAATCGGCAACTACATTATCTTTTCCCGGTTTATCTAAAATAGTAATGTCAAATTCTTGTAACAACAATAACCATCGTGTAACTCTACCATTAGTAACAGGATTTTTCATTAAAAATTGAATTCCAGCATGGTTAGTGTGTACAAATACTTGGTACTCGGTGATGTAGTGCCAAAATTTATTGATAGCATCCACTACTGCTAGGAATTTTTTCTCAGTAACAGTGTAGTTAAGTTTTGTTGGATTTAAGTTCTTGCTAATGTAATAAATGGCATAAGGCTTCTTATCCTCTAGCTACCCCAAAACAACACCCACAGCCATGTCAGATGCGTTTGTAGCAATATGAAACGGCAATTCCCAGTTTGTTCCTCGTAAAATAGGTATTGTTGTTACACAGTTCTTCAACTTTAAAAAGGCATGCTCACACTTTTCTATCCACACAAATTTCGCATCTTTCATTAGTAATGAAAATAGAGGAGATGCAATCTTTGAAAAATTCTCTATAAACCTCCTATAGTATCCTGCATGTCCCAAAAAACTACGTACCTCTTTCGGAGTCTTAGGGGTCGGGATTTTCGAGATTACCTCAATTTTTGTAGGATCTACCTTGATTCCATTTGTTGAAATGAAATGTCCCAGCACAATTCCTTCGGTCATCATCATGTGGCATTTCTCCATGCTCAGAGCAACATTAGTTTGTTCACAATGTTCTAGCACTTTCTCCAAGTTAGCTAATGTTGTCTCAAAGGCATCCCCATAGGGTGTAAAATCATCCATAAATATTTCAAGGCAATCATTCAAAAGATCAGAAAAAATACCTAATATTACGCTTTGAGAGGTTGTTAGTGCATTGCAGAGACCAAAGGGAAGGACTCTGTATGCAAAACTACCCCATGGACAAGTAAAGGTTGTATTGTGTTGATCTTCTAGAGAAATATGTATTTGATTATAGCCACTAAACCTATCTAGAAATGAAAATAATTTTTTTCGAGAAAGAGTGTCCAAGACCTGATCAATAAATGGTAAGGGAAAATGATCTTTTTGAGTGGCCTTGTTAAGTTCTCTATAGTCGACACAAACCCTCCATTTTCCATTCTTCTTTGGAGCTATGACAAGCAAAGACACCCACTGACTGTCAGAAATAGGGTAGATGAAATTAGCATTAAGGAGTTTCTGCAATTCTTCTTTTACTATCTCCTTAAGTGCGGGGTTAATCCGGCGTTGAGGTTGTCTAACAGGTTTTCGATCTTCTTTAAGGTAAATGCGGTGAGTGCATAGGGTAGGATGGATTCCTTTCATATCGGTATAGTCCCACGTGAATGCCTTTTTTTATTTCTGTAATAGCTGTATCAGCAATCTGTTTTATTCAGCAGTCAGGTTAGGATTGATGTTTAAACTTTTTCCAAGTTCGATTTCAACGTCACTGCTAATAGTAAGTGGATTTGTTTTCAAATGTTCAATAATTACATCATCTTCCTCACCTTCTTCTCCCAAATCTCTAATGGAGGCAACAGGGAGTGGATTACTGATAAAACCATTAATAATATTGTCCTTTGTTTCATTCTTAAAGTATTTTTCTTTTCCAAGCATGAGAAGAGGTAGGGAAAGATCAGATTCAGGTGAAAATTCGTCCCACCAGGGACTATTCGAATCCATATGAGGTTTTACTAGGGGATAAAGATTCAGGTTCTGAGTGGCCTGTCCATCAGAGATCACCATAGATCCGGACCTACATTTGATATATGCATCTGTAGTGGCTAGCCACGGTCTTCCCAAGATTAAAGGATGACCCCCCAGATTCGATTTGGCTTGTAAAATGAGAAAGTCAGTCAGATAGTTCTAGGAGGCTACAGTGATAACCACATCTTCAATCATTCCTTCAGGCTTAACACGAGACCTATCTGCTAGTTCAAGTACTGTAGGTGTAGGTCTAAGTCCATGAAGTCCTAGAGAGATGAAGAGGTCTTTAGTCATAACGTTAATAGTTGCCCCTAGATCAATCAAGGTATTGGTTATAGGATGATTGTCAATATGGACAGTCACTGTGGGGTTCCTTGGGTCATTATATTTGGTCAAAAAAGGCTAATCAATCATAAGATCGGACAATTTTCCCATGACATGAATAGTAGCAGGGTCTTTAGGTTTCCTTCGAGGAATTTTGACGCATAGATCCCTCACTGTTTTAGCATAGATAGGCACTTCTTTAAGAGCTTGTAACAGCGAAATCCGTACATATAAATTTTGCAGCTCCTTAAGGAATTCAAATTTAGGTTGTAAGACCAGCCCAGTTTCAGTTATTCGTTGAGGGTATGGGGGATTTTGATTGCCAATAGCTGAGTCAGCTAACACAGATGTACCAGCCTTACTCGGATTGGATGTTGTAGGAACAACAGACCTTCCTGAGCCGGTTGTTACAGATGTAACAACAGGTGATATATCAGTTGTTACATGTGTAACATCTACCTCGGAATCGTCCATATCCTTCTTGGGTGATTCACTTTCTTCGATAATAATGGGAGTGTGCTCAGATCTGATTACTTTCTCTGACCGAAGTTGAGCCTCATTAAGTCCAATAGGAGTAATAAGATAAGTTTGGAGGGGGTAACCTAAGAATCTGTGCTCTAGGATGCCTTATTATTTGTATTGGGGTTAGGTTTTACAAGTAATTGGGGTCAGACAGTAGGTGTAGGATTCTGAATAGAAGGAAATTGTAACTGCTTCTGTTGCATTGGTATTGGAGGGGGTATTGGACCTTAGCCATTGCCTCTCCAGTTCTGACCCCAAGGATTGCGTTGTGATGGAAGATATTGCATTGGTGGAGGAGATGGCCACTAGTTCCATGGTGAAGGAAATTGTGTTGTGGAAGGAGTAGGATACTGCCATGGGTATTGCTGACTATTATAAATATTATTCCAAGGATAAAAAGAAGAAAAATCTGAAGGCATACCTGTAGGTTGCGGCTACCATAGTCTCTTTGATCTGATAAAATAAGAATATTGAACGTCCTTGCTTGATTCTTGGAGTACTGCCTTAAGTCTGGGAAACTCAGGACACTGATTTGTAGAGTGCACCAACTCATATATGTTGCATAGGCTAACACTATTTAGTCCGCATTCTCTTTCCAAATGTTTCTTTTTGCATCGGGGACAGAATATTGCTAAGGCTGCTTCAGCTTCTGCTTGTGCCTTCTTGACTTGTACCATAGTGATCTAGGTAGAGAGAGTGCTAAGGAGATCGGTTTTAAAATCCTCGAATAAGTTCCCAATCTCTGCTCTGGTTACTCCTCCACTTTTGAACTTCTGTCTCTGAAGTGAAGGGTCCCGAACTAAAACTTTCCCCTTGACCGATCCTCTTGAGCTACGTAGGCAAAGCTTCATTATCTCATCAAATGTTTCTTGCAATATGTCTCCTTTTCCTATTATGTTCAGATGATCCAGACAATCATCTCTTAAAACTCTTAAGAATATTGGCTTTATAATCTCTGGATCTAATTTACTGAACTTAGACCTCTGTAAATTGTAATGGAATCGCTCCAGATAGCCTTCCAGGCTTTCCTCCTCCTGTGAAATTTTGAAAATTTCAACCTTCAAATCCCTGGTTTGGCAGTAGTCCTGATAATTAAAGAGAAATGCTTCTCTCAATGTCATTCCATGCTCGAATTGTGCCAGCACCCAATCTCATGAACCATCTTAATGTTGCTCCTTTCAGAGTAGCAGGGAATAATTTGAACTTCTAGGCGTCTGAAGTATAGTCATAACCTCTACACAGCACATTGAATTCGAACATAAAGGTATTAGGATCCTCAATAGCCATCTCTTGAAAGGATGGTAGGGATGATAAAGGGATGTTCTTCATAGGAGCCTCATCCCATGTTACTACTATTGGGAATTCAAAATTAACAGAGCTATATGTTTTAACATTCTCATCCCCCATGGTTGATTCTTCCTAATAGGATGAACTAGCCTCGGAGTGCATTGGAGATTGACAAATAGAAGGATCAGGCTGCTCCAGGATCAATTGTTTAACATCACTACCAGTTTCCAATTGATGATCAACTGACTATTGTTCCTCAGGTTCTTGATGATCCCCACTGGTCTCTCCATGTCCTTCAATTCTCATATCCTAATCAATAATTCTCAACTGTTGTTTTGAATCTGGACTTTTGATATCAGGAGTGGATATGTTGTTCAAAGGATGGTAAGGTCCAGCCATTGAAGACACCGATGGTCCAGGGATTGATATGTTAGTTGCTCTTTGTGGTCATGTCTTCCTATTATCTCTGTATGGCGTGGAATATTCCTTTTCTGCCCTTGAAATCAGATCTCCAAATAATGTTTTTCTTCTCAAATTTGTGCTCTTATTTTCCCTCTTACGACCCGTCTTTCCTGTAGTTAATAGAGTGGGGGGTGTTTGTAGATGTTGATGTTGTCCTACCGACACATATGGGCCCTATGCATATCAATTCATCCTATAAGTGCTTCAATTTCTATAGCAGTGAGCCTGCTCAAGCTTGTTAGAGCGATGCACAGGTTCTTACCTCTCGTCTTACTGCCCAACAACTGTATAGCTGAAGGCACCCTAAAAAAAACACCCAAAATTCAATTCCTAAGTGTCCCAGCAAGACATTAGCAAGCCCGCTCAAGCCTGTTAGAGCGCTGCGCAGGTTCTTACCTCTCGTCTTACTGCCCGACAATTGTGTTGTTGGAGACACTCTATGAAAACACACGGAAATTGCACTTCTTAGAAACAACTCTGATTGATTGGATCATCACTGCCATCCCCGAAAACGGCGCCAAAATGTTGAACTATATAGATCACTTATTAAATGACTGAACATCACACATTTAATTATCAATCCAGGGACGTCTGTTTATTCCAATGACAGTTGCACTGTCTTTGCCGATACACCAACCAGAAGTAAATTTCAAAGAAAAGAAATCGTTGTTAAAGTAAATGATGGAAATAAATCACTGATGCAGAAATAAAAAAATCTACAAGATTGAAATCACACTTTAATTGATCTATCTAGCTCGCCACACAATAAGTACCCAGCTGGTATTTATGTTATCACATGTGTAACAACATATAAAATATTGAAATCGAAGCAGATATATTCTTAGCTAAAAAACAACAACAACACTCTAATGATACATAAACTAAAATACAATTACATACACACAACTACTTTAATCACTGCAATCCCTGCTAAGAAGGAGGGCCCTTCCTTCCTAGCAAGGCGCAGGTAGAGAAAGAACTTTAACGGAAACTAAATATAATTGCACATGTAACAATAATAATAGGATGATTTGTATTAATCTAAACACAATTACAGAGCCAAAACAACATTGTTCTCCACTAACCTCTCGACCTCTAGGGCCGAGATCTATATAGTGGTTACATCAGAAAATCCATGGATAGATTAGTCATGAGAATCTTACGATTCTCATGTTGATCGAAATAGAACTCATAAAATTATAACCACTCCCTAATAAAGCTCTGACTAAAAGATAAAATATTACAACTGGAACTACCCTTAGGCTGTTATCCCAAAAATACAACGCTAACAAATCCTACAGCTATCATAATGGAAACATAGTTGTAGTGCAACCACCAGAGGACAGATCAGCAACAATATAAACAAGATCAGTCAATGGTACAACTGTATCAGAAGTTCGCCAACGAGTCTATAAGAGCAAAGTTTAATAGCAGTTTGTCGGTGGGTCTGTAACAGCATCGCTTTTCTGTAACAGCACTATCCGAACTGCTCCTATGAACTCTGTGTCTGGGATATTTGGTGCTACAAATGACATTTGAAAAGACAACACAAATACTATCGACCTTCTCCAAACATTCACCACAATTATTCATAAAAGGTATAATAGATCATAATAATTGGTGAATTGGTGAAGTAACGAAAGCAAGGTGAAACAACACAAGTTAGGGTAAAAAGGTAGGAAAAATGGGTAAAGATACTCCCATTTGTTATGATTATGAGGAAAAATAAGGAAGATGAGTGTAGTAAAAATGTACAAAACCATCACCCAACATGGAGAAGCACAAGGCCATATTTGTGTCCATATGGTTCTCTTTGGTGGAGGGGTTTGACTATGATGATACCTTTGCACCAGTCATAAGGTACTCATCTATCATATCCATCCTTGCACTCTCAGCACAGATGGGATGTCATATACATGAGATGGATGTAAATAAAAACTTTCTCAATTGATTTATTGAGGAAGAAGTGTATATTGAGTAGCCTGAAGGTTTTGAGACCTTCGACATGGAGTCGCATGTGTGCATATTCAAGATAGCATTGTATGGGATAAATCAAGAACCTCATGTTTCGTACACTAGGATTAACAATTATTTCACCGGGTTGGGCTTCACCAAGAGTGAAGCGGATGAGAAACTATACCATATTGTGGTTGATGGTAAGATTTTTATTATTGTACTTTATTTCGATGATCTGATACTGACAGGTGATGAGCATCTCATCAAGTCTTGCAAAGAGGATCTTGCAAGAGAATTTGAGATGAAGGACACGGGGCTCTTGCACTATTTCATAGGATTGGAAATATGGAAAATATATGGGGAGCTATTTGTATCTCAAGGAAAGTATGCCAACGAGATCCTTAGGAATTTCCACATGGAGGGAAGCAAACCCATGGAGACTCTTCTAGTAGGAAACTAGAGGAAGCATGATGCTACTTCAGGCGAAGTAGTGGATGCTACTGTTTACAGGCAGCTTGCAGGTTCACTCATGTATTTGGTTAACACGCGACCATACATATGCTACACAATTAACTAGCTTAGTCAAGTTATGGTTAAGCCTACCAAGCTCTTTTGGAAGGCAGGCAAGCATGTTTGAGATACCTCAAAGGCACTACATAGTATGGGATATGATACAAATGGAAAAAGGGAGTGAAGCTTCAAGGACTCACCAAAGCATATTGGGCAAGGAGTCCACCTGACAGGAAGAGCACATCAAGGGGCATCTTTAGCATATGATCAACAGTAGTTTCCTAGTACATCAGGAAACAGAGATCAGTTGCACTCAGTTCAGCATTGGCAGAGTACATGGTGGCCAGTCAGGCATCATGTGAGACCATTTGGATGATGAAGATATTGGTTTGTTTGATTGGTCAGTAGTTGGATCCAATAGTGATACATTGTGATAACCATAGTTTCATCAAACTCTCAGTTAATCCAGTTTTTTATGATAGGTCCAAGCATATTGATAAATGGTATCACCATCTCGGAAATTGTGTGCAGAGGCGGATTATGACATTAGATTACATTCCCATGGAGGAGCATGATTTAGACATCTTGACGAAGGCGTTGGAAAGAAGCAAATTTGAGTTCCACAGAGACAGGATTGGGGTAGCAGATAATCCATTTCTTGTTGAGAGGGAGTTTTGAAATGGCACCCAAAGGGGGCTTCTGATTTAGTTTTCCCTTAATTAAATTAGAAGAGAAATTGTAATTTCATCTCATGACAAAATTTATTAGTTAACTAAGTCAAGAAGACTTAGTTAGCTTAGGAAATTCGAGTTGAGGGTCAGATAGGAGGCATGTATATTTCTCCCATGATCTTATGTAGAGTTAAATAAATTAATTGAGTTAAAATCAGTTTAACTAGTTCTAACTGAGAGATGAGCTAGTGAGAGGTCCAGTGAATTGAATCGGATTTAATTCACGAGTAGTGATCAATCAGTTAACTGATAATTTTCTATAAAGAGTTGTTTCATGTCAGTTCTAAGGAAGGCCGAGTTGATTTTGAGGTTAAAGGGAATAGAGCTATCAGTTGTATAATTATAAAATTGTACAGGTCATGTATGAGGTCGTCGGGAAGCCTTGAATGAATTGCGCAATCAATTCTTGTGAATTTCCTATTTAATAGGGTCATAATTCCTCCAAGAATGCATGATCAAGGTTGGTGAGATAGAGGTTGAGAATTTTTTAATTATTTCACTGATTTTTCCTAGATCAAAGTGAGACGGTCAGCAAAGTGCAGAGGTTTATCAATGAGAGAAAAACATGTATTATTTCATGGCCTTGACTTTATGCAATATAAATATATCGGGGGTTTTTATCAGTTTATTTCCCCATATACATCTTTTGTTGTGTGATTGATTATTTATTTCTCTTACTTGTTATGTGATTGTGCGATCGTATTTTGTTTCCGCAAATTATAGAAGGATTCAGTATTTTGTTTTAGTACATTACAAGATCATATTGAATCCCTTTGGATAATTTCTACACTTATATTTTTTGTATCTACTGTGATGCCCTCCTTCGAAAAAACATGTCCCAAGTAATGTACTTCAGTCTAAAAGAAACTGCATTTGTTAAGCTTAGCGTACAACTGTTGCTCTCTTAGAAATCTCAACACTGCTGCTATATGTTCAACATGATCTTCCTCATTTTTGTAATATACCAGTATATCATCAACGAATACAACGGTGAACTTGTCTAAATATGGATGTAGCACACTATTCATCAAGCACATAAACGTAACTAGAGAATTAGTTAAGCTAAAAGGAACTACAACAAACTCATAATGCCCATACCTGGTCTGGGAGGTTGTCTTGTGAATGTCATCTTCCTTGATGTGTACCTGATGATATCCCGATCAAAGATCAATCTTTGAGAAAAAAATTTCTCCCTTCAACTGATCAAAGAAGTCATCAATCCTCGGCAACAGATACATGTTCTTGATGGTCACTTTGTTCAACTACTTGTAGTCAATGCACAATCTAAGAGTACCATCCTTCCTCTTCACAAGCAATACTAGTGCACCCCATGGTGATACACTTGGCCTATTGCAACCTCTTTCAAGCATCTCTTTTAGCTACAATTTCAACTCTACCAACTCATGTGTGCTCATCCTATAAGGTTCTTTTGATGTTGGAGTTGCCCCTGGTACCAACATAATAGAAAATTATACCTCCCTGTGAGGTGGAAACTTTGAAATATCTGCGGAAAATACATCCTAAAAATGTTGTAGAACTGGGTACCTGCTCAAAACATCTGCATCCTCAACTTCCTTACCTTTGTCACTATAAATATGCACTGCAAGAAACACATACCCTTTCCTACGACTTCACTCGGCCTGCATAGTTGTCACCATTCTTACCGATGTTGCTTTCTTCTTACCGTGTAAGGCTCTTAGTTCCCCATTTTCATCCAAGAATTTAATGGACTCGTCATAACAATATACCTTGGTCTCATCAAGATATAGCCAATCCATACCCAATAGCATATTGTATGATCCTAATGGAAATATGTTCAGGTGCGATGTTGTAGACATTCCATTCAACTCAAATGCACAAACTCTTACCTAGTGATGAACTCTCTTCTTGGTACCTGTAGCCAACTGCACTAACCAATACTATGCATTCACTTCTCTATTCAAACCACACTTATTCACCAATTCAGGACTAACATAACTATAATTATATCTAGGGTCAATCAAAATAGAAACAACTTGATCACAAAGCCTACCGTCCATCTCAATGATATATGTCTAATGGTCTTCCTGCCTATTATCTAGCACTACATAGATCATGGGAATACTATGTCCAACATCTCCCACTATTTTTGCCTCCCATGCAGTGTAGATCTGCGGTCTACCACCCTGATGTTGTGGACAATCTCTCCTACGATGATCTCCTCCACAAGGCCAACATTGCACGGGCTCCATGTTTTCATTCTTGTTCTACTCCTCAGACCGAAGTCCCTGTCCTCTGCCAGATGTATTGAATTTTTTAGGTGGTGCATAATTCTCTTTGTTACCTTTATCCTGAGGTATTATTCACTTCTTGTCCCATTTTCCTTTGTTCCTTGCATTACCTTTCCAATATGGTTTAGTCTCAGAGATACGCTTTTATTTCTCATAACAATGATTTAGTTTCCGAATAGCCTCCTCCAATGATGTAGGCTCATCAAACTCAATAATGTCTTTGAATTGTATCGACAACCCACTGATGAATCTCTAAATCTTGGCCTTCTCCTCCTTAAGGTACAGCACATATATTAATAACTCCAAAAACCTACTAGTATACTCATCATCTGTCATGGAACCCATCTTTAGCTCATAAAACTCTTTTTGCCTGTCATTCTAGTAACTCTTCGATAGATAATTCTTTCGGAATAGCCTCTTGAACTCACTCCAAGTGATTTACTCCTCATAAATATCTCTCATGTTCTTCACATCTTCCCACCAAATAATTACTTTACCTCTGAGGCTGAATGTAGCTATTCTAGATCTCATGTTTTCTAAGTAATCATGCAACCTGAATAATTTCTTCATACTAAGAAACCATGCCTCTGCATCATGTGGTTTCTTCATCTCTCCGTCAAATGTAGGTAATTTTTATTTCTTAAACTCTTCCAGAAAATATCCCCTGTCACTCCTCCTATAAGGATGATAATGATGAATATCATGATGCCTGTCATAACCAAAACTAGAATGATACCTTTTTCTACCACCTATCCTATCCAAAGTGTCCAAGAATCTGCCATATCTAATCATGTCATCTCTATCCAACCTATGACCACCTGGAGACCTAATTCCATATGCCCCATTAGTCCCATCCTGTTAACCTATGCTTTCTTTTCCTATTTTTGTATGAGCCTATCATTATCTTCTTCGCAACTCCTTATTTCTTCCTTTAAACTTCTCATTGTGTCTTCTAATTCACTCCTCTTGTATGGACGATAATGATGAAGATCATGATGCCTGTCAGAACCAGAACTAGAATGATACCTTTGTCTGTCACCTCTCTTATTCAGAGTTTCCAAGAACCTACCATCTCTAATCGTGTCATCTCTATCCAATCTATGACCACCAAGAGACCTATTTCCATATGCCCCATTAATCTCATTCTCTTTTCCATAGTTGATCCTAAGTGGTCCATGGTTCTACAAAACTGAAAAAATTTGAAGGTTGATTGCATTAACCTCTGCTTGTTTTTCCTGTGCCTGTATGAGTCTATCATTATCTTATTTTCAAATCCTTATTTCTTCCTTTAAACTTCTTAGTGTGTCTGCCAAGTCAGAAGAGTGCCCAAAACCATGTTGCTCATTTGATTCATAGGGAGAATATTTGTAGTCTATCATCTTGCTATTCATATTTGATTTCTTTCCTACAATGCACATTATGTCAGCTAAACCAAGTCACAATAAACCAATGTACCTTAGCATAATTCAGGGGGGATATCTCATCTACAAAATCAACTAATCAGTATAATACATGTATATAAATAATCATATCAACATATATACATATAACACATAGGTGTATCAACACATAAACATCATTCTAGCTAGACACCAGCCATCATTGCATGACCATATCACCACACATACCATGACCTCATGCATGAAAACATCAACCACACCAATGTACACATACAATACACAATCATAAACATGTAAAATACACAAGCATAAGCATGGACAGTACACAAGCATACGCACGGATAATACACAAGCAAGAGAAACATGTAACCAAGAATACACAGACATTACCTGTGAAAAAATGCAACAACATGTAACCAAGCATACACAAACAATATATGTAACAAAATGTAACCAGTCATGCACTCATGACAAACATTCCACAACAACAACATTCTCTTCTACATGGTGACATCACCACAATCATGACTAAAACCATGCATATACAACAAACATATAGACTGCAAGGATGAATAGCACACAAGAAACCGAAATGATTGCATGACCGACACATGCCTCCCATCCAGTCCAAGGGGTGAAACATGCTCTGATACCACTCTGTAACACCCTCCTCCCACATCTACCTAAGTAACCATCCAATCGGGGTAAACATGTGACGAAGAGTTACTATGATCTGATTCAACCTCATATGTGACCTTAAGGAAGTAGGACCGATGGAAACATACCAAACAGACCTTCCACATCAACAATAGAACTCCCAGGATCCATCCCAACCACTCAGGAATCCAACCCCTAGGTCCCAATGAGGTTTTAGGCCTTCAAACCCCCGGATGCTCCCACAGTATAGGCATGGGTGCGTCTGGGAGGCTCTGGATGCTCCCACAACATATTCATGCATGCATCCAGGGACTTTTTATCATATACCTATGTCAAAGTCCTCACGATTTGAGCAACTTTTTTAGGCCCAGATCCCAGGTCACTGCCTAGAACTCAATGAAAAGTTCAGAAGTGAAATATAACAGTGAAATAATGGTGCACAAGAAAACATTTGAACAAGGACTTGACTAGACCCCTACTAGCCATGACAGGAATTTCATCAAACATGTCACAATGATGCAATCTACATGTTTAAATAAAAAAATATGAGCATAGGGGTCTCATACTTATTTGAGAATAATTAAGAATCATTTTTGTTACATCACATTAACTGCATTATAGTCTATTTAGGAATAGATACATTGTTCATTCAATTAAGAATCAAAAAATTATGAGAGACATACTTCATCACCATCATAAAACGCAGTCATAACCAACATATAAGAAACAAAAATGACCAACACATAAAAACCATATAATACATAGAATAGCAAGCATATTTACCCATCAATACAAGGGGAAAATATCTCTTATTTCCATGAGAAAAATACAACCAAGTCTAGGACTTCCACATTCCATCCGACCATAGACATGGTTGAGCCAAATGTCTCTTCAGTCAATCACCATCATGCCATATTCCCAGAATGAATGTGGGATATCATAAACCAAATCCATCAAAACCAAATCAGGGATTCCAAAGGCCAAACCACCTCAACCCTCAACTAGTGATTCCACCTCACAGTCAAACATCACAACCATCACCAGATTTGTCTTTACCCAAGTTATCCATGGCTTCAGAGCGTTTGTTCCAAATAAGGCTCTAGGACTAGTAACTCAACCCCAGTTGTTTCTGAGCTCCAAAGCGTTTGTCCAACCAAGGCTCCAGGACTAGTAACTCAACCCAACAGTGGTTTGTTGGGCTCTAGAGAGTTTGTCCAACTAAGGTTCCAATAAGTAGTAACTCAACCCATAGCTAAAGGCACATGAGAACCAACTAGAAAACAAACAATGAAATGAAACCACAACACCATGGTTCTCTAGGAAATGGAAAGGTTAGGAAAATACACTATTAATCCAGGAAATCCTCTATGCCAATGATAGATCATGACCAAGAAACCACATGCATACACTATGCATGCCAAAACTAGTGAGGAAATAATACATGTAACTCGGTACCTACAATCAAAGCCCATTTTAACTGTTGATCATGATGTCGTATTGGGCTTTCCTACTCTTCCTTTCCCTCCTTGCTCCAAATCTCCAAGTATGTCACACCCTCCAAGAGTGCTCCAAGAAAACTCTAAGTATCCAAGACTCAAGAGTATGAGAGAGAGAGAGAATAATGAGAGCTCCAAAACTGCGCTAAAAAAAAGCCATGAAGTGATCCTCAGAATCCTTTTTATTAATGAGGCCTCTATTTTATTCATTTTCCATTATTTTCCTTCATTTTTCTCCTCACATGCAACCTGTGACCTTTCACCTACATTTTCTCCTATTTTCCCTTATTTTATTAAATAAATGCCAATAAATTCCACTTTGCCTTTTCCAATTTCCATAGCCATAATAAACCATATGAACACCTGCACTTGAATGTTTTTCCCAACATTCATCTTGGAATATGCGTCCCATGAACTTGGTTATTATTTTTCCTTTATTAACTTTTATTAAATGGAATTTTCACCGGAGATGTTGCAATAGAGATGGTGTGATTAGAGACTATGATTGAAATGATAAGGAAGCTGAAGCCAGAGTCTGTAGTAATAAGTTAGACATTGCATGCACATTTTCTGTAGAAGAATATAATTCTAGAAATGTGCATTGCAAAGGTAAAATAGAATGAAAGGAAGTGCGTCTAAGGTGGTTGATCAACCAACTCAAGTGATGTTTTATAGTGTTGTAGAATGTGTCCACGTGGGAGTATCAGTTTCCTTGAACATCTTTTGTTATGTTTCAAATCAAAACAATTCTGATGCCTTGTTTAAAAACTTTTTATAGACCATTGCACATGATGCTTCAATGCTACAAACAAGCAGATCTTTCAGGAACTAGACTTCAATTACCTATTTTTCCTTAGGTTATGGTTATACGATCCTACAAAATAGAGGCATATACTGCCCATTTTCGAGCAACGGATTGTGATTATTTATTTGATTGAGAATCATGCGACCAAAATCATTGTAAGAGATACTAGAAGTGGGAAATCCACTCAAATTCCTCACATTTTTAACCTTAATAATTTTGATTATTCATGAGTTGATATATTATTTTTTATTTTTCAGGGTTTATGAGCAGTTTAAAGCCAGTTTAAATTTGTTGGTATGAATCTTAATGTAAAGGAGAGTTATGACATAGTTATATAGGATCTAGTCAATTTTGGCATCTAGTAGGCTCATGAATGTCATCTATGTATTTTCATTTAAAACCATGTATATCATTTATAAGGCCCTGTAACAAATGTACAAAATATTTTGGTCATGTGAAATCATTGGTTGGATCGGTCAGGTCCATATATTCATTAATTTCAATTGATTGTTACAGCCATATATGATCTAATGTATGTCCTATGTATCGGTCATATTATGCAGATTATGTATTGTGGTTCATATTGTATAGCCTTCAACAAGAAGGAATTATTTGCAAGATGATGATGATGCTCAGGGGGAGCATGTGTTGCATGTGCTTTTTCACCAAGTGGATATTGTGTTGTTGAATGAGGATGATCATGTTTACAACTATTGTGCATAATGATGTTGTTGTTGCTATGGCTTATGATATGTTGTTGCACAGATATATTCATGTTGATGGTCATGTCATGTTTTTTATGATGTTTATGGAGAGAGTATTGCTCATGTTATATTTTTGTTGTTTCCTTGGTTGAAAATTGATTTGGATGGGGCTACTAATTATTTGTGTTGATTTTATTGTTGGTACTTATAATGTGTTTTTGTGTTGAGGTTCGTGTTGTTGATTGAGTTTAGTGTTTCTTCATTTCTTTTCATGCACTCATAGAGGAGAGAGAGAGTGTGTGTTTGTTTCTTGGAGATGTGTTGTGGTCAAAATAAGCTACTGTCGAGGGAGAGCTATTGATTATTCAATTATCATTACCATTAATGAGTTTATCCATTTACCACTGATGTCAAAAGGGGAGTGTTTACGAAATTAGTTTCAGACATCAAAATCATTTGGATGATTTAGCAGGGGTTTCCATCAATGCCAGAGGGGGATATTGTTGGAATTGATGATGTAGTTGTTGGTGCATTTGCTGGTTGGAGTGGTCGATGGATAGAATTGATGTCAAAATGGGCATGTTTTGCAAGTGGTATGAGTGTGATAGATGGTTATGGTTAATTTTGGTTTGTGGTAAATTTTGTTGCATATATCTTGAGTGAAATATGTACTCCTTCATGGATGGTATTATGGATGTTATGATTATGTTTCTTGGATTTTTAGTTGCAGGGTGCTATGACAGTTGTGAGGGTATTGGCATGTGTGTGGAGCAAGTATTACTTTGGTACAGGTGATCTTGGCTTTGGTATTACCATGGTTTTGGTATTACCATGCTACGTGTATCCTTGGTATTGTCTTAACCATGGTATTATGGTATTTGTTTGGATATTACCATGGTACATGGGTCTATGGTATTGACATAACCATGGTATAGACTTGGAGATTACCATGGTATAAGGGTTTGTGGTATTGGCATAACCACGGATTTTACCTGTGGTATTTAATTGGAGATTACGATGGTACATGTATCTGTGGTATTAGGATAACCATGGTATTTTCCTATGTTTTTCACTTTTAGATATTGTTCAGGTTATTTTGACATATAATTTTCTGAATTTGGTGTAATTGAGTGGGTGTGTGAGATGGGTTTGTTTGTGTGTGTGAGAGAGTATGATATAGTGTTATCCATAGCATATTGTACATCAATAGTAGTGTTGGGTAGTGTAATTATTAGATTTTACTTTCATATCAGATCATAGATAGGTTGTTGGGTTTCTCATGTTGAGCAATTTTGTGAGCCTAGTATGAAACATTTTGAAACATGGTTCACATGGAGGTGTTGAGGGCATTGAGGCTCATAGTAGACAGTGTGTAGAGAAGGTGGGGGCCTACTAGCTAGAAAATCAAAATGAGCAGCATATTTATCCAGAGTCCAGTGGAATTGGGTGAGACTCATTGATCATGGTGGCTTCCAACGAATGGGTGTTCGTAGAGTTGTGAGAGAAGAGTCTCTCTATCTAGTGTTTTTAACATAATTGTCTTAGTAGTCAATTATTCTGGCTACTAGATGGTAGCTCCTCTATGTAAAAAAAAATTCATCATAATAGAAAATTGAGCAGCAGAAGAAGTGGGTGGATTTTCTCCCTGGAAGAGGTTTTCCATCGTAACACTTGTGTCCTTGTGTGTGGATTTTTTGGTGTTGCTTATGGTACTTCTATGCATTGATTTTATGTTTGTTTCATGTGTTCACTGATGGGTTACTGATCCTGGTTTATTTTGGTAAAATAATAAAAAATTGAACAAATTCTAGCACTACTTATTCACCCCACCCCCCCTGTAGTGAGCTCATTTCTAACATTGAATTCTATTTATTCTTATTTCTTACAATTTTATGTTTCAATTACATTAAATTTATGTATTAATCTGTATATTTTTATACCTTTATGTTTTATGTGTTATTTGTTTCAACCAGCCCAGATCCATCTTAATACCAGATCTATCAAGTGTCCAAAAATATCATATCTTTGAAGGTCTTGAATGATCCATCGTATACATTATCTAAAATTTATAGAGAAATAGTCCACTAATTTATTCGAGCTGAATTCATACTTGAATTATACTTATTTTCAATTTTATATGTGTGTGTGTAAACTAATTTTATTTATTTCTTTCTCATTGACATAAAGGTATGAAAAATGAAGATGTTGCAACATTAATGTAAATAGTCCATGCAATATTGAAACAGGTCCTATTTTTTTACCCACATACAAAATAAGATTGATAAGAATATTGGATCTTTTATTCTCTTTTTTTATGATCACTTGCAGCTTTTAGATGAGATCAAGTCAAATATCAAATATTTACCACATGTTTTTCGAATAGGGGTTCGTAGGAAATTAAGAATAGAATGATTGGAAAGGAAAAGGGGTTGTGACCATTACAACGTTGATGTAAATTGGTGTTGTTTTTTTCATTAATTTGGTTACATTTTGGAATACGTTATTTAGTGTTTTGCATGTAATTAAGTATTTCAACTTCATTTCAGAAATTGGATTTTATGATGTAAAGACATAAAAAAAAAATTAACAAAATTTTCATTTTGTTTATAGATTGTATATGCTTCATATAGTTATGTTAAAATTCAAATATGAATGCTATTCATATTTATATGGTTGTGTTTTAATTAACTTCCAATCCTATCAATTGTGTAGAAATTATTTTGTATATTTACAATTGCTCATCAATTTTTAACCAAAATCACAAGACACAAACCTACTCCACTATTTTGAGGACATTATTTCACAATTTAGAACAAAAATTTCAGACATGCAATAAGAAATCACACACATGCAAAAATTATTTTATCTAGGGAAATAAATATGCTAAAAAACTCAATGCCTCTTGCATTAATCAGATGAATAGAAATGAATTACAATTTCTTTTCTCAAGTGAGCTCACCCTGCTAGTGATCAACCTATCTCACTACTCACTGAAGACCTATGACCCAGGATTATTCAATTTTTTCCTTGGCTTGAGATCCTAATTCCTTGTATTGTTCCTGGAGGAATCAACCCATTTTTTCAAGGAAATTCCCTCAATTGAATTGTGCAATTCCTCTAGGCCTTCCTCTAAATTGATGTTACACTGCCTTGGAATCTTCATCTCAGCTGGGTAGCTTGAATTATTTTCATGAAATAACTATTTTGGGTTGATTGATCAATTAACTATATTATCTTTGAGTTTGATTGAAGTCCCACTACACAACTTGACGCTCCACTAGTTCTTCCAAAAGTTGGAACTAATTTAACTTGGAAAAAAAAAAAAAATGTACTCCTCCATCTTGAATTTTCTGAGTAAACTAGGTGACACATGCCATTTCACTGAAGTTAACATCATCCAAGTTGTCTACTGATTTGGAAATTCAAATTTTCTCAATTTAATCAAGGATAAATCAAATTGAGAACTTCTTGTTGCATTTTTCAACACTCCCTCTTAGCAAGAAAGGGATTATCAACCACCCCTATCTTGAACATGTGGAACTCGAACTTCCCTCTTGACAATTCCTTTGTCAAAATTTCTACATCTTATTCCTCTGTTGGAATGTATTGTAACAACATGATCTAACTTTTCACACAATCCTGTAGATGGTGATACCAAATATCTATATGCTTGGATCGATCGTGAAAAACATGATTTTTAGAGAGCTTGATGCAACTGTGATTATCACATTAGATCACAGTGGGATCCATCATTTGACCAAATAATCTAACAAGTATCTTTCTCATCCAGATAACCTCACAAGTTTCTTGACGAGCAACCATATATTCTGCTTTTGTCGAGTTGAATGCCACATATATTTTCTACCTATTGTACCAAGATACCACTACAGACCCAAAACATAAAATTCCACCTGATGTACTCTTTCGTTCTGATGGACTCCCAGCCCAATCTACATCTATGAAGCCATGCAACTTCACTCCCTCTATCCATATGTACCATATTCCAAACTAGGTAGTGCCTCTAAGGTACCGTAGAACATGCTTAGTTTCCCTCCAAAACAATTTGGTCAGTTGAACCATGGCTTGGCTCAACTAATTGACTGCATAGCACATATTTAGTTGTGTGTTCACAAGATACATGAGTGAATCCACCAAATACAAGTAAATAATGGCATCCACTTCCTCACCTGAAGTGGCATCCTCTTTCCTCTAGTTGGTCGCTAGAGGAGTATCTATGGGTTTTCATCTGTCCATGTGGAACCTATGAAGTATCTCGTTGGAATACTTTCCCTGAGAGACAAACAATTTCTCTTATCCTTGCCACACTTCTAATCCAAGGAAGTAGTGGATGAGACCCGTATCCTTCATTTAAAACTCTCTTACAAGGTCCTCCTTGCAGGATCTAATCAGTTGATTATCACCAGTTAGAATCAAATCATCAACATATAAGACAATAATAATAAAAATACCATCTACCAAAATATGATATATGTTTGCATCTGCTTCACTTTTGGTGAAGCCCAAACTAGTGATATAGCTCTCGATCCTAGTGTACCAAGCACGAGGTATTTGCTTGAGACCATACAATGCTCGCTTGAGTCTACACACATGAAACTCTCGATTAAAAATATATAAGCCTTCTAGTTTCTCGATATACACCTCCTCCTCAATAACATCATTGAGGAATGTTGTTTTCACATCCATCTGGTGGATATTCCACCCCATCTGTGCAGCCAGAGTAATAATTGATTTGATGGATGAGTACCTTGCTACAAGAGACAAGGTCTCCTCATATTCAATCCCTTAAACCTGAGAATACCCCTTGGCCAAAAATCATGACTTGTACTTTTATATGCTTCCATATGTTGCATGATTTACCTTGAAGATCCATCATGAACCAACAATTTACTTATCTTCTCATCTTGGGACAACCTCCCAAACATTATTTCTGACAATGGAGTTTTACTCCTCTACCATTGCATTAACCCATACAAATTCTTCCTCGAATGAGGATGGCTTAGTCTTTCAATTATTTTTCATCAGATCCATGTAACTAGTGTACCAGTATGGTGACCTTCTCTATCTGCGCTGATTTGAAAGAGCACCCACTTTCTCCCTCACATCCTATATAAGTCTCTCAGCTTCCCTGGTCCTTTTCCTGCCTTCTCTGGATGGTTCTGCTTGAGTGGTGGTATCCACTCTCTGCTCCTCAATTTTTGGATGCTCTAAAAACTTCTTGAGGTTCCTCCTTTGGAGCTTAAAGCTCCTCCTATGGTGGGATCTGAAGCTCCCTCTCAAGAGAGCATCATTGTTGACAGGAAAAGTTTCCTAAGGCAAGGGTTGAAAGCCTCAACATAGCATAACAAGATAATAAATAAAGAGAACTCAAACAAGCATGTCAAACATATGAATTATCAAAGTTTGATTTGGAAACATACCCTGGGTGCTACTTTTGATGATGTTCCAGTAGGGTCCAGACCCTCTGCTTCCTCCAAGACGTGCAGACCTGCAAGTCAATCACAAAAGAATATACTTAATAGATAATTCAATGTGCATACATAAAAATATGTTAGATCATCATATATAAGCATATAAACTATCATTCATGAGATAATAACATATCAGGAATAAGACATGATCTTCTTTATTGATTAATAGCAATAAGTGCAGGAAAGGTACAACCTAATCCAAGCCAAAGGAACCAACGAAGCCTTCCTACCGATCCGTCCAGCCCAAGCCATGAATAAAGCCTCTCAAACAAGTGCAAGAAGACGTTATATAAGGATGATGAGAATATTTGCAAAGGAAACCAAGGTTTCCTAAAGACTGGGAGTGCAAGAGGCACGAGAAAAGAAGACTTGATCTGGGAGAAATTGGGTATAATGTTGATGTTGGCATTATTATGTATGTGTTGTCCTTGATGGCAACCCACTTGTAACATAACAAGTATATGGTAACCAGATGAGTTCATAGATCAGTTCAGAGGTGACAAAGTGATGGAACAGAATGAAAGAATAATGAGACAGAGGTTTCAACTCAGAAGAATTATGAAGGTAAAGTTTGAAGAAATATAGGCAAGTATGATGAAGCGAAGTTGCGTATCTGAAGGAATATACAGAGTTTTGATGATGGGAAGTAGTGTATACACAGGTTCGGTGAAGAAAATTCGTGTACACATGCGGGTATGACGAAGAAAAGTCGCATACATGCTGGAGCACTATTTTATTAATACCAAGGGTCTTTACCATGGTATTATCCCACAATATTGAGCGCAGTAACGGCTATTTGATCCCGTCCAAGATTACCACCGGCACTAGTGTGGTTTTGGCTCATGGTATTGGCTAGGGCTCAAACTATATAAGGAAGTGAAGAAAAAAGTGCTAAGTGTGCATGAGTAAGGGTTAATTAATGAATACTTCAAGCTGAAGTATGATATTGGTTGATCTGAAATAATGATGCACCTATGAACACAATAATGGATCAGGGTCATCAGACCTGAAATGACTATGTATTTGCATGATATGTTTATTAGTTGTTTAGATATGTGGTCTCACACACGTTTTTTGCAGTGAAGGTTATGATCTGAGTATGTTTAAGTTCTGAAGTGTTTTACAGTCATGAATTAGTTGCAGATCTGTACGTGAGTCTAACACATGGAAGGCACATATACACGCGGGTTTTATTCTGCAAATTCGTGTATGTATTCTAAAGTATGTTGAGATTTGTACACGGGTTGTGTTCTAGATAAGCACGTATGTACACGGAAAAGCCTTAAGGAAGGTTTGCATGCAAGCTAGGTTTTTGCTGATGAATATGTCTAATCATTTTATACATTATTGTTGTGTTTTTGTTGTCTATCAATGATGTCTTCATATAGATATGGGTTGTTCAAGTATTGATGATGCTGCTAGTTGTATGTGATTGAATATCAGTGATTGGTTGGTTGATTTTTGATTCAATGATTGATTTCGTACATTATTATGTTTCAATTCCGATATGTGATGTTGGTATTAAATGAGTGTAGTGGGTCTCGTCTGAAAATCTGATGAAAAGTGGCTTAGAAATTGTGATGTATTGAAGCAGGTGGATCCAGTGGGAAAATTTATGAAATGTGCTCCATGGTGGTACTGAGG
This sequence comes from Pinus albicaulis, assembly GCA_034641835.2. Classification (NCBI taxonomy): domain Eukaryota; kingdom Viridiplantae; phylum Streptophyta; class Pinopsida; order Pinales; family Pinaceae; genus Pinus; species Pinus albicaulis. The sequence goes on from CM076571.1 coordinate 657,808,042, forward strand.
GTTGGAGCCTTCAGTGAGTGTGTCGTAGCTCCCTTCCAGTGGGTGTTGGTAAATGAGATCAGGGGGTCATAGCTCCCTTCCAGTGGGTGCTAGTAAATGAGATCAGGGGGTTGGTGCTCCCTTCCAGTGGGTGTTGGAGAACAAGTGAAGGTTGCAGCCTTCTGCAGGTGGGTGCCTACATGCTAGTATGAGTCTGCGCCAGTACAAGATTGTAAGAAGTTTTATATATAATAAATATTGAAGACATAGATGACAGCAGCGTGGTTTTCTCCCATATTGGGTTTCCACCTTAAATCCTGGTGTTCATATGTGTTTCTTATATGTGATGGTTTAATATTTTCTTACTACACATGTTTACTTCTTACTAAATATCTGATGAATCAATGATGCACTGGTTTAATTCAAGTAATTGAAGATATATTTGAATTATAATTTTTCTAGTCCTACGCTAGTTTCCTTTATAATAGTCATGCACATACGCTAGTTGGATTTAGTAGAGTCGCGTACATAACTCATAAAATAAAAAGAATAATTTGTGTGAGTTTTTAAAATATTGATTCACCCCCCCCCCCCCCTCAATATTTTTCCCAACAGTCAATGTCCTTGCTTTTGTTATAATTATTCCTACTAAAGGGGTTTATATATACCACCTCAAATTGGTTATTTCAGTTAGGCCATGGGCTCTTGTAGGCTCTCAGTAAAACCCGTAAAACCCCGCCCGAAAAATAGCATTTTATTTTATTTTCCTATATTTTAAAAGGTATACATGTGTATAGTGTTATGGGACCAGCATATGTACGTGATTTAGTATGGGAACAGTCGCATATGGATTTTGAGATAAAAAATATATATATATATATAAAGTCAAGTATGCATGGGAAAAGGGACTTCCCAGGGCTATAAAAGAGCATCAGGTCTACAGGAGTGTTGAATGATGCTATAACATATGCCCCCTAATATATAAGGTCGGAAGGGGAACATAATGGATGAAATATATTAATTATAGAGAGAGGATTCATCCAAAAACTCGGGAGGAGATCACTAGATTCCATCCCAAAAAATAATTGTGGAAGGATTTAGAAAGAAAACTCATGTCTGAGGTGGGCATACTCATTCTCGAAAGTAGTAAATTATGTTCATTGATCAAGTATAAAGCAGATCCAGAATGTATACATAAGTGTATATAAGAAGCTGAAGAATACATAGTCGATCATCAGGTCATAGCCACAAAAGAACACAATGGAGCTATATCTCGATATCACATATATAATAATGTATGGTAAATGATGCTAGAATATTTTCTGATCAATGATGTTGCATAATTGATCCTCATCAAAAGTACCAAGTCATATAGGTGGAATAGTAGTACTATAGAAAATCAGGTGTCGACACATAAGATGTTGTTGTGAAATATTGCAACATATAAAGGTGAGAGGTGTCATTAGTTGAAAACTAAAGGATTTTTCAAGTGAACCAAGATGTTGATGCAACTCGAGGTCTTCACCGACCGCAGATGGTACATTTCTACACTATGGGAACAAATGAGCCGAAGTCGACCATGTGAGAAATAATTTGATTATCAGTCATTTAAGTATACCATTAACAAACGTGATACAACTCACCAATAATGATAATGAGTGTCAAGGTACCCCAGTACAATATAACAAGTGTGAATAGATGTGTTAAATTCGAATGCTTGAAACAATTTATCAATCAATATACATTGATGTATTCTCACTGTCAATAGAGAAGGAGTCTGCCACTGATGGCTGCAAACCCTAAGGTACTAAAAAAAGGACTCTAGACCTTGTTCCTAGAGCAATGAGTTGGTGTCGATGAGAAAATATCCACTGGAAGGAAGGCATTAAGGCATCCCACATCAACCAGCAGAAGTGTAACTCGCAAGCCAATAATTTGGAAGAACTCAGATGAAGAGAGATGAAGTAACCATTCCAAAGTAAATTTCTAGTGTACACAAGATGTAACTAGTGCAAGAAAGAAATCCTCTGAACCAACCAATAATAAAATATGAAACATAGGTGAGGAATACACCAATACGATCAAATGGAAACCAAGGTACTACACGAATCGCAATGTGTGATAATGTAAGCTGACATTGAACATAAGGGAAACCACTCAATCAAATACCCATAATGTTGATCGATGTTGAGCACATGGTCACCTATCAATGACGTAAATAAGAACATGGTGCAACTCTAGGTCTACTCTCGGAGCAATTTTTCAAAGTCAGTAAGAGAAGACATGCTAGTAAGAAGTCAATGGAGACCTTCTTGACTAGCATGAGTAAAGGATCATGTTTCTGATGTGATACTGAGAATAACTTGATAGACAGGGTATGGATGACAAAAATGAGTCAAGGGACACTGAAAAATGGCTGACAATAGGTTTACTTACCTTGAGCAGAAGCACAACTTGATGTGACTTCATGGCAGTATAAAATAACTTGGTATAATTTTTCAATGTAGGAGGCATTAACAAACTCTCCATATGATTGGAAGAGATAACCAATTGGTGGAGGACTAACTCAAGAACAAGGTTATGGCTTCACTAAAGTCAAATTAAGTCCCATTCCGATGGAGGAAAGAATCATTTAGTGTTTTTTTCAAGGGCGATACAAATGACTCTTTTTTCCATTAAATGATGAAGAATTTGTCCTGTTCCCACTCTTTTTTTGGAATATTTGTTTTTTTTTATTTTTAATATTTAAAGCTTAAAAAATAATAAAATAATTCCTATAGTACAGTGGAGAGAACGAGTGTCAAAGCAAAGTGCACTAGTTCATGGGGCTGGAACATTCATATGCTCAATTCAGGGTGGCGGATGCTGGTCATCAACACTCAGGGGATGTTCCCTCTATGAAAAAAGGTGTCAAGCCGCAAAGGCCGATTAATGCATGGATTGAACTTACAGAAAAGTCATAGTCAAAAGTGGCTAATACATGAATCCAAATGATTTCGGTTTAATGTAAAAATGGGTACAACTAGTCAATATGGAATGCAATATTACGACTCAACACATGGGAGCCTCTAGGGTATAAAGCCAGCAAAATTTCGAAGAAGAAGAAGAATGAGGCTTCAACACAAATTCATGGTGGGACTAAAGAGGAAACCTGATTCAACACAATACGTACAACATGGGAAACATATGCTAGCGAGGATCTAACTAGGAATCCCGTGGAAGGAAAGGATTTATGTTACAATTTTACAATACGACGAATGAGAGAGGTTAAAAAATTGCAACATAATGGGGTTAACCCTGTTGTGACTTATTTTTTCCTCTTGGAATTGAACCAAAAACAATGAGATATGGCTGAGAAAAATAAAATTGTCAGTACATTACTTCCCATGCTTCAAATATGCTCATGGCTTGGTAGTGTTAAACTGTGTTCCTATCCTATGGCCATTAGTGTATATGAAGTTTTCCCAAGTGTACAAGGGAAGGTTGCTACATTCCTAAAACACTCAAGAAATACCTGAAGTATGGTGATCACAGGAAATTCATGAGCATGAATATATTGGCAACAGTAATAACACCCCATAGCTTTTATATAATTGATCTAGTTTTATCTGCTCACAATTCATCCTATTCATAATTGCAAAGTATTCTATAGATTGATTGAGTGAATTGCAAACACTCCTTGGTATTGATTCGTCGAAAAAAAGAGTTGAAAATCGGAAAAAATTATCCACATTGAATTCCTTAACTGCCTCATTTTCTGCAGGTTTTTTGTAGTTTCATGCGCAAAACATATAGCATATATCGGAGTCATGAAAGGTTTTAGTCATTCATTATCTAGTTTTCCACATCATCGTGTTACACCCACTGAGAGAAAGGTTAAATATTTTTGTGAAACATGCACAACACCCAATTCTCGAAGAAAAATGTCTGACATAAAGGCGTAGCCAATATCTAAAGTTGAATTGTTCATAGTTGATGCTATGAAAGAGAGGTGCATCCTCACTTATGGTTCAATTACAAAAGGAATCTAATCTCTTGTCAAGAAATATGTCGATGGTTTTGACAACTTACCTAAAGGATATTGTGAGTCTGACAAGAAAAATTGGGTAAATAAAAAGGAAAAAGGTGCAAATAAGAGGGCAGTGGGAAGTGTTTTAAATGCTAGAGGTAATGTAGTCGTAATGAAGGACAAGTTTCTCCAGTTGGCCTCTTCAGTTGTGAAGGAACAAACATGAATTGATGAACATAGCTTGGAATTTATGTCAAAGACTTTGGTTTATTCTTTAACGAAAACTAAGACAAGTTGTCTTCTATATATGATGCAGTATGTAAGGGAAACTCTTGAGTTTGTAACTCATAGAGAGGCGAAATGGGTTCCACTCAATGAAGCTCTTAATAGTGTAGAAGGGTCGTTGATTGATATTGTCTCACCAAGTAATTATGGGTCTGCAACAACAGTTTCCTACTTTCATTTATGACCATATTCCAATGTTATTCGTGATTGTTGGTCCAAAAAGGATTCAACACGAACACTAGAGAATGTACAATGTGCGGAGGGTCCAATTTCTAGGGCATTGGATCATTGGGACAACCCAACACATTCATCTACAGTTAAGAAAAATAAGCAAGGAATTATTGCACCAAAATTTTCAGCTACGATAGAATACCTCTGGTAAAAACACAGTGTTTCCAAACAACAGATTTTAAATGTACGTTTTGAACAAATGAAGGAAAATTTTAAAGATTCACAATCTAGTTTTTTTGCAGAAGGACCCAAATTGACATCAACAAGCAATTTCCAAAAATTTTGAGTATTTTCTGAAATTTGGTGAGTTCCTTCAAACACATTTTTTTGTAAAATCCCCTCCAACTCACTCATTTATGCTAGAATTCAATTTTTATTTTGACAATTTTCTCCCTGGAATAGACTCAAAGAGGTACAGACATTAGAGATGATCAACATTAAATTAAATCCATTATTGGCGCAACTTCTCCATTGATTTGGTGATGGTTTCTACAGGGCAAGGTATTTTAGGATTGGTTCTTCTGGAAATTTTTTATTTCTGGAAGATTTTAAGTTTCATGGCCTTTGCATATTTACACATTGCAGGAGAATCCAATCAATGATTTTGTTATGAGATTAAATATGAGCACTAGAAGTTGCACAGTGGATTCAATGAACATTGTTTCTATTAAAGCTTGTTCTTCGTCAAGTGTCAAGAACAAAGACAATCTTGGAGGTAGATGTAGGAATGTAGAAGCTCTTCATGATAAATATTTTCCAATTGATACAGAGGATTATGATGACTGCTAGAGCCAAAAAAATGGGTCCCTACTAGAGAATTTGGAGAAAGATAAATTTTATGGACAGAGTGATTTGTTAATCACCGAAGATATTGCTGAAAAAATTGACAACAAAGAGAAGAGGTAGAAATATCAAAAGAGAAAAAGAGAAACATGAAGGTATACATTTTGCAAGTTTCATCATAATCGTCGATCCGTAGTATACATGCAAGAAATCAGTGGTTTCCCGATGGCAAAAAGTACACGAAACATATGAAAACGAATGGTCCCATAAATATTTTTTTCAAACTTCTAATCAAATAGATTGACGTACCAAATTTGTTACAGAATCACTCTCCTTTATTCCAAAAAGTATCATAAGTGATCTTGTAAGTGGTTTGTTAGGTCCCTATAATATTAGTGTAGCCCCCTTTTTTTCATTTTTGTGCCCATGTATTCCCCATAGTGTTATTAATGTGCCCCATAGAAGCCCAATGTTGTTATTTTTGTGCCCTTACATTATTATTGTTATGTAGGCTCTGATTATATTGGGACCCCTTAGACTCCTATATATAGAAAGTAGGTTTCTTTCATTTGAATCATCCAAGAATTCTTCATTTATATAATGTAAAGGAGGTTTCCCCCTCGAAGAGGCTTATTTCTAAGTTGTTGATATATTTTTTTTCTATTTTTGAGTTGGTTGCATAAAATTTGGTATCAGAGCTTGGGATTCTAAGGTTTCGCTTATTCAAACAGGACATCTTGGAATTTTCGCTATAATGTTTTTGCTACAAAGATTCAGAAGAGGACATTTTTACCACATAGAGCCGAAATCTTGATGAAATTTGTGTAAAACTTTTAGATCTTGGTTCGCTATATTTTCGGAGATATGATCTGTGGAAGTTAGGGTTTTTCCAGGCTCCATAATTTCATCTCAAACAAGTGACCGAGGGAAAATTTTCATAACTTTCCTTGTAGGAATCAGATTGGAATTATGTAAAAATTAGACGAACATGAACAGACTGTAATTTATTGTGTATTAATTTCACATCTGAAGGTCAAAACAATGACATGTGGAACTTCTACAAGTTCGCTCTACTGAACCAATCCATAATTAGGTCATTGAGGGAGATCGAGCATAAAGTTATCTTGAAAAATCCAAATCAGGTTTGACTTGTGGCATTAAAAATAAGACTCATAGGGCTACTACAGGACCAAATCTCAAATATTGGGGATCTGAAATCACAGAGATACATCAATTTCAATACCAAGGTCCTCAAAAGAAAGAAAAAGTTGTGTATCTTTTTTAAAAAATTGCATAACTTTTGTTTGGAAAATCAGTTTGAAGTGATTCCAAGGGAATATTGAAGCATAGATATCAATATTGGGTACTAAGTGCCTCCCAAAAATAATTCCACGTCCATTAATCCCTCAGAAATCTCTACTATTACGCATGAAGAATAAGAAGTGCAACATGATATATCAACATTACGAGACCAAGGGCAACAAATTTTACTCTCACAACGAGTAACCAAAAATGAAATGGAAGATAATTGGTTTGAAGAAAGACATGAATGGAATTAAGAGTTTTGTAGAATCTAAGATCGATGGTATAGAAGAAAAACTAAAAGGCAACATGGAAGACATGAAGAATGGTCTAAAAGCAGACATGGAAGACATGAAGAATGGTCTAAAAGCGGACATGGAAGATAGGAAGGTTCAGGTTTGACAAATTTGCTACAAGAAATGATTCTTAATGGTGAAAATGTAGTAGATGAAACTCTTGATGAGAAAAAAATGAATTTTAATCATGACTTCATAGTCTCTAATGTTATATTTAAGAACCACCATATTCCAAATATCGATATGAGGAAGTTTGATGGCAAGGATCTGGTAACATGGATACTACAGATGGAGCAATATTTTGATATCCATAATGTGAAAAATGCACAAAAGGTACGCATTGAAACTTTATATTTAGAATCCAATCAATTTTTATGGTATCGATGGCTTTGTTCCCATAAACCACTTGTCACTTGGTCAATTTTTATGGAGAAAATGATAGCACATTATGAGGCTAAAAAGAGAAACACCTTCTTTAGCCAATTGATCAATCTAAGATAAAAGGGTTAAATGTCAGAGCACATTGAGGACTTCCAAAAATTGAATATCAGGGTAGCAAATATTCCAGAGAATCATAAGATTGATGTCTTCATGGGGACATTAAAGGATAACATCCAACATGAGGTTTTCCTTTGGGAACCTGATTCATTGGAAAAGGAATTTAGGGTGGCAAGAAAATTTGAAATCAAAATTATGGAAACAAGGAAGTTTACCAATCACAACTATAAAGATGGAAATGTTGTTGCTCCTAGCCTTCCACAACCTACAAGGTTGACACCACAAAAATTGGAGGAAAAAAGAGAAAAAGGGCTTTGTTATAGTTGTGATATAAAACACATTAAAGGTCATGAGTGCGTCGAGAAGAAATTATTTTACATAGATTGTGAAGAGGAGGAAAAAAAGGAACAAGAAACATCAAAAGAGGAGAATATACACCAAGAACCAACCCTAGAGAAGGAAGAAATGAATCCAACCATTTATTTTAATTCATTGGCAGGAATTAACACTCCTCAAACTCTCAAGATAGAAATATATGTAAAGAAAAAGAAGGTAATACTGTTGATTGATTCGGGTAGGACACATAATTTTGTTCATTTTAAGATAGCCAAGGAATTTAATTTCTTCCTATATTCAGAACCAGAATGTCAAGTGATGGTTTTAAATGGAGGAACTATAAATTGCTCTAAAAAGTGCCATAATATCAAGATAACCATGGGGGAATATGCATTGAATATTCCAATGCTTTCCATTCCAATGGGTGGTTTTGATGTTGTACTAGGATTCCAATGGTTACAAACTTTGGGGACTATAGCTTTTAACTTTCAAGAACTTTTCTTGAAATTGTTTTGGGAAGGAAAGGAAGTTGAATTACGGGGCATCGCAGGGAAACCAGGAAAGACAATCAGCTCAAATTTCATGAAAAATATCCTGAATAAATAACAACAAGTCGTAATTTCACAATTATGCTTACTGCAGGTTCAAACATCAAAATCCTCTATTTCTCCATATCTCCAAAAATTCTTGGTCAATCATTCCAAGGTGTGTGAGACTCCCAAAGGCCTCCCACCTATTCATGACCATGATAATGTTATTCATTTGATTCCAGTAATTCTTCCTCCAAACATCAGGCCTTACAGATATCCCTATGCCCAAAATATGTAAATTGAACGTATGATTGTAGAAATGCTAAAGGTTGATATAATTCAACCTAGTTATAGTTATTTCTCTGCTCCAGTAGTATTGGTGCACAAGAAGGATGGATCATGGTGTATGTATACAGATTATAGGGAGCTCAATAAGCTCACTATTAAAGATAATTTTCCTATTCCTGTCATTGATGAATTATTGGATGAATTACATGGGGAAATTTACTTCACCAAGTTGGATCCTCATTCAGGATATCATCAAATTATAATGAAGACTGAATACATTCTAAAAACAACATTTAGAACTCATGAGGGTCATTACAAATTTTTGGTCATGCATTTTGGCCTTACCAATGCACCTTCTACATTTCAAGGGTTGATGAATTCCATTTTCAAACCATTCCTTAGAAAATTTTTGTTAGTATTTTTTGATGATATATTAACCTACAACAAGTCTTGGAAGGATCACGTTCAACATTTTGACAAGGTGCTCACTATTGGAGGAGGAAAAATTATATGAAAAAACCTCCAAATGTTTCTAATTTGGAGTACAGGAGGTGGAATATATGGGTCATATTGTATCTCATGAGGGTGTTAAGGTAGACCCTAAAAAATATTAAAGCCATTAAGGAATGGGAAATCCCCACAACACTAAAGAATCTACAAGGATTTCTCGGGTTAACATGGTATTAACACAAGATTTTTAAGAATTATGGGAGATTAGCAACACCTTTAATAACATTATTGAATAAAGATGCATTTTCTTGGACTCCAGAAGAAACTAACACCTTTGAACATCTTAAAGAGGCAATGTGCCAAGCACCAGTCTTAGCTACGTCAGACTTCATAAAACCTTTATTTTGGAATGTGTTGCCTCGGGTAATGGAACTGGTGTTGTTTTAATGCAAGAAGGAAGACCCATTTCTTTTGAAATTAATCCAATCAAAAGAAAGTATTTATAGAAATATATTTATGAGAAGGAAATGTTGGCAATACGACACTCACTAAAGAAATAATGACCTTACCTAATGGGAAGACACCTCAAGGTAAAATCAGAACATGATAGTCTTAAATACTTTTTGGTACAAAGACTGTCTTCAGAACAGCAGCAAAAATGGGTCACAAATATGTTGGGTTATGACTTTGAAATCATCTAAAAAAAAGGGAAACTAAATGTTGTTGTAGATGCACTCTCAAGAAAGGATGAGGACGTGGAAGCATTGATTTGTGTCATCTCTATTATCCAACCAGATTTGATAACCAAAGAAAGGGAGGAGTGGAAGAATAATGAAGAAGTATGGACACTTATTCAAAAATTGCAGCAAGATCCCAGTACATCTAATACATTTAGCTGGAAAAATCATTCATTATGGTACAAAGATTTCTTATATATTTGTAATAATTCCCAACTAAAATAAAGGATTCTTTTGGAATTTCACACCTCTCCCTTAGGAGGACACTCGGGGATTTTAAAACTTACCACAAGGTCAAGAAATATTTTGTTTGGGATGGCCTTAAATATGATATTCAAATGTTTGTGGTGGAATGTTTGGTCTGCCAAAAAAATAAAATTGATACAATTAAGAGCCCAAGTCTACTACAACCTTTATCCATTCCAAGTCAACATTGGGAGGATGTTTCAATGGATTTTATCACAACTTTACCCAAGTCCGAAGGAAAGAGTGTCATCATGGTGGTAGTTGATATACTTACCAAGTATGCATACTTTTGTGCATTATCTCATCCATTTAAAGCCAGTGCAATTGCTATTACATTTATGGAAACAATTCAAAAGATACAATATTAGTGTAAGTGACAGAGATCCCATTTTCACTGCAAAATTTTGGACGAAATTATTTTCTTGTCTAGGTACTCAACTAGCTCATAGCTCATCTTATCATCCTCAATCTGATGCGAAAACTGAGATAGTGAAGAAAAAAAAATGGAAGGATATAATTTTTGCTTTGTATCTGATAAACAATCACAATGGGTCAAGTGGTTACCTCTGGCTAAATGGTGGTGTAACACTTCCTTCCACACTGCATCACAAATGACCCCATTTATGGCACTTTATGGATATCATACACCATCTATTACATCATCTTTAATAGAAAATTCTAAGGTTCAAGCACTGGAAGATAACATTGAGCATCAACAACAAGTTCTCCAACTCTTAAAGGATAACCTAAATTTGGTGCAGAATCGAATGAAACAACAGGCATATCAACATCGCAGTGAAAGAAGTTTTGATGTAGGCGGCTGGGTATTTTTACAACTAAAACCATACAAAAAAATGTCATTTAATTAAGCTAAGAAGGATAATAAATTATCGCCAAAGTATTATGGTCCTTACAAGGTGTTGAAAAATATTGGTACTATGGCATACAAATTGGAGCTTCCTACATCTTCTCGAGTGCACCCAGTTTTCCATGTTTCATGCTTAAAAAAGGTTATAGGTGACAAACTCCCAGTTCAAACAATATTTCCAGAACTTAACGAGAAAGAAAAAATCATATTGGAACCTGAAGGAATCATGGAAACAAGAACTCGACAGCTATGCAATCGATCAATTTCAGAGTATCTCATCAACTGGAATAAATTACCTGCTGAAGATTCCACATGGGAGGATGATAATTTTATACAAAAGAATCTAGAACTACTCAAACATTTAGGACAATACTTTTTTGAAGGAGAGGAGCATGTTAGGCCCCTATATACTACTGTAGCCCCTTATTTTTATTATTAGTGTAACCCCCTTATTTTTATTATTGTGCCCATGTAGTCCCCATAGTGTTATTAATGTGCCCCATAGAAGCCCACTATTGTTATTGTTGTGCCCTTACAGTATTATTGTTATGTAGTCTCTAATTATATTGGGACCCCTTAGACTCCTATATATAGAAAGTAGGTTTTTGTCATTTGAATCATCCAAGAATTTTTCATTTATGTAATGTAAAGGAGGTTTCCCCTTCGAAGAGGTTGATTTATAAGTCGTTGATCTATATTTTCTTCTATTTTGCGAGCTGGTTGCATAACATGGTTTTTAGGTTTCTTAAAACCACGCAGTGCTTGCTACCACTTATGTGGTGACAGTTGAAGCACATATCCTTTATTTTCAAATCCAACTTTTAACTTTAAAATTTAAAATGATGTCATATCGTAATTTTTTCAAATAATATTTTATTTGAAATAATATCATATATTATATATACATATGATATTATTAGAACTTTGTAATATCTACCATAGTGAAACAATTTATTAACTATTTTAATAATTCAGTTCCCAAAATCGATTCAACGGTTAATCAAAGAGGCGGAGATAAAATCCTAGAGAGGAGATTATAAAAGTTTCCAAGTTTTTAACCTCGGAAGAAAAGTTTTTTGTATTTTTTATCTTCAAGTACATATGAATAAAGCTTTCAAGTGATTCTAGGATTTGTTGAGTATGATTCATTTTTCCTGTTACATATATTCCATGCCATTATTCTTTAGAAATGATTAATGAAGTTTTTGGTCTATAATTTTACAGTTCTTTAAGTTAAATTTAAAAGCCTTAATGATGTGCTCCTCTTTTCTATATTTCACTTTTTGTTGCTGCCATATTTCTTCTAAAGTTTGAAACAGGGTTTTTTGCAGAAGCATCCTATCTTTGAAGATTTCCCACCGTCACTTCTCTTTATTCTCTTTTTTCCATTTGTATTCAACACCAGAAGGCCACTTTGAAAGGCTTTTGAAACACTGTAGATTGATAAGGGATTAAATCTTTGGGTTTAATAACATTGGGACAACAAAATATTTTCATTATTATTTTTAATAAATGTCTTGGGCACTAACCTATTTTCAGTCGGAGGTTATCTCTCAAGGTACAACATTTTTTGGCGTCGTTACCGCAGATTGAAGACATGAAGTTATTTTTCCCTAGGTATTGAGATCTATTTCTTGATGGTGAACAAGATTTAGACATGAAATTTGGTTGTTTATTATTCACTTGGTGACTCCACTGATGAAGGTTTCATTAGAAGAGGAATTGTTTTGGCAAGAAAAAGAGGAAGCGGAAAAAACAGGTATAAGAGTTTGAATTTTTGAAAGGAATTTCTATTTTTTATTATCAGTTCAATGGTCTGTTTTCCCTTACACATCAAGAATATTATTTGTTGTTTTATGGTCTCAGAAGATTCTAAGACTTATCAAGTGCATTCTTTCTTGAAAATAGAACTTGGGATTGATTTCTCTCCTGAATTTGAGAAGAGAAATGATTGTTGTATTACAATCCCTGAAGATAATCAGTTACAGTCTCAACATAAAGAAGATGATTTATCATCTTTGGCAGCTACGAATTTTCCTCACAAGAAACCCTCAGCTCAAAACCAGGGAAATATTTAAACCCCTGAAGCTGCATATAATTCTTCATTAGTATCCATCAAAAAGCTTCAAATTTCTACCAAGATTTTCTAGCGAGAACGATGAATTTACATCTCAGCAACATGTCTTAGAATTTGAGTACTTTCTAGACAATTTTCAAATTATTTATGAAGATGTGTCTTTAAGGATGTTATTCCATTCATTAAAGCAAGGTGCTCAACAATGGTTCCAATGTTTGGAGGCAAGTTCAAATTAGTTCATGGAAGTGTTTTCAAGATATCTTTCTTATATATTGGGGCGAGCACAAGTTATATGAAAAACACCTTTTGGGATTATATACTATGCAGAGGCAGAGCAATGAATCAATCGCTTATTTTAATAGGAGGTTTCAAAAAAAATATTTTTGCATGCCAAAATAAATTTGACCTTTTGGAGTTACAGCTATGTTTTAATACTGGAGGGCTCATTCTATTGACTTGGATTTTTATCTTAAGGAGAGAAAGACTTGCACTCTGGAGTTGATGTTTCTTTATGCATAGGAAATTGAAGATAATCTATGGGCTTGTGGAAAACTTCTTTATCAGAGAAAATATATTATTGAAAACAAAAGGGATTGTCAAGAAAATAAAGGAAATTCTTTACAAGGGAATGCATGGTTAGAGATAAGGAGATATTTTCAAAAGGTTTCAAAGGATGCCCGAGACACAAGAATCTAAGCATTCTGAGGATTTTAATTAGCAACTCATTGCAACAACTGAACAAAACTTTGAAAGCCTGGAATATCATTTAATTTTCATGATTTTAGTAATTTTGTGAACAAAGGAGAAACTAATGCAGCACCTCAAGTTTTGTTGCAGGAGGAAAAAGGTTTCTTTTTCAAGAACTAGCATTATATGAAAAGCATCAACATTATGGGGAACAACCCTTGGATTTCTTGTTTCGACCTAAATGGTTGTCAGTAGAAAATGGAAATCAAGTTCCTCGTTTACAATCCCAAATTGAAGAGTCAAATAGTGAAAGATATATACATCATCAAACTATTCTTTCCAGTTCTATGATCCAATGGCTAACTATATGGAAACTGTCTTTGGTCAACAACAAGCATTTATGCAAGGGTATGTGCAAAACTTTGTATCTATAATTTTTTTTATGATACATGCCAATTTTAATTTCTGAATTTCAATAGTATGGAGGCATTAGGTCTAACACCCAGATGTTGGGCTATTGCCATTGGAATGTTGACTTCACCTGATTGAGTTCAACCAAATATATAAAGGAGTTGTACATAAATAAGCTCAGAAGTTGAGCATTTTCAGTTGCAGTATTTCTAGTTCAGTATTTCCATCTTAAGAATAAAGGAAGAAGTCCAAAGTGCAGCAGGTTTCGGGGAGATTTTATATTTCAACATTGTCATATTTAGACTCCATGTCCAACTAAGGCCACTGATCTGCAAGTTCTAAACACTTTGCTACTAAAGCGCTAGATGTTGTGGCTTATTTTTGCCTCTTGGATTTGAACTAGAAACAATGAGATGTGTCTGAGAAACATCAAATTGTCAATACATTACTTCCCATGCTTCAAATCTTCTCATGGATTGGTAGTGTTAAATTGTGTTCCTATCCTATGGTAGTTAGTGTATATGATTTTTTCCGAGATGTACAAGGGAAGGCAATGATATTCCTAAAACACTCAAGAAATACCTCAAGTATGGTGATCACTGGAACTTCATGAGCGTGAAGATATTGGCAACAGTAATAATACCCCACAACTTTTATATAATTGATCTAATTTTCTCTGCTCACAATTCATCCTATTCATAATTACAAAGCATTATGTAGATTTATTGAGTGAATTGCAAACACTCCTTGGTATCGATTTGTCAAAAAACAGAGTTGGAAATCAGAAAAATGATCGACGTCTTGAATTCCTTAACTGCCTCAATTTCTGTAGGTTTGTTGTAGTTTCATGTGCAAAATTTGTAGCGTATATGGGAGTCATGAAAGGTTCTAGTCAGTATTTATCCACTTTGCCACAACATCGTGTTATACCCACTGAGAGAATGGTTAAGGAGGTCTATGAAACATGCACAACGCCTAATTCTTGGAGAACAATGTATGAAATAAAGGCATGGCCAACATATAAAGTTGCAATATTCATAGTTGATGCTATGAAAGAGAGGTGCATCCTCACTTATGGTTCAATTAAAAAATGAGTCTGGTCTCTTGTCGAGAAAGAAGTCTATGGTTTTGACAACTTACCTAGAGGATCTTCAGAGTCTGACAAGAAGAATTGGGTAAAGCAAAAGGGAAAAGGTGCAAATAAGAGGGAATTGGGAAGCGTTCTAAATACTGGAGATAATGAAGGTGTAATGAAGTAAAATTTTCTCCAGATGGCCTTTTCAACTGTGAAGGAACAAACAGAAATTGATGAACATAGCTTGGAAGTAATGTCAAAGACTTTGGTTTAACGAAAACTAAGACAAGTTGTATTCTATATATGATGCGGTATGTAAGAGAAGTACTAATGTGGAACTAAATTCACACAAACAGGAATATGGAAACTCTTAAGTTTGTAACTCATAGAGAGGCGAAATGGGTTCCACTCAATCAAGCTAGATTGTCTCACCGGGTAATTATATGGCTGCAACAACAATTTCCTACTTTCATCTACGACCATAGTATAAAATATTATTCATGATTGGTGGTCCAGAAAGAATTCAGCACAGACACTAGAGAATGTATAGTGTGCCAAGGGTCCAATTTCTATGGCACTGGATCATGAGGACAACCCAACACATTCACCTACAGTTAAGAACAATAAGTAAGGAAGTACTGCACATAAATTTGCAGCTACGATAGATGACCTCTGGTAAAAATGCAGGGTTTCTAGACAACAAATTTTAAATATACGTTTTGAACAAATGAAGGCTAATTTTAAAAATATGTGATCTGGTTTTTTTTCAAAATGACCCGAATTGACTTCAACGCGAGCAAGTTCCAAAACTGGTGAGTAATTTCAGATATTTGGTAAGTTCCTTCAAACGCTAGTTTTTGTAAAAGCCCCTGCAACTCACTCATTTATGCTGGAATTCGATTTTTATATTTTCTCCCTGGAAGAGACTCAAAGAGGTATAGACATTAGAGATGTTCATCATTAAATTAGAGACATTGTTGGCGCAACTTCTCCATTGATTTGGTGATGGTTTCTACAGGGAAAGATATTTTAGGATTGGTTCTTCTGGCAATTCTTCATTTCTGGAAAATTTTACGTTTCATGGCTTTTACATATTTACACATTGCAAGAGAATCCAATCAATTATTTTTTTATGCGATTAGATGTGAGCACTAGTAGTGGCACAGTCGATTCAATGAACATTGTTTCTGTTAAATCTTGTTCTTCGTCAAGTGTCAAGAACAAAGACAATATTGGAGGTAGACGTAGGAATGTAGAAGCTCTTCATGATAAATATTTTCCAGTTGATGCAGAGGATTATGATGAAATTATTATCATTGATCATTATTTGTCTAGATAGGTCACGGAAGCTCAGATGTCATCTCTTTCCAAAGTCCCTGACTATATAGATCAAGCGAGCCTGTTTTGTGATAATGCGCGTCGGTTATTTCCTACAGTTTTATGTCTCTGCTCTTTCACATCAAGCGAGCCTGTTTTGAATTCAAGCGAGCCGGTTTTTTAACATCAAGTGAGCCTACCTGTTAGTTTCAAGCGAGCCTGATCAGAACATTTTTCATGCTTTTCTCATGGTTTCTATGGAGTTTTCAAGGACTATTAACATTGTACAAGCGAGCCGGTCGGACGAGAAGCATGAGCAATGGTTTTGAGCATCTGTTTCAGGAATGGCATCTCCATAGGAGGAGCAATTCTGGACGTGATAATCTAGCCTCCTTTGCTATCCTACCTTTTTCAATATCTTCTCTCTGTTTTACTTTTTATCTAAATAGTTATATTGCTTTCTCTTGTTGTTTTGCTCTATCATCCTCCCCTTGATATTCATATCTAAATCATATGTCGGGGATATTGGTATGGGATGGAATATATCCCGTTATGTGGAGGCCGATATGTAATTTATGCTCATTCACTCTATAAATGATCACCATTTCCTTGGCCTTTTATGGTGGACTTCTCGCTGAACTCCCTCAGCTGAGATTTTTCTGTATATGTACTATTTATATTCTAATATAATCAGCGTTATTTTTTCTTCTGAAAAAAAAAAAGTGATTTGTTAATAACCGAAGATACTGCTGAAAAAATTAACAGCGAAGAGAAGAGGTAGAAAGCTCGAAAGAGAAAAAGATTAACATGAAGGTATACATCTTGCAAGTTCCAGCATAATCGTTGATCCGTAGTACACATGAAAGAAATCAATGGTTTCCTGATGGCACAAAGTACATGAAACTTATGCATATGATTGGTCCCGTAAATAGTTTTCAAACTTTTTCAGAAGAAAAAAAACGCTGTATATATTAAAAGTTTATATATGACAGTACATATTCACCATTTCATTCTCAGCTGAAAATACTTCTAAGATGAGAAAATCCAAATTCCCAAATACATACTAGTATAACCCTTCTAGATAGAAAAGAGATACGATGTACTTGGCAAACCAAATTACGGGTAGGATAACCTGACCCAGCGAGATTGAATCTGATCATCCCTGTATACAATACAAAAAAATACACATATATAGAAGCATCATAATTCATGTGAAATAGGGATAGACCAACCAAATTTGTTAGGGAAGCACTCTCCTTTATTCCTGAAATTATCATATGTGATCCTGTAAGTGGTTTTGATGTTTTCTTAAAACCACACAATTTCTACCCTTGTGTGGTGACACTTGAGCCACATCCTTTATTTTCAAATCCAACTTTTAATTTTAAAATTTAAAATGATTTCATATCGTAAATTTTGCAAATAGATTTTATTTGAAATAATATGTCATATATTGTATATACATATGATATTATTAGAACTTTGAAATTTGTTAGGGAAGCACTCTCCTTTATTCCTGAACTCCTTTATTCCTGAAATTATCATATGTGATCCTGTAAGTGGTTTTGATGTTTTCTTAAAACCACACGGTGTTTTCTACCGCTTATGTGGTGACACTTGAAGCGCACATCCTTTATTTTCAAATCCAACTTATAATTTTAAAATTTAAAATGATTTCATATCGTAAATTTTGCAAATAAGATTTTATTTGAAATAATATCATATATTGTATATACATATGATATTATTAGAACTTTGTAATATCTATCAGAGTGAAAAAAATTATTAACGGTTTTAAGAAGACACTTCCCAAAATTGTTGAGTATGATTCGTTTTTCTTGTTACATCTATTTCATTTTTCTTTAGAAATGAGTAATGAAGTTGTTGGTCTTTAATTTTACAGCTATGTAAGTTAAAGTTAAAATCTTTAATAATGCGCTTCTCTTTTTATATTTCACTTTCTGTCGCTGCCATATAAGGGATTAAATATATGGGGTTAATAACATTGGGACAACAAAATATCTTCATCATGATTTTTAATAAATGTCTTGGCCACTGACCTCTTTTCAATCGGGAGTTGTTTCTCAAGGTACAACAGACCTTTCAATCGGGAGTTGTCTCTCAAGGTACAACAGACATTATGGTTAATTATCACAGTATTAGTTCAAGATACATAATGCAATGGAAAAAGTGACATGTCTTAGCCTATTTTCATATTCAAAATACAATACATAACACAATAGGTCAATGATCGTGGAGTCGAAGCGATGGAAAAAATATCACTAAGTCATAAAAATTCTTCATCACCCTGAAAAAGAACATTTTCCAATACTTCAAGCAAAGGTCAAAATTTCAAAAAAATAAAATAATAAAGTTAAAAAATGAACTTCACGAAAGTGGGTTTTAAAATTTTGACTATAAAAAAGAGTTTTGAACTTACACCATTTCATTTTCAACATCCAAGTGTTTAGAAGAGGGCTCTTGAAGCAAATTTGGGCAAGCCAATCCGACGAATTCCACCAAGGAATCCAGAAAACACAAAATCTGGTTAATTCATAACCTCAAATTCATCTAGTTGATCAAAACTTTTGTAGATTAAATCGAATTTTTGAGATAATTTTTTAATTTCAAAAATCACTCTGTGAGTACGTGGGTTTGGGTCTTTAAATTCGTGTATAGAAATCCCTATAAGCGAGTTAATAAAGGGAAATTCTCGTATGTACGTGATTGTATCTTACAAAATTTGTGTATGCGCAAAGTAAAGTTGAAGAAACAAATTCTAATGGATGAAATCTCTCAATTCTTTAGAATTTCGATTATTTGGAGGGAAATAGAGCACAGTGATGTGGATAATGAGGTATTAAATGATCAAGAATCGTTGGATCGATTGAGAAACTATGGATTGCTCAAATTATTCATGATTCCCAATATGAGAGGCAAACTCGATTATTGGAGATGTTGATTCATTACTGGGACCCAGAGCAAGAACAATTCATTGTAGACCAAATGCCTTTACAAATCGAAGTAGAAGATACCTACTTCGAAATAGGACTCTCTCGAAGGGGAGAAGCAATAGATATGAAAGTGAAGGCCCGTGGAGGCCTTAATGTTGTCGATTATATTATTTTTTATTGTGCACCATGGACTAACAAAGTAAGTTCACAAGTCCCGATAAAACAAATCACAAGCATGCATATCAAGATAATAATTTTCATTATTGCTAGGATATTAGGCTCAGCTTCGATGCATCAAAACTCCTGATCATCTATGGTTTTGGCAGTAGAATGCCTAAAACCAACCAGTAGTATATGACTGGTGTACAGTGCTCATATCCAACACGAAAAAACAACTGACATTAATGAGATAGGGGAAGAGAGATAACTTCGGTTATGGCACCATCCTATGCTTATTTTTATTTGAGAAAATTCATGCGCTACGACCTAGAGTAGCATCATCAGTCCTAGAGATCCCAGGATGGCCAGATGGGCAGATCTGATCAAGAGACTTGGTGGAGGTGAAGTCACTCAAGCGGCGTGTGATGAAAAGTTCTTCCACTGGTGGGAGAAACAAGTCATGTCCATAGATTATTACTTGTATGCAAGACTAGACTTTTGAGCAAACCCGTAGTTAGTACTTACTGAAGGAGCTACATGGGGAAACATTGGTAAGTTTTTTTATTTTTAACATTTTTAATTTTATGTATTTTTGAATATAATCTCAAGAAATTTTAAAAAAAAATCGTGAAACAAAAATATTACAATATTAAATGATCATGATACAAATGTTGGACCAGTGAGACAAGAGGGTCTACCGAGGCATAGGCATCGCAAAGAGACGCAAAGAGAACAACAGTTGAGTTTGAGAGAGTCCTCCATATTGTATAGAGGAACTTGGAGAGTTTGACCTACCATATTCCAATGGCAGTAGTAGAGGATCTTCCCAAGGTTGTACAAATATGAGTGGTTGGAGTACCACGAGATTGGGTGTGACTCTTATGATGAGTGGCGAATGCCATCGTCTTCTACCAGGATGCTCATCCAGGGCAGGGCCCATTGTCTTAGTTTTTAGATGACTAATCATTTTTTATATGGACATGATCGGGCTTAAGCCCTAATTTTGTAGGACATTTGTCCACATTTTGTAATATTTTGACACATTATATATATATATATATATATATATTTCGTGATGACTTGATCATATATGCAAATGATTTTTTGATATTTTGATTTAATGTGATGAATCATTAATATGACAATCCAATGTTTGGTTAGCTATAGAATCAGAAAATGCATTATTTGATCATGGAATATGAATGAAAGTAATAAAATCAAATGATCTTTGCAATAATATCACTCTCATAAATTGACGATGTAATAAAGGATCTCTCACACGATAAACATTATTTAAATGAGACACAACCTGTTGTGAGTCCAAGTAAACCACTAATGATTCCATACCATAAGATATTTCTTCAAATAGTAAATAAATAACGACATTGTAATCAACCATATTATTAGAAGTTGGACCAATACATATGCCTCTTGCGACCAATAAGTGACCATATGGATAATGTATTACCCAAGCAGCGGAAGCTAAATTCTGAGTATGTCTACTTGCACCATCTGTGAATCCTAAGTACACTAAATCACCCATTGAAACCTACCAAAGAAGATCGAAAACACCATCGTCACCACGATATCTATAGACAAAAACTAAACCTATGTACAATATTAACCAAACAAATCAAATGCTAGGCAAGAGCCTAGGCATAATACTTCTTAAGATAGAGCCAATTTCTAGGCTCTGAAAGCACATTTCCTTAAAAATAAATCAATTCATAAGCACCCTTCTTCAAGACCCTTTTAATAATGAAATGACCATACCACATAGGTTTGAATCTTCCTACCCCCAAGGTGTATTTATCTTGGTCATAGACCAAGACAAGGTCACCTTAAGAGAAAACCCTAGGTCATACAGACTTGTCATACTGAACTTTGACTCTTTTCTTATGGGCCTATTCATTGTGTCGGCATCCTGATGTTTCTCATAAAGATGTTCCAAATGAACAAGGAAGTATTTGATACTTGAGGTTCCTGGAAGAAGTTGGACTGCCAACTTAAGAGATGGAATCTCACATTCTATAGGAAATATTGATTCCAAACCTTAAAGCAACTAAAAAGGAGTGAATCCCGTAGCAATCTTAACAAACATTCGGTATGCCCATAGCATAGGATATAGCATGATGTGTCAGTTAGACTTAGCGTTATTAATCGTCCTTTGCAAGATAGTATTAAGGGATTTATTGATGACTTAAACTTATCGATTAGATTCAGGATAATAAGGAGACAAATGCTCCTGCCAAAATCCCAATTTCAAAGCCAACTCAGACATCATCTTATTCTGAAAGTGACTGCCATGATCAGTGACAATCTCTTTAGAAATATTGAAATTTGAAATGATTTGATTGAAAATGAAAAGATTTTTTGTCTCGCCATCATTATTAAAATTAGGCATAGCTTCAGCCCACTTCCTAAAGTAGTCTACTATTACGATGATGTACTTGTGTCCGTTAGTCAAAACTAGGTTACAAGTAGTAAAATAAATTCCCCACTTATTAAATGGACCGACGGTGATGACAGGAAAAAGTGGAGTTGGATGAGCACACATTTTTCGAGTATAAACTTGACAAGGATGACATTTTTTTATCGCCTCAACACAATTTTAAAAATTAAGGGCCAAAATACCCTGCACACAAGATTTTTTGGGATGAAGCAAGCCCAGATAAATGACCTCCACAAGCTCCATTGTGGAAGTCATTCAAAACTAACTCAACTTTTTCTAAGGTCAAACAACATCTAAGAATTGAATCAACCCCACAACGGTATAAAGCATCACGAATGATCAGATAATTCTTAGTTAAGTGACATAATTTTCGACGTTCTTCCTTAGAAAAAGAATGAGGAAACTTCAAAGTCTAGAGATATACAATGATGTCTCCATACCAAGGACCTTGTGAGGAGATAAGAAAAATATAATCATCTAGAAATGATTATTCATAAATAACATCTCCTTCACAAAGCAATTCTGAAATTAATTCTATGAAAACCAAAGACAATACGTTTATTATATTTTCCCCCAATCACTCACCTACTAAGGAAAAATTGAAATGGATTGACATCAGCCAATAAAAATCCTTTTTTGAGCAAAATGTAATGACAAAGTCGCTGAACAACATGAATTGCTCCTAAATCCAATTTATCAATATGAGAATATTGGATTTCAGGACCAACTAAGCCATGAATTAGATAATAAATCACATGCTCTCTATGGGCATCATCTTCCTAAACCATAACCATACCAATACTTGATTCTATTTCCGCAAGGTACAAATAGAAATATCTTCTATAATCAGGTGGACTCGAAAGAGGAGCAAAGGTCAATGCCTTTTTCAAAGCATCGAATGAGTGTTGAGTGAAATCATACCAAACAAATGGAACTCCTTTCTTAAGTAAATTCATAAATCCTATCATGATCTCAGCATAGTTTACGATAAATCTCCTTAAAAAATGGATTTTCCTTGGAGATTTTAAGTTGGTGAATGTTTGATGGGGGAGGAAATTAAATTATTTCCTCAACCTTGAAAGAATCAACATGAATCCCTTCGATAGAAATGATGAATCCCAACAACCGACCAGATGTAATCACAAAAACATACTTATTAGGGTTCAACCAGATTTTATAATAATGACATCTCTCAATAATTAGACGAAGATGTTTTCGTCGATGTTCCATTCTCTTACGAGAGTGAGCAGCTAAATCATCCAAATAAGCTTCAATTATATGTTTTATGTCATGGAAAGTGTATGAAATAGCCTGTTGAAAGGTATCCCCGTCATTTTTAAGGCCAAAAGACATTTTCCTATATGCAAACGTACCCCAGGGAAAAAATAAATGTTGTCTTATGTTGATCTTTAGGACGAATTTTTATTTGATTATATCCAAAAAATTGGTCCATGAAGGAAAATATTCCATTCCTAGCACACTCATCAATAATCTAATCTATAAATGAAATGGGGAAATTATCTTTAGGACAACCTTTATTCAAATCCACGAAATTGATGCATACCCAAATTGTTCCTATATTTTTTTCAATAGGGACTGGATTTGAAACCCATTTAGTTAAAGGAACATTTTATATTAGAGCTACCTTAAGTAGCTTCTCTACTTCAGCCTTGATAGTCACAACTTTCCTAGGGTTAATCGTTCGAAGCTTTTGACGTACAGGATTTTCGTTTTCATGAGTCTTTATCTCCTGATGAACTATACTAGGATCAATCCCAGGTATTTCCTCATAATACCAAGTGAATACATCTCTAAATTATTTAAAGAGATCGGTGTAAATTTTGATTTCTTCATGGGAACGCTCAGCTCCAATGAAGATATTCTCAATAATGTTGGGATTCTTGGAAATGTTCACCGGAATAGTTTCCTAAATATTAACCATGTTACCTTCGTAAAAAATATGTGATGGAGCCAAAGGGTTTAAAATTTTATGAACACTTCCACAAGAGAGAGAACTAGAAAATTTTGATTCAACTTTACGCAAGTCAGGGAGAAAATAGGACCAATGATGCAAATCATCCCACGGTCTTTCTACACTAGTCATTGCTTCTAAAATTGCCTGCTAGGATGGTAAAATGATATCCAGACAATCCATTTCTAAAGTGGAATCGATTGTCCATAGTCCAGACTGATGCCACATAATCATCCACATCCTCTAATGGGAGACGGGTGGGATTAGAATCTGCAAAATTAACAATAGATTGATACACAATTTCCATTACATATATGGGATAAGCCATTCCATCCACTTTCCCTTCTTATAATGTGGTTGTAGGAGGGGACAAGGGCCAAGGATCCAAAAAATAATGATTTTTAAAAGAACATTGTCGAGGGATGATCCTGGAGGATGAAATGGAATTAACATGAGAAACGGGAGATGGAAGATCAAAAGTACCCATCAAAGAAGAATACACTCCAACTCCTAAATTCTCAATAGGTTGCTTGGTATTATTTACCAAGGGGACAATGGATTCAACCGATGCATTAGGTTCATTTGGAGAATAGGCTAACTAAAAAATCATAACAATTCTCCCTTCATGAGGAAAACATAGGATGCAGAATAAAGATGAGACTATGGCATCCATTGCAGAAACCCAATTCCGACCAAACAAAATAAATATTATAATCGATATTAGCATCAACTATCTCTATTTCCACGTTAACAACCTTACCCCCTACACAAATAGGGAAGGCAGGTAGAATCCCATGAGGCTTATGAGAATGACCATTGAATGCAGTTAAGAGAGTAGGAAAGAGAACAGCTTCAGGGACCCAATAGCTTTCCAACATGACATAGACATGACACATGTGGAAACCCCTTCATCAACTATGATTTGAAATATGGTCTTCTTATGATACGTAGATTTAATCTGAAAATTCATATGATGAGGGAGTCTCGTTTTAACATTTGACATATGAAATGTAATTGCGAGATATTTTTTCGGTTCAACTGCGCCAATAGTAGTGAGAAAATCACTCCATTGCATAGGACAAAAATGGAGTACCACCTCTAACATCGACATAGCACAAGGGCTCTGAGCTAAATCTTCAACAATGGAATAGTTTTGAGCAGACCTAGCATTTGGATTATAAGTCAACAGTTTTGAGGATCCTTTCGACATCCTAGGTATAGGCTCAATTGTGGGCCTCTCTATATGAAGAGGTTCTTGAGTATCAAAATCAGTTTTAGCCTTAGAAGGTTCTGGCTCTCCATAATCATGAGCTCTAGTTGAAATATCAACATGAGACTTAACCATATATACATTCGATGTGGATTCCCCTTATTGGTTGTCCCCTGTAGGGGTTCCAGTACTAGTTCATGCCAATGAGTAATTGTTTCCTTGGGGAAAAGGGTTAGTAAGCACAACCTCAGAACTAGAAGAACCTAGTTGGGCTAACAAGTGTTAAGTGTCTTTAATATTGGGGAAAATATAGGTAAGATGATCCCCACTACATAAATTACATGGGAATTTAACCTTATTTTTAGATTCATTCTTTCCCTCACCAGTGTCATCATTGGGATTACTCACATTCCCCTTCCCTCCCTTATCTTTTTTCTTCCCACGCCCTTTCTTATTCCCATCGGATTGTTGATTTCCTTTGGGATTTGAGGACGAAACAACATTAACCTCTAAATGTTGAGAAGGAGGAGACATTGATGGTGTAGTCTACATCACGGAAGTAGATTGCGATGATAACTACTATAATTGATTTAACAAACTAGTCATATTACTATCGATCGATCCTATAACTCCGTCAGCATGGGGGCTTGGTTTCGGTTTGGCGAGATCAATTTTCAATCTCGGAGCATCAAAAAAAATATTATAGACTCCAGAATAGGAATAAATAAGCTCTAATTGTTGGGCTCTAAAGATAGTATGCTCTTCAATGAACACCCATTAAAGCAACACATCCTTAGATATCTTTGAATGTAATTATTTCAAAAACCATTCTAGAATAAATTCATCAAGGATATAAGCCTTGATCAATTGCTTCCTTTTGTAACACTCTTGAATGTGGTCAGAAATATGGGTATCCTTTTCCTACTCAAAATTGGTCAGAAGCTCAGTTCCAACATCATAACAGACAGGAAATTGAAAATGGTTGAGAAATATTGTAGCTAACTCACCAAACATAGAAAATTTCCCCCATTTTAACTCGATATACCATTTCATTCCATTTCCAATTAAGGTTCATTGAAATAGTCTCAACCTGATTGAATCATTAATCAAGGATTTTGATGAGCACCATAAGTTGAAGTGGTTATATGGGTTGTCGGATCCTCACTATACTTCCCTTAAAATTTTGGTATATCAGATGGAAATTTAGTAGGTACCGGAGGCCAAGCCGGGTTGTAACGGATCGGATCATTAGTCAATTTCGAAATATCTAGAAAATTAAGAGTTGTTAGGAATGGTAAGCACGAAGGAACTGGAGAATTCTAAGATCCAAGAGTGGAAGTCCCAACATTTGAAAAAGAGTATCCTGGATTTTGAGAGGCACCAGGTTGCCAAGGATTACTCGTAGAATCAACTGAACTATAAAGAAAACCCTGTAGTATAGGGGTATATGGAGAGTATCCACCATCTACTTCAGGATTAATAATCATAGGAAAACTTCCTCCCGACAAACAATTATATGAAGGGGAGAGCCCCTCGTAAGGATTCCAAGCACTAGCCAAAGGAGGAAAAACTTGTGAAGTACCAGCAATAGGGAAGGGCATACTCTCCTGCTGAAAAAATAAATGGGAGATATTACTAGTCCTAAAACCACTAACATAAGGATATACCAAGCCATGGCTCCCTTGAAAAGGATTAATGTTTTGAGCATGGCCATAGAAAAACAACAACAAGAAAAAGGATACAAGTATTCACTAAGGGTATTCCAAAGTTGGAGAGTAGAAATTAATCACTTATAACTGATTTTAGATTACAGATCCTTCATTCTAAACAACAGCAACAACTTTACTTCACTTCTTGACTCAAAAGGGTGGGGAAAAACAGTGATTTATGCCCTAAAATGATTAATTTCAGGGATGTGTGTAAAAATAAGGAGGGATTACGGTTGTCTCCTTTAGCTTAGGTTATATTCAACTCCCATACCAAATTTCAGCCCAAACAAATAACGGTAGCTAGGTTAAACAACTCTCCCACTCCCGGAATGGCTTAAAAATGTTGATTTCCCATGACCTAGAGTATGCAGAATGTGACTGAAGCATATGCATTGTAATTTTCTGAAGGAATTAGGTGCAAATAAGTATGAACATCAGTTAATCATACCTATGATATGATTTATTCAATATATTAGAAAAATACAGGAGTTTTACATGGATCAAGGCTTCAAAATGAGACACTGTAACACAAGAGTATGCAGAATAAGATTGACAGCGTAATTTTCAGGGGGCTGAAGCATTATTCATTATATTTCAGATCTAGGGAAGATCCTTGCATAAAATATATAGATATATTACAGATCCATATGCCAAAGAGGCTCTTCTTTACACTCCCCTTGGGGATCTCAGCAAAAGATGGATATCAATGAGTAGATCTGAGATCTAAGCCACAGATCTGCAGTAATCTTTAGAAATTTCTGAAGCATGTGATACATAATAGATCAGATCTGAAATGAACATGGATTGGTTGGCCAATCCATGGATCACCACAGTGAAGGGAAGGGTCCCTTTCACTAGAGATCTTTCCTCCAAGATGATATAAAAACCCCACTGCAACTCTGCCTGCCAAAAAAGATGCAGTCTCTTCAAGGAACTACGCAGTTGAGGATGGAGAACACTTTGGCCTGATTCCAAGATCAAAACTGAAGCTCAGACAATGGATGCACTCTTCCAGGAGGTTAAAAGACACACTCACTGTGAAGAGGCTCCAATACAAGCTAGATCTGAACAGATCTAGAGTTCCACTTGCTGCAGCTTACAAAGGCAAGAAAACCCTCACTGGATCTGTGCTGTAGTTGGAATTAGAAGCTTGGTCTCCAACCAGATAGTGGACAAGCAATACAAGCTCTCCCAAGAGCTCCTTAATGGGAAGAGATGGAACTCCTAAACAGGAAATCCCAATGCAATCTAGGCTAAGTAGCCAAGAAAGTTGTTTGTCTAAAAAGACAGAAATTCAGAAATCATATCATGAACAACCTCAACATGTTACCTTCCCCTTCCTTTTATAAGATGTGAGCTTGCCAAAACCCTAAACCATCTTCATTCATTTAACCCTTTTCACATGGAGGACCTCCTTCTAGAGCTGTACTAATCATCCATGAGGTTAAATGTATCTAGATTGTGTTGTGATTTGGTCCTGTTGACCAAGCCAAATAGCTCAATATTGTTTCACACACAAGTGGATTTTATCAAGATAGCCCTGATTTACCTCTGTTCACATTTGGGCATGTATTTATTCTTTTATTAGGAGTTCTTGACCCTCCTTTACATAATTGTTCTTTGAACAAAGAAAACAAAATGAAATTGAATATTCCTATTAAAATAGGAATATTACATTCCTCCCCTCCAAAATGTTGCTTGTCCTCAAGCAACTCACAAGGACTTTGTAAAATTTCCAATGGAGCTGTCTCCTCCCAAGAATGCAAGTCTGCTTTTGGTGGATGAACCAAATAGCTGTCATCATGAAGTAATGGGAGATACATGAGCAACCCCCATGAGAAACTTCAATCTCCATGCTATCATTCCAAACAAGTGAGCCATCCTTGATAGCTCAAAGAAATAGTCACCAATCCCCACCATATGCAATGTGTAGGGGCTCCATGGCTGGAAATGAGAGATAAGAATGCTCAACTCATGCTGCCTCTCCCTCCATTATGATAAATATGGAGCCAATGATCCTGGGCTGCAATAATATAGTCCTCGTGAAGCCAAAAGAGACTTGGAACTTCATGATTCCCTTCATGGATTCTAGTGAGCCTTCTTGCCCAATCTTCCATGCATATAGTGAATAGAGTATCTTCACCATATGTGCTCCAAAAGAAACATGGACTAAGTGTCATATGATATATTGGATGGTGAAAATAGTCCCTCCCTTGAGACCAGCGTTGTCCTTCATCTTGCTGCCTCAAATCATAGTACAATAAGTGGCCATCCCACCACCTTCTTGCTGCAAAAAGCTTCTTCAAAGCTTGGAAATAGTAGAGGGTAATAGGTGTTGGCTGAATATGATTCAAACAACACACGTCTTGCTGCAAATTCTCCCAAGTGAGAGACTTCTTCCAATGACATAAGCCCAACATATGGCTTCTAGCATAAGAAAACAAATGATATAATGTAGAAGCCACACAATGTTCTATCCTCCTCTTGAAGTACAAGTAAATATGGGAGATTGCATTCCCAATGGACACATCCACACAATGTGTCATTCCTCCTCTAATGTTCATAACAAAGATTGGAGCATTATCAACATCATGATATAAACAAGCTCCCTCATGCCACCTCATGAGAAGGTCACAATTTCTCCCAACCCAAAGTACATACATGATTATGATAGTCAATCTAAACATAAGTACATGTACATACATCATAGACATAAGTAAATGTATGGACATGGAATTCATCATGGGGTGTCCATACTTGCTTCTTGTCAACCAAAGCAACCATGCCTCCTTCTTATGCATTCTTTCGTTGAGATACAAGGCATGAGACGAAGAAAATCAAAAACCTTGGGTGGTACCCACACTCACCCAATAGAAACTAGCGTAGGTCATCTCCTCCATGCTTTAGATCTGGATGTGGTAAGTGGTTTACATGCCACTTACTTGCTGCCCTCATCATTCCACCAAGGCTAAAGGTGAAATGTATATTTGGTGCTTTAGGGAAGCACCCATCATGCTGCAGAACCTCCCTTAGCACATCAAGGGAGTGGCCAAGTTTGAAAATAGTCCTAGCCCACAGTTGGCCATGAAGTTTATATGGTAAGACACTCCTCTTAGGAGTCATGGCATGCACATGCAAAGTAAAATAATGCATGCAATCTTGAAATAGAATGTGATTGACATAAGCATGCTTCTTACCCAAAGTCTCCAGCGTTGTAATAGTCTCTCCCTTGGCTAAATGTATCATCACTGTGCAAGGTTGAGAGAACACTTTGCTCTTTCCATCAAGGAGTTTCCCTAGAGGGCTTCTTCCAAGTAAGGAGACATCAAGGCATAGATCATAGTAGAAAGATGTACGGACTGATGTGTCCTGGCTTTTCTTGCATAGATCTCCATGCCTTCTTAGTACACCAATATCTTGAAATAAAGAGGGGTAAATGTCTCTTTCCCAATGAAGCTTTCCCTCCTCTTCATCTTCTGCAGTATTCAGGATCTCACCATCTGATAATGATGGCACATGCTGCTCATGGATTGTGCCATAATTTCTATATGTGAGACTCCTTGAAACTCCTTGCAAGAATGCAAAAGCTTCTCTTCTTGGAGCAGCAACTCCTTCTTCTTCTTCATGGAATGCTAGAGATGCCTCTGTCATGGCTGCGCTGTCACCCCTAGCCTTTTCTTCAAAGGTAGAAAATGCATCATCCCCAATAGGAGACCTTAGATCTTGGTCTACCTCTGAAAGAGGAATCTTCATGTCTTCTTTTTGAGAAGAAGATTCTTCATTAATGATTCTCTTGGATCCAAAAGAATCCAAGTGTGTTGAAGGCCAAACACCAACAGAAAGTGGCACAACACTCATCATGCCTCCCACCTTTTTGCACCCTAACTCCTCATGCTGCATGCAACTCAAATAAGGTGCAAATGAATGAATATTC
Source organism: Pinus albicaulis (assembly GCA_034641835.2). Classification (NCBI taxonomy): domain Eukaryota; kingdom Viridiplantae; phylum Streptophyta; class Pinopsida; order Pinales; family Pinaceae; genus Pinus; species Pinus albicaulis. Next base: position 657,838,837 of record CM076571.1, read on the forward strand.
ATCCCCTCTTGGACCAACCCCAAGTTGCTCAGCGTTGTGCAAGCTTGTTGTTCTTGGTGAGCCTTGGGAACCTCTTGTATGGCTACAAGGGTTCCTCTCTTAAATGTGTTAGCTAATCCAACTACTGCTACAGATGGCTGCCCCTCCATGAATGTGACAGCGCTGGTACAAGGCTCCTCAAATGGAGAAGAGGAATGCTCCTCTTCCTCTGAACTTCTACTGCCAAATCTTCTGATTATTTGATGAGTGAAATCAACAAAAGTAGCTACTCTTGCATGACTTCCATGGCTAAACCACCAAGAGTTTGCTTTGCCCTCCAAATGCAGCTCTGAGATCTCCACAACCTCTTTCTCCACTACAGGATGTAGTAGGAAAAATGCTTCTAGCTTCATTACCCAAGTCTCTGCTTCACACTTGAGTGATCCATCAAATGTAGACAGAAAAAAGCTATTGCCCCTTATCATTCTCTCACTGTATGGTCTTCTCTCTTCTCTCAGTTGAATAAACTGAGGAAAATCTAGGGTCTCTTTGAAAGCCCTAGGTTGGCACTTGTATTCTGCCAAATACCCACTCAGGATCTCATGTTCTAAGTGGTCTTCTTGCTCTCCACTTCCTCTATGAGAACAGGAAGTGCATGGATCTTTTCCTTCCTCTTGAAACCGTCTAGAGGTCTCACAACAGCTTTCTTCTCCTTGAAACTCTCTAGGAGTTCCATTGCTTTCTTCTTCTTCTTTCTTCTTAGATCTAAAAATAGATGAGAGAAATCTCATCCTCTCCATCATTTTTTTCTCTGCTATTTTCTTTATAGCACTTTGGCTTGAAGCCCACAGGCTGGGCCAAAGATCTTGCTTTGATACCACTGTAATATTCCAAATCTGGAATTTTCTACAACAATAAGAATACCCTAAGGTATTCCAAAGTTGGAGAGCAACAATTAATCACTTATAACTGATGTTAGATTACAGATCCTTCATTATAAACAACAGCAACGACTTTAATTCACTTCTTGACTCAAAAGGGTGGGGAAAAACAGTGATTTATGCCCTAAAATGATTAATTTCAGGGATGTGCGTAAAAATAAGGAGGGATGATGGTTGTTTCCTGTAGCTTAGGTTATATGCAACTCCCATACCAAATTTCAGCCCAAAAAAATAACGCTAGCTAGGTTAAACAGCTCTCCCACTCCCGGAATGGCTTAAAAATGTTGATTTTTCATGACCTAGAGTATGTAGAATATGACTGAAGCATATGCAACGTAATTTTCTGAAGGAATTAGGTGCAAATAAGTATTAACATCAGTGAATCAGACCTATGATATGATTTATGCAATATATTCGAGAAAGATAGGATTTTTACATGGATAAAGGCTTCAAAATGAGACACTGTAACGCAAGAGAATGCAGAATAAGATTGACAGCGTAATTTTCAGGGGGATGAAGAATTATTTCATTATATTTCAAATCTAGGGCAGATCCTTACATAAAAATACAGATCCATATGCTAAAGAGGCTCTTCTTTACACTCCCCTTGGGGATCTCAGCAAAAGATGGATATCAATGAGTAGATTTGAGATCTAAGCCACAAATCTGCAGTAATATTCAGAAATTTCTGAAGCATATGATACATAACAGATCAGATATGAAATAAACATGGATTGTTTGGCCAATCCATGGATCACCACAGTGAATGGAAGGGTCCCTTTCACTAGAGATATTTCCTCCAAGCTGATACAAAAACTCCACTGCAACTATGCCTGCCAAAAAGGACGCAATCTCTTCAAGGAACTGCGCAGAGGATGGAGAACACTTTGGCGTGATGCCAAGATAAAAACTGAAGCTCAGATAATGGATGCACTCTTCCAGGAGGTTAAAAGACACACTCACTGTGAAGAGGCTCCAATACAAGCTAGATCTGAACAGATCTAGAGGTCCACTTGTTGCAGCTTACAAAAGCAAGCAAACCCTCACTAGATCTGCGTTGCAGTTGGAAGTAGAAGCTTGGTCTCCAACCAGATAGTGGACAAGCAATACAAGCTCTCCCAAGAGCTCCTCAATGGGAAGAGATGGAACTCCTAAACAGGAAATCCCAATGCAATCTAGGCTAAGCAGCCAAGAAAGTTGTTTATCTAAATAGACAGCAATTCAGAAATCATATCATGAATAACCTCAACATGTTGCCTTCCCCTTCCTTTTATAATATGTGAGCTTGCCAAAACCCTGAACCACCTTCATTCATTTAACCCTTTTCACATGGAGGACCTCCTTCTAGAACTATGATGATCATCCATGAGGTTCAATGTATCTAGACTGTGTTGTGATTTGGTCCTATTGACCCAGTCAAATAGCTCAATCATGTTTCACACACAAGTGGATTTTATCAAGATAGCCCTGATTTACCTCTATTCACATTTGGGCATGTATTTATTCTTTTATTAGGAGTTCTTGACTCTCCTTTACATAATTATTCTTTGAACAAAGAAAACAAAATGAAATTGAATATTTCTATTAAAATAGGAATATTACATCTAGCAAGCACCAGAGAGTTTCCACCTAGATTATGGACTAGACTAGGTTCACCCTGTGAAATAAGAGCCCTCAGAGAATAATTTTTCTTCGTTGTGTTAGCTGACACTGGTTCAAAATAACCAACATAATTACTCCTACGCCTTCTAGTTGAAGGCTCGGCAGTCGCAGGTGAAAGCCCATGAATCCTTCTAGACCGATGCACTGGTCGAGTAGCCACCTTTATATATAAAGAGAGATTAAATACTCAAATCACCTATGGTAAGCTAGGAGCACATAGCACTCTCTAAAAATGTCCTAAAGATACAACCAAGAAAAAAACTTCCAAGTATTTCCACTCCGAGTGATCAGGACCAGACACCAAAATACAAGAAATCGAAGATAAGGATGATCGAGGTGGATATCGGTGGCCACTCACCTATTCCACTTGGGGCCCCACCATTGTCTCTTTCATTTTTTCAGTTTCGGCACAACTTACTATTTTTAGCAGTTTTTCGAGTCCTGAACTTCCAGAGCCATTTTGAGGCCCTAAACGACGTTTTTTGGGAAAACCAGGAGCAACATGAGTACATGGACTGATGTTGCTCACATCCAAAGTTGTATTCCTCATATAGATCTTTATAATGAGGTATGGTGCGCATCAAATGGATATCATATGCCAAAGTTACGTCCCCGGGAAGTTGAAACACCAATTTACTAAACGGGGCCCATAGTTTTGGCGCTTCATCTCCTAGGGTTAGGGTTTTGGATGTTTAGGGTTTTCCATTGTTTCTAAATAATAAATAGGCCCTCAAGCCTCATTGTAACACATTTCAGAGGCCTGTAGCCACCACATCTCTTCTCAGAGATAAGCTACCAATACCCTAGCTAGTTTATTTCCATTTTGTCTGTAAGCAAATTTCAGTTCTTTGATATTAATGAAATTAAGTGTTATTTCTGCTGCATCTTTGTATTTATGGTTATATGTGTATTCTGTTGTGTTCCTACATAAATCTGGATTAGTGGTATCAGAGCGGCCTGCTTTTTCTCGATCCTTCTTTGCATGTCTCCAACAAGGTCGGGGTATAAGGAGTTAGGGCTCGATCTGGTTGAACCTTTGCAAGATCAGCCTCGCAAACCCTGACAGCCGCCCATGGGGGATGAAAAGTAAGATGAGGGAGCAGGAGATCCTATCAAAATATTGCTCAAGGAGGCCCTCAAAAAGCAGAGGAACGTGATGATGGATAACTTTTCCCAAATCCTTCAACGACTGCCCACTAGTGGCGCATCTGCATCCAACAGCCACTCTGGAGGCGTGACTCCCTTTAAGGTACAAGTAAAATTTTACATTCCCATATTTGAGGTTAAAATAGATGCAAATGTCGTAGATATATGGTTGAATCTATTAGAATGATATTTCTCGATTCATGACTTTTCCGACCGGGAGAAGATTATTTTCGCACTCCTCAAAGCTACCCCCCATGTTAAGGACTGGTGGGAAACCTATTGTGAAAAAAAGGACGAGACAAAACCCTCTTTGTTCTCAGTCGTACCCCCTTGGAATTATTTCTGAGACGCAATCAAGGAACAATACTATCCCGTGGGGAGCTATGAGGAAAAGTACATACAATGGGACCCGTCAGTTTGCACCGTCTAAACATTGGGGAAAACCACCCAGTCGGGACCTTAGGACAACTCCTTTTCCGTTTGGTATGGTGGCTCCGACTGGATTCAAAGGACCAATTTCTTTATAACTAAATGGGTTAGTGATGGATTGATTTAGATGAGATGGAAATGGGACTAAATTAACTGAAATAAAACTATCTAATTAAACTAAATGATGATAAAGAAATTCTAACACTAACCCGGGTAATTATAAGTGAATACAACTTAAGATTGTTCCAATTTTAGCAATAATCATGAAAATGTATTATTATTTAAATTGAAATGTGCAGAAACGAATAAAGATAACTCTGTTTAAGAAATTAAACAGAGTTATATTAGCATATTTCATTCATCATTGTATACCATCTATATATGCTTATGAAAGATAACATTTCAATTATACTCAGAAATGATATATAAAAAGAAACGTTATGAAAACCAAATATATATAAATGATAGAAAATTTTAAAGCGAATATCATATGACAAAGGAAATCAACAGTGAACAGATAGAAATACCTCATTCATCTTGAAGACTTTCAAATGAAATTTGATACTCTAATCCAGTAACTCTGATGTAAAATCAAATCCAAAGGTACAGAAATGCAACACTTCAAAGATAATTTCAGCACAAAATCACCAGATGTGATCCTTTATAAAATATAAGAGGCAATGGAGTACAGAAATGTAAGCTCCCTGTCAAAAATATTACAACTCCGGATCCCTTCTCTAAATGCATGAGAGGGATTTAAATAAGAAATTACATAAAAACAGAATCCTACTACTACTGCTACAATCTATCAAATTAAAAATAGAAATGCTATCTTAAATGAAACCGATTCATTGCTTTTCTTTCTCGCTTGATGTAGCCAAGTTGCAAATTTTCAGCATATCTTGGAGCCTCGGTGGATGACTCATCTCGGAATGTAGCTGTCCAACGTATGTGGCATCGGAAAATTCTGGAATTAAACAATCAGCAACATTTGAAAGGAATTTAATAGCCATTTGTTGATTGTTTGGCTTAATTAAATAAGTCCACATATTTTCCCAAGATATTGCTTGAAGTTTGTTGATTTGTTGACTTTTATTCATCATTTCTTCTTTCCATCTATTTTCGGTTTCTTTCACTTTAGGCAAACTGCCAGGAACACAATCTGAAATGAGATTAATTGAATACAGGCTGTCATTGATAAATTGCGTTATATTACTCATCATGCTCCTAGCTCTTGATATTGCTCTCTCAGCTTTCATTATCTGATGTTCCCATTCTGTAAATAAGATTTCTTTATGTCTCTCTTCTATCCTAGGAAGATTAGCTTCTCTTCCTTTTTCTGTATCTTGCCAAGTAAGAAATTCAGAAATCTTTTCATCAGCATCATCAATTTCTTGCCTGAGAGTAATAATGTTCTAGATCAAGGATGATGTAGTATCACAAAATGGTTCTGCCTGTGATAATTTTGTACAAAATTCATTTAATTGCTGAGACAGAAGTTTATTAACTTCAAGAGCTTCCGATTTGAATTCACTTAATTTAGGGAAATCTTTAAACCTCTCTAAAGCTGCTTGAAATTCTTTTTCCTGTACGATCTTTGCATTCTTCTCATTTTGCAATAAATCTTGTAACTTGGAAATTTCTTGATTCAATTGTTGTTGTTTGCCTAAAACTTGCTCATCAACTTTCTTCTTTTCTGTAGTAAGCTGTTCTTCTAACTCTTTAGATTTGAGTTCTTGATCCTGTAATCGTTGTTCCAATTGAGCAATCTTTTGCTGACTTTCATTGGCTTGTTCTTCAAGAAAAGCTATATGGAGATCTTTTTGTGTCATCAACTGAGAAACTTCTGCAGCTTTATCTATTGTTGCAGCACTATATGCTCCTGCATATTGAGACAACTTAGTGAGATCCTCAGATGGATTCACTTCAGTATTCTTGTAGACAATATTCATGAACTCCTCCCGTGGAGTGGAAAACATGTCCTGATCTATCTTCCTTCTTTTTCTCTGTTTTCTAACAATAGCCTTATGTTTAGGGCTATAAAATACATCCAAAGGAGGGATCTCCTCAATCTTCAATACAATCTGCCCTGTAGGATGTTCAGGAATGATTTCGACATCCTGCTCTACTTGCTCTTTATCTTTATCCTGCAGTCCTAATTGCTGAGCAAATTGATCATATTGTTTCAACAATTGAGAAGAAACATTAAGATCAACAGAGTCTATAATTTTCTCAGTATTTTCTTTTCCTTCCAATTGTGTATCTGTTTTCTCTGTATTTGTTCCCTGCTCAATGGTTTTGCTATCTGATCTTCCTTTTTGATTATGCACATTAATATCAGTACTTGTGAATTTTTTTTTTGTTTGAGCTGTGGACTTCTAATCAGTATTTATATCGGATTTGCCATTATTATTCCCTTTCTGAACATCAGGTTTGCCATCAGTGCTCACATTTTCAGTATGTACAGTGGGCTGGTTAATAGCCGATTTTGTAATGACTTTACCGGAAGATGTTTCTCCTGGTGTTTTGCCAGATGTACTCTCTGTTTTTGACCCTTGTATAGGAATTCTCAGTTGGTCTAGAGGAACTTTCAACAATATTTGACTTCTAAATAACAAAAATTTATTCATTTCTTCCTTCTGGAATTTAGACTTGGCCAAATCATAAACTTGAGGAAAATCATTCAACGAAACAAACAAATCATCAAACTCATCTGGTTCATGCTCAAATCAAGCAATCGAAACTGAAGCAGTAACATTAAAAGCTATATGTCGTGGATCATACTGTCTCCCCGGAATGGTCGCAAATTTAAAACCCTTTATTTTGGCGACTTCCTTTTCTGCATGTTTGAAGTCATTCAAAGTAAAATGACCACAATTGAATGGGAATGGAGGCCACATTATTTTCTTACTATTGTTTAGAGCTCTGGATATTCCTTCAACTCTTAATTGATAGGAGATTTCCTGGGCGAGAAGTTTGTCTAGAACAAAAAGAGGGAGAACATGGGGTTCCACAATACTCCCAAAAATCCTGATGTATGTGAACTTTTCTTCTCCAAACCAATCTCCTATTGAGGATAAGTCAGCTTTAGCTTTGTCGGAGAATCTAGGAGGGAAGCGATTGAAAATGGTTTGAAAGACAGGGATAAGGAAACCATGGCATATTCTATACACATTATCTTGGAAATGAACTTTCCAAAGAAGTTTATGATATATATGAATTGGGGTAGGATCTTTGGGAGTCCATTTCCATCCTAACAAGGGAAACTTGGAATCAAAACAAAGAGCGTCTAGAATATAAGCACAAAAGAAAAAAGGAGTGGAATTTCCAGCAGTTTTATCTTGTCTGTACTCGAGTATTCTATTAGCCATTCTATCAGAGAGAATAACAGCCCAGTCCATAATGTCGGAATTGACAGCAGCTAATATTAATGGGACCATTTGTATAGAAAACCTAGCAGAATTGTCATTACCAAATAATCTACACATCATGGCAGCGACATAGCAATACGGAGGTAAGAGGGAATCTACTGAATACATACCGGATGATTCATTTCTGTGCTTCTCAGGATTTTTCCTCCAATCTTTGATAGGATCAGATTGAACTTTATTATTATCAGCAAACTCTTTGATAAATTCTTTGTTATAAACTTTCTGCAGATCAGGAAGATGATACATTGCCTTAATGTCTTCTGCTTTAAACGACCCAAAAGACACTCCAGAAGCTGAAACAAACATTCTGTCCTTTATTTTCACACTATCGATGACCCATCGAATCACATCATAATAAGGCATGATGCTTGCTCTGGCTGTAATTCGATGTAGAAATGAATTTGCAAGTGATTTTTCAGTAATCTCAGAGTCGGAATCTGAGCTATCTTCATCTGGAACTGATGCCTTTTCCACTATGACTTTGGGGTTTTCTTTCTCCAATAGATTATAAACTCCTTCCCACGTCATTCTTCCGAGCCCTTGGCATGATGTATCTGTAACTAATCTCAGTTTTGTTGGCTTTTCTTTTGAGACTGTAGGAGTCTCAACAAACTTAACGGGAACAACATTCTTGGTTCTCCTCGCTCTCTTCGACATTTCTGTGTTTGATACTATTTCCCTTTGTCTGTGAACGAAAGGGTTTGGTGTTCTTTGATTCTGCAAGACAATAAACTTTCAGTCGTGACAAACAAGCAACTTGAACGGAACGATTATGAACTCATGATTCATTATTTATTGGTCTCGTATAACACGTAAATGTTCTTTTTTGGGTCACACTCATGTATTTAAAACCGAATCATCAACCAATATTCATTTGATTTGCTATTGAATACCAACGTACAATTGGAGATTTGACGCTTTGTGAAATATTATAATATTTACCTATCTTGAATTCTTCGAACGTAATAAATATCATGTATCAATCGCATCGAAAGTTTTCAAATGGTACATAAATATCATAATACAGATTTCTCGATTTGCCGATTGCGATTGCAAACTTTTCCGATTTCCGATTAGATGGTTTTAGATCGCAATCGGGGAGTTTCAATCGAAAAGAATTGTTAATGGCTTTCTCCGATTTCCGATGGTGGGGTCTACCATATAAAAAAATTTCTCATTTAAACGAACAAATGTTTGTTTTCCTTTTGAAAAGTGTTTTTTATAATAACGCGCGTCGCATCGGAGAATTTGAAATTGACCGCAAAGAACTTATTAAAAAGTGTTCCAATCATGCGATTGCGATTGGTCGCATCGCATCGGAGGTATGTAAATAGATAACTTAAACCCTTTGCGATTGAAGTTTTGCGATCGAACTAATCGCATCGGAGGATTTGGGTTTCTATGTTAAATTTTCCTCTAAGGGTTTTCTTTGATCTCCGATTGCGATTATTATTCATTGGACTTTTACACTTGACTTGTTTTTTATGATAAGGTCTTTTATATTTGATCGGGTTGGAAGTTTTGAATGTTGTATTTGGTTTGTATACAAACAAAGATGAGCTTTTTCAAAACAATGAATCTTTATTTCTAATTTTTTTTATTTCTATAAAAAGGGAATTATTTCTGAGACGCAATCAAGGAACAATACTATCCCGTGGGGAGCTATGAGGAAAAGTACATACAATGGACCATGCTGCGGAAACAAAGGGATCAAGATGTGCATGAGCTGACAAATCTGTTCCATACCCTGCGCACAAAGTTGGGTATCAAAGATTCGGAGAAACATTTGGTGCTAAAGTAACATTTTTTTCTACACATATACATTCAGGAGGAAATGGAGTTTCTTGACATCTCCTCACTTGGTACGGCATACCAGTATGTTGTCAAGATTGAGCAGAAATTCAAACAGAAGAAGTGAGAATTTGGATCTGCAAATCAAAAGCAAGGGAAAGGTGCCCCCAAACCACAGAAAAAATGACAAATCCAAGGCATGGCGACCTAAGACAACCTGCCAAAGCTGTAAGCAAAGAATAACATCGTGAAGCCAAAGAAGGACACAGGAAAGTGGTGTGAGTTCCACAAGAGGTCCAGTCACAACACAAGTGAGTTTTGGGCCCAGCAGTCGCTGGTGGTCAAGATGAGGGCTTCTGAATCAGATGCATGCTCCGACTTTGAATCAGAACCTGACAAGGGGAATGACAAAAGGAAACAGATTATTGATGTAGATCCCAACGCCCTTATTGCCACTGCAAAGATCCAGAAGGAGGAACCAGAATATCCAAAGGAGGAGGAGCGTCTCTTCCACTCCCAAATGTGAGTAAAGGGTTCCCCACTACAGTTCGTTGTCGACAATGGGAGCCAAAAGAACCTCATTTCAGCAGACGACGTGAAGTAGTTGGGCTTGCCAACCACAGCACACCCACAGCCATACACCATCGGGTGGCTTCACCAAGGACGTGATCTCCGCGTCAACCAGCAATGTCGCCTTCCCTACAGCATCAAGCCCTTCACGGATGAGGTATTATGTGACATTGATCCTCTTGATGTTTGTGATGTAAGGCCAACCATACTTGAGGAAGCGACATGTTGTGTATGAGTCCCGACCTCGCGCTATTATTGTTACTTTGGGAAATAAGTTGTACAGGATACCATAGGTACCACCACCTGGTTCTATCTCTTTGGTTACTACAAAACAATGCAGTAAGTTCATTTCCAAAACCAAGAAATTTGTTTTCCTGGTGATCCGCCCCCAGGGCAAGAAGAAGGTTTTCGCCACGACCTCCAAACAGGGCTCCTCTGCATGACAACAACAAATGGACAAGGTTATTTTGGAGTCATTAGGGGAATTTTTAGGTCTAAAATGGGTCTCCTAAGAAAAATGTACAACCAAAATAAAATTTGTAAGAACCAATAGGATTCAAGATGATGATGTCAACCATCGGGGATGATTTACCATTTTTTAAGTAAAAGGGTAAAAAGATTAAAAAATAAGAAAATAATAAAACTACTTTTTCAACTCATATTTCCAACTTATCTCCCAAAGTTTTTACTCAAATTTCGAGTGGGATTACTCGTTGGATGCAAAATTTAATTCCTCATCCAAGGAGTACCCATGTTGCATACTTTTGATGGACCCTACTACACGAAAAATGAGGAATACATGAAAAATTTCAACTAGTATTTTCAACTTACCTCCCAAATTTTTTACTCAAATTTCGAGCGGGATTACTCATTGGATGAAAAATTTACTTCCTCATCCAAGAAGTACCCATTTTGTATACTTTCTGTGGACCCTGCTACGCAACAAATGAGAAATACATGAAAAAATGTGATTACAATCACCTTTTTCATGTATTCCTCATTTTTCATGTAGCAGGGTCCATCGAAAGTATACAACATGGGTACTCCTTGGATGAGGAATTAAATTTTGCATCCAACGAGTACTCGCGCTCGAAATTTAAGTAAAAACTTTGGGAGATAAGTTGAAAATACGAGTTGAAAAAAGTAGTTTTTTCTTTTTTCCCTCTAAAATTTGATGATGTCATCAAATCTTATTTGATTATTTCCACTATTATTTGATAATTTCCTTAAGAGGCCCATTTTAGACCTAAAAATTCCCCTAATGACGGGGACATCTTCACCTCACCCATAGGGGTGCCTCTGCACTGTCAGGTCAAGCACTCCATTGATCTGACCCCAAGTGCACCACTACCCAATGGATCGATTTATCGACGCTCTGTTTTGGAGAACAATGAAATCAAGAGGCAAATTTAGGAGCTGCTGCAGAAAGGTCACATCCGGCCGAGTTCATCGCCCTGTGGGAGCCGGATCATGTTGATACAGAAGAAGGATGGGACTTGGAGACTCTGTATTGACTATCGGGTGTTGAACAAGATCACTGTCTGGAATAAGTACCTGATCCCATGGATTGATGACCTTATGGACCAACTCAAAGGGGCGAAATATTTCAGCAAGATCGACTTGAAATCTGGGTATCACTGGGTACGAATCGAGCCCTTCGATGTGTGGAAGACTGCCTTCAAATCCAAGGAGGGCCTTTTCGAATAGTTGTTCATGCCTTTCAAGTTGACGAATGCTCCCGCAACCTTCATGAGGTTGATGGACAACATCTTGCGGCCATTCAACAACTAATTTGTAGTGGTGTACTTGGATGACATTATTATCTTCAACCAGACTTGGGAATAGCACCCCCACCACATCCGACAAGTCCTCCAAACACTGCGGCAAAACAAGTTATGTGCCAATTTGGAGAAGTGCACTTTTGGAATGACCCAGGTTCAATATCTGGGATCCAACCAACCAAGATCCAAGGGGGGTGCATGTGGATCCAACCAAGATCCAAGTCATTCGAGATTGGCCAGCCCCAACCACTTTAACAGAGCTTCGCAGCTTTCTAGGTCTTGCCAATTTCTACCACAAGTTTGTGTTGGGATTCTCTCATATCACTTGGCACTTGAGTCAAGTCACCAAGGGAGGAGCGAAAGAAAAATTCTTTTGGTCGGAATCTCAACAGAAGGTGTTCGTAGAATTGAAACATCGTCTCTATGTTTCCCCAGTGCTCACATTACCAGACTTGCAATAACCATTTGAGATCGAGACAAATGCCTCTGACAATGCTATTGGGGCAGTTCTTACTCAACAGGTGCATCCAGTGGCATATCACAGTGATACATTGTCCGACACAGTCCGCAAGTATCAAACTTAAGACAAAGAAATGTATTCCATTGTGCATTCTTGTCGACAATGGAAGCATTACATTTTGGGGAAGGAAACAATCATCCACACAGACCACCAACCACTGTAGTTCATACATACACAAGGAAATTTGCAGAACGATCGCCATCAGAAGTGGTCCACATATCTGCAATAGTTTCATTTGATCATCAAGTAAAGAAGGATAGCACCAATAACATTACAGACTACCTCAGCCGACCACCGATCGTGGTGCTAACCACCATTCTCAACTCTTGTGGGCACAAGACTTATGATTGGCCACTTCTCTATAAGAGCGATCCAGAATTCGGCCACACATACAGGTCAATCTTGGGGGGTATGCAAGTTCCAAATTTTCACCTCTAAGATGCATTGTTATGTCACATGGGACACATTTGTGTTCCTTCAAGCAAGCATGCCAAGATGATATGGGAAGAACACTATAGTTGATTCATTGGGCATTTAGGGGTCGAGAAAATAGTGGCAGTACTGCAAAAGTATTTCTATTGGTCAAACCTTCGACAGGATGTCGGGAAGTACATCAAATCCTGCACTGATTGTGCCATTGCCAAATCGAACATCAAGAATCAAGGCCTATATACTTTGCTACCTACCCCTACTCGACCTTAGTAATCCATCTCCATGGATTACATGTCAGGCCTTTCTTCTACTAAGCATGGAAACGACTGTGTTTTCGTGGCCGTCGACAGATTCTCAAAGATGGCCATTATGGCGGCCTGCAAAAAGAATATCACAGCAGAAGCCACTTCTAAACTCTTCTTTGAATGAGTGTGGGTGAAATTTGGGATCCCATAGTCTATCATCTCAAATCGTGATAGCAGATTCCTCAACACATTTTGGTTGAGCCTCTGGTCAATGCTGGACACCAAGCTCACCAAGTCCACATCTTTCCATCCCCAAACTGATGGCCAGACAGAGGTCGTCAACATGATGATTGTATACATTCTGCGCATTTACAATTCAAAGCATCCACGCACATGGGATGAGAGCCTCCCCTATGTACAACACAATTATAACCAAGCTCTCTAGAGCTCAACTAGCCATAGCCCCTTTCAGGTGGGCTTGGGATTCCAACCACTATGTTCCATTGAAGTAGCCATGCCATTTGCGGCTACTCAGGCCGATTTGGCTCATGTCCAGTCTGAAGTTGACAAAGCGAACAGCTTCATCGTGCGCATTCAGCACATCCGCCAACAGGTTCATGACATATTGCACAGATCCAATTCTAAGTACAACCAACGACATGATCAACATCGGGTGCCACACAACTTCCAGGTGGGCAACAAAGTGTGGCTACATTTGCAGAAGGATTGCCTCACTATACCCCACCACAAGCTTCACCCACTCCGATATGGGTCGTACACCATCACCAAGGCTGTAGGGAACAATGCCTTCGAGCTCAGTATTCCACCATTCCTTGGTCTGCACCCAGTATTCAATGTGGATTGCCTTCATTCCCACTTTCCACCTCTACTAGACACCTCTGACATTGTAGAACAACTCACACCAACAGAGTTAAACCCAGACTGCATGGAATAGGTCACCATATATTGTATCATGGAAATGCAAATCAAGAACACTTTCCAACAGAAGATCCAACTGTATCGGGTTGTCAAAGCTGGCCAACTCCTACACCAAGGCAAGTGGTTCACCAGGGACCAAGTTCAGCAGAAGTTTCCTCATCTCATGGAGGAACTCAACGCAATGGGGACAATTGATTCCTAAGGGGGGAGGAATTATCTAGGTGGATATTGGTGGCCACCCGCCTATTCCACTTGGGGCCCCACCATTTTCTCTTTCAATTTTCAGTTTCAGTGCAACTTACTATTTTTAGCAGTTTTTCAGGTTCTAAATTTCCGAAGTCGTTTTGAGGCCCTAAACGAAGTTTTTTGGGAAAACCGAGAGAAACATGGGTCCATGGATTGATGTTTCTCACATCAAAAGTTGTAGTCCTCATATATATATTTTTAATGAGGTATGTTGCACGTCAAATGGAGATCGTATGCCAAAGTTACGTCCCCGGGAAGTTGAAACACCAATTTACCCAAACGGGGCCCATAGTTTTGGTGCTTCATCTCCTAGGGTTATGGTTTTTGATGTTTAGGGTTTTCCATTGTTTCTAAATAATAAGTAGGCCCTTGAGCCTCATTTTAACACATTTCAGAGGCATGTAGCCACCACATCTCTTCTCAGAGATAAGCTACTAGCGCCCTAGCTAGTTTATTTCCATTTTGTCTGTAAGCAAATTTCAATTCTTTGATATTAATGAAATGAAGTGTTATTTCCGCTGCATCTTTGTATTTATGGTTATATGTGTATTCAATTGTGTTCCTGCATAAATCCGGATTAAAGGACCTCTGGAAGGTAGTTTGGGATGATGAGGTCCTAAGCCTACCAGTGAAGGTATCAGAAGCAATTATGATGACCTCCAGACGATAGAATTTTCCAGTGCATGTACCCAATATTTTCAAAGGCACCCTCCAAAAGTACTATGAAATTGATACATCTTCCTCAGGTCTCACGGGCATTCCTCCCCTGCAGTCACCTGTGTGGCCCCCAGGAAAGGCAACTAAGGTCACCAGCTAATGGTCAAAAGCCAGGCAGAATAGTCGGGGGCACATGATCCATTTGAAGTAGGAGAGGGGGTATCTCTCTTTCCTTATCTTCACAGTCCTCATGCTTGAATCCCATGTTATAGGATCCTTCTTAGAAAATTTAACGATATTGAATTTCCACTCTTTAATAAACTTCTATACTTTCAGTGTAAGTGGCCTTGGTAAATTCCCTATACAAGTTGATGTTTCTATGACAAAAATAAAAAGTCTAGTTCATTTTAATTTTAAGCACTCATTTTAGCTAGTTGTTATTTAATATAAAGGAAGCAGAAGTGCAAAAAATGATGTTTTGACGCAAAATAAATCAATAGAAAACCTAGTCTACGTGAAAATGCAACACTTATTTTTCTTCAATAAAAGAGATTTCTACAAGGGTTCTATAAAAATCCTAAGAAAGAAAAAAAACTATTTTTCTTTTTCAATTAATCACTCACACATTCAACACCTAACAAAAAAGACTAAAAGATTTGTAAAATGCATCTATGCACACTAGAATGCAAATGCAAGATTCACAATAAACAAATGTGATCCCAAAAGTAAAATCCAATTCAACAAGCAAATAGAAGAAAATCTCAAAATAAAAATACTCTTCAAAGAAAAGAGACTCTTAACCTTAAAACAAGAATTTACACATTTGCCAAAAACTCAAAAGACTAAAAATCCAAAAACTAAATAAAAGAAACACAAAGAAAATGTTTTTCTTTTTCTTTTAAATATTTAAAGGACCAAAAAGTTCAGAAAGGGAAAAAAAGCAACCAATTCAAGACCAACAATATGAAAAAGACTTGTATAAATTTTAATACAATTATGTATTGTCGGATTCTCCTGATCTAACAATTATATGCCACTGTTAAATACATAATACTTCTACTTAAATCTTTGCGGAAATTTAATCGCCAATTGCAAACACATGAAGAAAGATCAATCACACATAACACAGATGTTTTTACCGAGAAAACATAAAGTTAAAAATCTCCACTATCATATATTATGTATATATCATGGATCATGAAACAATCTCATACAAAACTCTACTCCAAGAGCTCTCAGTACAATATACTATCGTCTCACACTGTCATACAAAAATTTGCATACACATGCACCAATTTACTACCTTTTGACAGCATGCCTCCACTGAACAATCCTTGTTG
Organism: Pinus albicaulis; assembly: GCA_034641835.2. NCBI lineage: Eukaryota > Viridiplantae > Streptophyta > Pinopsida > Pinales > Pinaceae > Pinus > Pinus albicaulis. The sequence continues at coordinate 657,854,946 of CM076571.1, forward strand.
ATCACAATCCCTGAACGAATTCAATTTTGCCTTGCCTTGACTGCGCAATCCTCATTGGCATCCCCAATGTGTGTTTGGTTGCAAGTGTGCACTCACTATAGTCACAACTGATATTCAAACTATCCCTTTCACCTATCTCTCAACTGGGTTTCCACTGGATCTGACATGCATGTAGTTAATAGTAGTAAATCTTCAGTTGCATGTGAGATCACTCCATGTGAATTAATTTAATATTTAATTCACTGATCTCTCACTAGTGTATCTTTAGTTACAACTAGTTACAACTAGCAAACCTAAGTTTAACTCACTTAACTGAGTTAAACTACTTTACAACTCACATAACTACACATCCAACTCTGTTACAACTTTGTATCACTCAGTTACAACGAAGTCCACTAGCATGTCCCACCAACCAACCTTTGCACTCGAAATTCCTTCAGTTAACTGGTTTTCCACATCAGTTAACTGAAATTAAGTGCTTCAAGAGAATAGATTATTATTTATTGTCTAATTATTGTTAAGGGATAACAATAATCGACATGCATTCTATTTTTAGACATGCATTCCACGAAACAACTTCGCACATGCATTCCAAAAATAGACGTTCATCCATCCATATAATTTTCTCAACCATTTATAAATAGATTACTGTTAAAAATAGACTTTGATCCAAATTCTAAAAATAGACATATCACCTAAAAATAGTCTACGGGCTCCACCTAGTGTAGGTACTTAATTTTCACTAGGATCATCATCTTGTTGAATCTCAACACTCCCTCTCAACAAGAAAGGAATTATCCTTCACCCTGATCATATCTCTATGGTATTTTAATTTTCTCCTGGTGAGCGCCTTTGTCAGAATATCTTCATATTGATCTTTCGTAGGAATGTACTGAAGCAACATGATCTTCCGCTGCACACAATCTCTGATATGATGATACTAGATATCTATATGCTTAGGTCTATCATGAAACACGGGATTAATTGAGAGTTTAATGCAACTCTGATTATCACAATGAATCAATGTAGGATCTAAATGAGAACCGAACAAACCAACCAGGATCTTCCTCATCCAGATAGCCTCACATGCAACTTGACTTCCTGTCATGTATTCCGCTTTCGTTAAACTGAGTGCCACAGATCTCTATTTCCTGTTGTACCAAGAAACAGCTGTAGATCCGATACTGAAGACCCCTCCTGATGTTCTCTTTCTGTCCGTTGGGTTGTCCGCCTAATCTGCATCCGTGAAGCCATGCAACTTCACCTCATCCGTCTGCGTGTACCATAAGCCATACTCAGATGTGCCCCTGAGATATCTCAGGACATGCTTTCCCACCTTCCAAAAGAGCTTTGTAGGCTTAACCATCACTTGACTAAGTTGGTTCACAGCATAGCATATGTCTGGTCTTGTGTTAACTAAATACATGAGCGAACCCACCAACTATTGATAGAGTAGCATCCACTACCTCTCCAGATGTAGCGTCCTCTTTCCTCCAGTTTCTAGGAAGAGGAGTATCCATGGATTTGTAGCCCTCCATGTGAAACTTATCGAGTATCTCCCTTGCATACTTGCCTTGAAACACAAACAGTTCACCTTCTTGCTGCCATATTTCCAATCCAAGGAAATAGTAAAGAAGGCCCATATCCTTCATCTCAAACTCCTTTTCAAGGTCCTCCTTGCATGAGTGTATCAACTTCTCATCACCAGTGAATATTAAATCATCAACATAAAGAACAATGATTAAAATCTTACCCTCCACCACAATATGGTATAGTTTTGCATCCGCCTCACTCTTGGTGAAGTCAAGTCCAGTGAAATATCTGTCAATCCAAGTGTACCAAGCACGGGGTGCTTGCTTTATCCCATACAACGCTCTTTTGAGTCTGCACACATGCGACTCACTGCTGAAGATCTCAAATCCTTCAGGCTGCTCAATGTATACTTATTCCGCAATGATCCCATTAAGGAACGCAGTCTTCACATCCATCTGATGAATGTGCCAACCCATATGCGCTGAGAGAGCAAGGATGTTCCTTATGGAATAATACCGTGCGACAGGTGCAAAGGTTTCTTTATAATCAATCCCCTCGATCTGTGAGAAGCCCCGGGCCACAAATCTTGCCTTATAATTCTCAACACTCCCATCAGTAACTTGCTTTACCTTGTAGATCCATCTTGAACCTACCATTGATTTATCAACCGGCCTTGGAACAGTTTCCCAAGCACTGTTTCTGACAATGGAGTCATACTCCTCCACCATTGCATCTACCCATGTGGGCTCCTGCACTGCTTCATGAAAGGAAGATGGCTCAGTCACAATACATTTTCTCATAAGAGCCATGTATCCAGTGAATCGGTTAGGAGACTGTCTCTGTCTGCGTTGTGAAGTAGGGACTCCCACATTTTGTGCCGCATCAAACTTCAACCTCTCAGCTTCTGTGGTACGCCTTCTTCTAGTTCTGATGTTTGGCTCTGCGTGAGTGGACTCCTCCACTCCGTGAACCTCCTCCTGTGGTTGATCCACATCTAGAGACTCATCTTTGGGAACAAGCAGTTCCTCCTCTACATGCAAGTCTAGCTCCCTCTCAAGCAACGACTTCATGGTTTTATCCTCATTGAATTTTATATCCCGTCGCACCACATACATTCGACTCTTTGGCAAATACACACGATAATTATGGGGCATTTCTGTGTACCCCACAAATATCCCAACTTCAACAGTCGGCTCCAGCTTCTTCCTAGCGTTCTTGGTCACATGCACATAAACAGATGAGCCAAAAATATTAAAGTGAGAAACATTTTGTTTCTTACCAATAAAATATTCTTCAGGTGTACTCATGCCAAGTACTCTATGAGGACACTGATTTTACACATAAATCGCAGTGTTGCATGCTTCCGCCCACAAGTGCATTGGTAGGCCCTGATCATGCAGCATAGCTCGTGCAACACCCACGATCGTTCTATTCTTCCTCTCCACGATCCCATTCTATTGTGGGTTATGAGGCGCTATGAGTTCTCTACAAATTCCTTCTTTGCTACAGAAGTCTTTGAATTCGTTCGAGATATATTCACCACCATTATCGCTCCGTAGAGACTTCACTTGCTTCCCTGACTCTTTCTCCACCAATGATTTAAACTCACAGAACTTTGAGAATTTTTGATCCTTCTTTTGCATGAAGAAGGTCCAACATCTACGAGAATAGTCATCAACAAAAATAACATAATACATGTGTTTTGTTGTTGAAGCAACTGAGAATGGCCCACACACGTCTGTGTGAACTCTCTCCAAGATCACAGAAGCACGGTTCTCCTTTTGATGAAAGGTGGTCTTCACAAACTTACCCATAGTACATCCTTTACACTGATCTAACTGCGCAACTGTACCCTTGGGAAGTCAAGTTAAATCTGCTGCAACATTTTTAGGGCACCATGGTGAAGATGGCCCAATCGTCTGTGTCATAATTTTCCCTCATCCTGGCTCACCACTTCTTCTTCTTTACCCACCATTGCAGTGCAGCCATCTACCTCTAGCTTGTAGAGATTCTTGACTCGAATCCCTATCCTCTTGGTTTGACCCGTTGTTTTATGTCGCAGGAAAGCTTTTTCATCACTGAAAACAATGCCATAACCTTTGTCCTCCAACATCGCGACTGGGACCAAGTTTTTCTTCAGACCTGGAACATGCATAACATCTTTCAACAGAAATTGTTTACATGAATCTCTCTCAAAGGTAATGGTGCCAATTCCAGTCGCACTATATCGTCCATCATCGCCCATATCTATATGCATTTGGAGATCTTTCTCCTCAAAGTCACTGAAAAGCTCATTATCTCCCGTCATGTGGAAGGAAGCACCACTATCAAGATACCACATCGATCCCATTGCGCTTGAAACCAAGCATGTGATCAAAGAGAAATCAAGTTCAAATTGCGAGGCAAGGGCCTCACCAGCTGCAGGTCCAGCAACCTTCTTATTCTTCTTTTTCTATGGGCAGTTAGTGGCGAGATGCCCATGTTCGTGATAGTGAAAACACTTCATCTTGGACAAATCCAGCTTCTTGCCTTTAGCCTCAGATTTTGAATGGGATTTCTTCCCCTTCCCTTTCCTTGCTTTGGCAGCCAACAATCCTCTTCATCATCATGCTTTGATGAAGAACCATCTCTGGTGTTCCACCTGAACTCCTCCTGCACTAGATCCAACCACAATCGTTCCCAATCCGGCAGTTTTTCCCGTCTGTTGACAAAGTCTTGATAACTGTGCCAACTCTTAGGGAGTCCCAAGAGAGCCAAACTCACCAAATCATCATCAACAACCGTGATTCCCACACTCCCAATTTCATCCCGACATTGGACAAACTTTGTGAGATACTTAGGAATATTGTCGCCCTTTTCCATTTTGATCTTTCCCATTTTATCCTTCAGCGTCATTTTCCTATGGTCGCTGATGGTTTGGAAAAGATCCTTCAAAGCCTTCCACATTGCAAATGGAGTGGCTTTCCCATGAAGGCTTGAAACAATATGGTCTCTCACTCCTTCCAACATAATCCTTCTTGTCTTCTCTACTTTCTTTTTCCAGGCATAAAGTAATGCAGTATCCGTCGAAGTGGGCTTAGAAACATCACTTTCGATGAATTCCTTCAAGGCATTATCTTCAAACACCGCTTCCATCCTATCCTTCCATGAAATTTAGTTCGAGCCGCCCTAGAGTGCATACTCTTTTTAAACCATTGAAAGCCATTTCGATGTTTACTCAATTGTCGCACCAAGAAATTCTTGCAGCAAATTCGAATTGTTTCCACCAACAAACTCGGCTACTGTTTCAATATTGCAATCTTCTTTGCTCTGATACCATGTAGAAATTTTAATGCAATTATGTATTGTCATATTCTCCTGATCTAACAATTATATGTCACTGTTAAATACAAAATCCTTCTACTTAAATCTTTGCAGAAATTTAATCCCAATTGCAAACACATGAAGAAAGATCAATCACACATAACACAGATGTTTTTACCGGGAAAACATAAAGCTAAAAACCCCACTATCATATATTATGTATATATCATGGATCATGAAACAATCTCATACAAAACTCTACTCCAAGAGCTCTCAGTACAATATACAATCGTCTCACACTGTCATACAAAAATTTGCATAAACATGCACCAATTTACTGCCTCCACTGCGCAATCCCTGTTGATCACAATCCCTGAATGAATTCAATCTTGCATTGCCTTGGCTGCGCAATCCTCATTGGCATCCCCAATGTTTGTTTGGTTGCAAATGTGCACCCACTATACTCACAACTGATAGTCAAACTGTCCCTTTCACCTATCTCTCAATTGGGTGTCCACTGGATCTGACATGCATGTAGTTAACAGTAGTAAATATTCAGTTGCATGTGAGATCACTCCATGTAAATTAATTTAATATTTAATTCATTGATCTCTCACTAGTGTATCTTTAGTTTCAACTAGTTACAACTGAGTTTAACTCACTTAACTGAGTTAAACTACTTTACAACTCACATAACTACACATCCAACTCTATTACAACTTTGTATCACTCAGTTACAACGAAGTCCACTAGCATGTCCCACCAACCAACCTTTGAACTTGAAATTCCTTCAATTAACTGGTTTGCCACATCAGTTAACTGAAATCAAGTGCTTCAAGAAAATAGATTATTATTTATTGTCTAATTATTGTTAAGGCTAACAATAATCAATATGCATTCTACTTTTAGACATGCATTCCACGAAACAACTTCACACATGCATTCCAAAAATAGACATCCATCCATCCATATAATTTGCTCAACCATCTATAAATAGATTACCACTAAAAATAGACTTTGATCCAAATTCTAAAAATAGACATATCACCTAAAAATAGCCTGTGGGCCCCACCTAGTGTAGGTGCTTAATTTTCACTAGGATCATCATCTTGTTAAATCTCAACAAGACTCAAATCCCACTAGTCACCAATGATCTGTTGGCGAAAAAGGAGGTCTTTGGGCAAGACCCAGGTTTAGGCTTGGAGCCAACAAGGTTTCTGTTGTAGTCTAGGACAACGTCGACATTTTCACCCTGCTCAAGAGAGAAAGGAGTCTCACCTGAGGCATGCCGTGACCTTATTGGGATTAGAGACTAGATCATTAACGTCGAGGACAGATCACTAACAGAAAGTCATCCCTCATTTCATACAGAAAACATTCATATATCTCAACTGTAAGAAACAAGTTATCATTCATCCATGTATATTCTGAGTATTGAATTAAAATTTTAAAATAGATATACACACAATATGATCAACAAGTATCAACTAGTCCATAGTACGCAAAAAAGCATTAGTCTAATTCCATTAACTTGGCTCAAAAAATTACAAATATACTCTATAGAGTCCAATACATTTTAGTTTAGTACATACAGCTCCGCAGAGCACTTCCTAGGCTCTGCTCTACTATCCACCTCTAACTACCCTCAGAGTCGTTCCTTCTTTGCTTATCGGTTCCTGCCAATTGACACTGTCAGTCTTTACTCCTTTTCCACTCAGTTGTTCCCTTGCACTCCATTGCCTTCCATCTCTTTTCTGTCACAGGGAGTTCTATTGCTTGTTCCTTGTCTCCCATTTCTGCCATCTGTGCCGCCACCTGTTTGTGGTCTGCCACCTGCCTTCAGGTTTTCCGCAACCGCAACGACTCCTTGCCTATCCTCATTGTGCTCCGCCACCTGTCCTTTTCGCTCCTATCCTTCCGCAACTCAAAACTGTCTTGTCCAAAACAAAGGCCCCAACATGATCACAAAGATAAAATACTAGAGTGAAATAAGGGACTTATTCACCTCGAATAATTTGGCTAGAAAGATACAAAAGATTTTGAAAATTAGAAAGACTCCAAAGGACTAAAATCTCTCATTCATCGAAGAATCACAAACCCATTTCACAAACAAGCAAGAGAAAGAAAAAAAAAACCAACTTCTATGTTGTAAAAGAAGCAATTCAAAGACTGGGTTATAAACAAGTTTAAGAACAACAAGACCTGTTCCAGAGGCCCCTCACAACCAAACACTTAATAAAGAAGATTTGGAACCCAACTTCAAACAAAAAAATTCTTCAAAGACTACAAACCCTCGGTTGACATAGGTTTTTATCAAACAAGATGAAATACACCAACAACAATAGACATCAAGATGATTCTAGGATTCATAAACATCAAGAAATCATAAACAAACTTGGTCAAGCCCTCAACAAAAGCCAAAAATGAAACAAAATATTTTTCATATCTATACGCGACTGTTTAAATATAGTCTCGCGTGTATACTCGACTGTGTATGAAGAGACACACGTATACATAGGTTTCTTTGGAAGAAACATGTATACGCAATTGTGTACAATAAAAACCGCGTATAAATGGAAAACTAAGGAAAAATAAAAAGAAGGCACAGATCCAAAAGATCAAGTTGAATGACCAAATTACTTAAGACTCAAGAATGCTAGAAAAATCAAGAAACAACAAACTAAACCCAGATCAAAGAACAACAACCCTTCTAGTAAATACTTGATGGTATTCCCCAGTGGAGTAGCCAATTTTGTTGACGGGAAAAGTTCCCTAAGGCAAGGGTTGAAATCCTTAACAAAGCAGAACAAGGTAATAAACAAAGAGCACTCAAACAAGCATGCTAAACATATGAATTATCAAAGTTGGATTTGGAGACATACCTGGAGGTCTTATGGTTGATGATGTTCCTGTAAGGTCCAAACCCTTTGCTTCCTCCAAGACATAGAAATATTTCTTCTTGACCCTTGGGTCTGAGTAGCTCTATGCCTTGCATGTATTTTTTGTTGTGTAATATATTTCGGATATAAAAGCATTTCTAAATGCTTAAGTTTATAATTGTCTATCTTCTTGGTTTGTATAAATTTGATAGACAACATTGTTGTCAATTTTGTTGGGGATGGGTATATTTTTTTGTTGATGCAATCAGAAATAAACATCTTTATAAGTTTGTTTTCTCGGTTTTTTGGGTGGATGCTATATAATTCTTCTTGGAAGACATTTAGTAAGGTCGAGGGCCATTTAAATGCATTGTGCATATGCATATGTAACCTTTATTTCCCTTATAAATAGAAGTTGTAGATTTTTTTCTCTTAATAAATAAATAAATATTACTTATTCTTCCATATAAATTCAAAAGGTTTCTTCACTGTATGTAAGTATGAATAATAAGTTATGTAATTGACTTGACCAACTAATATTTACTCATAAAAATGACTTAAAAGTTCATTTCAATTGATTTAAAGCTCATTTACATTGATTTAGCATTTCCTATTTTTAAAGAGTTTTAAAATGAATTCAAGATATACAAATATTTATAAAGTGTATGATATGGTTGTCCTAAAATGCATAAAGTTTAATATTAAAACATAAAAGTATAAATAAATGTTATATATTTTGGTTATTGGGGGCAGCTCAATTGGCAATCATTGTGTTATGAAGTATGATGTAAATCATGAGATTCAATATTCAAATCTCTTATGGCTCAAACCAACAAAAAAACAAAAAGTTAATTTTAAAAAGAGGAGTATTATTCTTTTCACATAATTTAATTTAGTATATCAATGTAGGATTCGTAAATTGTCTTAATATTCCACTGAATAGTTTGTCACAACAAATTTGATGAAAATTAAACTGAAACCTAAAACCTATACAATACGGTTAAATTTCCTTAAAATTTTGGCTTTATTAACTATGATCTTTTTACTTATGCATCTTATAGATAAAATATGGAAAATAAAGAGCAGTGAAATACACACACACACACTAGTGACAATGAACACCAAGATATGAGATGAGAAACTCTTTTGGAAGAAAATCCAGTTGAAAGGTGAGGTTGCTTTGCTCTCTATTTCTCTAAAATGAAAATAATGCAAGTACAAAAGAGAAAGCACTCTTAGTGGAGTCACCTAAGACTTGTGGCTGACAGGCTACTACAAACACTAAATCCCATATGATACACTCTTTCACTCCTACTCTCATGTTATTTGCTCTACTATGGAACCAAATACAATAGAATGAATGGAACTCCTTTTCCTCCTAGTAGCCAGTTATAACACAACTTGATAGCCAACTAGGGGTTAGATTTGACCTTTTATATCCTCAACATGAGCTACAACTCAATCCTTCTATAGTCTTCTTCATAGTCTCAATGTGGTTAGCCCCTTTTCCATGAGTAATGGGCGTTGATTTATCCTACTAAATTATAGTGGTCAATCATGATATGTCAGCTTTAATGAAGCATAACTTTCTCATACATGCTTTGATTTAAGTGATTCTTGCATCATTAGAAATGTATCATCATGTAGATTATGGAATCTAAATCCACAATAAATTTTGGACCACAAGAAAGGGTCATTTAAGACCTCCAAATGGCTCAAGTTTTCACCCAAAATTGCATGGTCACAAAACCTTGATATTTTAAAATTGTCAATTAAATTTATCTAGAGAAAATGTTTTTATCCTCCCCACCCAAATTCAGTTTTTGCATGTGACATGTTGAACTCGTAATAAATATTATTTCCTATAATGACTTCGAGACTACTTGTTTTAACATACTAAATTAAGAATTGAAAACCCTTTAACTTATGCCCTTTTCTTTTTGTTGAAACTTTCATTAAAATATACAATTTGAAAATAAATTTTTACATTAACCTAAACAAACTATATCGATTTATCAATAAGTTTGATTATATAACTTATTTTACATCATTTATTTTAACCAACAGTCAAATATCTAACCGAAACAATGTAATCAAATAATTATTACCCTTTAATGCTTTCCTAAATTTCCTTCAATTCAGAAAAAAAATATTCCCTTACCTATCCTCTTCTTTCCACTCTATAAAAGAAATCTAATAATCTGCAATTATCTTTATAAAATCAAATAAACTTAACTTTAAATCTCAAATTTAAGACAAGGGCTGCATAGCTCAATATTAAATGTAAATGGAACTAGTAGCAGTAAAACAAAAGAATCTCAGTATCCAAAGTAAAACAAAAGAATCTCAGTATCCAAAGTAAAACTGGAACATAAAGAACATTCCCTTAACTATCCTCTTCTTTCCACTCTATAAAAAAAAATCTAATGATCTTCAATTATCTTTATAAAATCAAATAAACTTCACATTAAATCTCAATTTAAGACAAGCTATGCATAGCTCAATATTACATGTAAATATAACTCCAGTAAAACAAAAACAAAAGAATCTCAGTATCCAAAGTAAAACTGGAACGTTTTTCAATTACCGATTTTTAGCTCAATATTACATGTAAATAGAACTCGTAGCAGTAAAACAAAAGAATCTCCCTATCCAAAGTAAAACTGGAACGTTTTTCAAGTAACAATTTTTTTCATAAATTTCTTGGGAGACGTCCCAAATTCACGTTTTTCAAGTAACGATTTTTTTCATAAATTTCTTGGGAGACGTCCCAAATTCCTAGGGCAAGTCCCAGTCTCACACAGGTTTATGCATATTTTAAAAACAAATTCAGAGAAAGCAATTCATCTTCCATAAAAACCATATAATCAGATATTGGGAATCTCACAAAACAAAACGAAGTTTACTGGATCTCATCTTCTCATTCAGACCCCGCTGACTCCATCTTGTTGATTCATCAACCTTCTCCCTCTTAGTGACCAATCTCTCCAAAGCAATGGTCTATTTTGGAATTTCTTATCTTCTACACCCAAATCTCCACTGTTAACCAAATTCTAAATTCTGTACTATGTTAGAGACTTTGGAACTCTTCGACGCTTATTGGCAAATAAACAGAATATATATCTTCAACAATCATACCCAAACCCACCATGACTTGGCCTCATTATGGAGCTCCTTCACATCAATAAAATCATTTTTTTTGTATTTTAATATTTGAGTTCTTGCACAGTAGCCTTACCCTTAATTGGCTTGTAAACACTCCCAGAACATGTTTCTCCTTGGGAAGAGTAGGTCATTCCGTTTTGTAATCAATAATCACTCATTGTGTTCTCTTAGACACATAGCAGATGCTTAGGGTGGCATGAACAATCACAATGAAATAGAGTTACGGAGCATAAAAAGAAACAAAAACGACTTTGCAGGAGAAGATTTCATGTCCATTACCCAAATAAATATGGAGAGACAAACTGCAACCATTTGGTCTAATCGAATTGATAATCATGGATACAAATGGAGGAAAAACAAATCAAATCGTATGACCCTAAAACATACTTTGCAGGAGCAGACTTAATGTCCATTACCCAAATAAATATGAAGAGAGACAAAATGCAAACATTTGGTAAAATAGATTTGATAAACATGGATACAAATGGAGGAAAAATAGATATCATCATAATCAGCACAGACCCAAAAACACTTGTACAAATGAGAAATTGTTACTTTTTTTTGTATGACTCTAAAAAACGTGTCTTTGCATTTATCTAAGATAGTAAATTGCAGAACATTATTTGGTGCATAATCACGACAGAAAATGGTTATTTCAAACAAGATGAAACCATGAGCTTTTATACTTGCTATACAGTAGTAATTATGCAGTTCTATTTCATAACTCATTAACCGCATCAGAAAGTGGCAATAGCATGCACTTCATGCCTTTGGGCTCTATAGAACATTCTCTGATAGATGACTTTGAAACAGTCAAGAATATTCCATGGTCATGTGCATTTCTTTGAGCATATGTTTGCACTGGCTTAACAAAACAAAAGAGTCTTAAACCAGGGACGAGCTGGCTATTAATAACACCTCCACCAGGGATGCCTTTAAAGAACAGGGAATACTCAAAAATGAATTGTATTATAATAAACTGCTTAGTGGGGAATGAGTTTAAAGAGCCCAGTGATAATCAAATGTATTTGATCATCATATGCAGAAAGTGTAGGTTCCTCAAATTTTAATTAAAATATACTCAAACCCAATTTATTAGAAATATTATTAAAAGTGCCTCAAAGAAGCATGTTCAATATATGTCCATATCTATACTAAAACTGAGAATATGCACCATCACTTGGTGGTATCCTTCTCTTCTGGCCAGAAGGATGTTTCCTTTCCAGTTTTTGAAACAGTTTGCAGAACGGCATCAGGCTTCACGTTCCCTTTCACAGTCACTTTTTGCTCCTTCAAGTCCACATCATATGTTTCCACGCCTGCAATCAAGGTCGTGATTACTTGACTAGAATATTATACGGTCCCTACTTCACTCTATGATGCATTATAACACACTGCAGCTTCAGTTAAGTCTGGACCCTTTTTAAATGGAGAAGTAACATGATAAAAGTTAAAAAATATAGAAGTTTACCACTGTGTTTCATTGAAAAAAAGTCGATTATAAATTTGTGACCAGGACAATATTAAGAAGTTATCAACAAAAATCTGTATTTTGTATCCCTAATATAAGAAATTAAGAATCAGCTTACACGTGGGGACTCCATAATTTACATTTACCATGAAGCTTCCATCTTGGCATAAGCTCAAGCATAAAAATGGTAATAAACATTTCATAGCAGTACCTTCCATTTTATTGAGAACTCGTTTTACAGCTCCAACACAACCTTCGCAAGACATGCCAACCTTCAAAACCACTGTCTGCATTGCAATGCTCATAGTTTTAGGGCGGAAGGAACAACCGTGAAGAAAATAACACTTTGTAACACAAATCAGTCAACAGAAATCATTATCATGTAGGTCCTGCATATCTCTTTGCAAACAATACAACTTGAAACAGACAAGGAAAAACAGGCACTGAAACTTGAAACAGAATAACACCCTGCATGAGAAAAAGTCATCATTAGTTCCCCCTTCCAACTATCTCATTAAATGAGATTCTATTCCTTCTATGGCAAAGATAATTCAACATAGGACTAGTTCTCTTTCCAACCTGGGTACCAGACTTCAGTTTAAAAGGACTGGTTGGCATTACAAGCTGGGTACCAGACTTTTCACAGTTTTCAATATAGCTGAAACCAAACTACATGAACAAATGAAACATAAGTTTCTCTAGTTGAGATTTCCTCAGGGAACACCAAAACTGACAAACAGTACTCCAATATATCAACAATAATAAGAAAATTCACTATCCAATCTTTCCATGCTTACCATAATGAAATTTGAGATATGCCCATAAAATTGTACGAGGCATACACATATACCTTCAAATCTTAATGAAATGGCGAAGGCTCAAATAAAAAAATAAATGTATGGAAAACCCTTGAATAAAACATGTAGCTGTCCAATAGACAACTTTGCAACTGAGGGCAAGACGAGCATCTAGATATGCCCATAAAATGGTACGAGGCATACACATATACCTTCAAATCTTAATGAAATGGCGAAGGCTCAAAAAAAAAAAAATTGTATGGAAAACCCTTAAATAAAACATGTAGCTGTCCAATTGACAACTTTTCAACTGGGGGCAAGACAAGCATCTCCATACTATCAGTAATATCTTTAAGATGGACTGCCTCCAAACAAATAAACCGATTGATAAGGGTTACATTCACAAGTCCTGGGAAAAGGGATGACATCATAGCAAAGATCATTTTAAGTCACAAATTTGGTAGCTATTTACAGACCAAAGGGCTTTCTGTTCTTACCATTTGTAATTGTCGTGACATCACTAACCATTCAACAGCGATGCCCACATTTATGGCCCGGACCAACCAGTCTGCCCAACAAGGAATCAAGCCAGCCAAGTGGAAGCAAGTAACCCGAAAATCCCCATGCACATAGTTATGGCCTGGACCAACCATTCCACCCAGCCAGGAAGTAAGCCAGCCAAGTGGAAACAAGTAACCCAAAAGTCGCAAGGAAAACAAGCAAGGAAAGCAAGTCAACTCGTATGAGAAACTGCCATCAGTATTCTATGCATACTTATGGCCCTAGTTTTAAGATCTAAATAGAACATAACCAGACATTAGGTCACTTCTCCTATAAGAATTATAAATATAAGCATTCCAATCCCAAGTCGTATGAGAAACTGCCATCAGTATTATATGCATACTTATGCCCTGTTTAAGATCTAAATAGATCATAACCAGACATTAGATCACTTCTCCTATAAGAATTATATAGATAAGCATTCCAATCCCAATGAACAAATGACTACACAATATCAGAATGAAACACTACTCTCATCAATGTTAAAAATCATGACACAAACTTTATTCCGTTCTCTATTTCAGTTCTCTACATCAAATTTGAAGAATTCTATAAGTGAAAAAGTTAAGTGGATTCAAATAAATCTTGCCATGCCTCAAGCAAGTGGCGTTGCATGTAATGAAACAAATTCCGAGAACAAGAATATGAAGTACATTGAAGAAGCTTTTAAAATCGACTGGAAGTAGGTAGGTGTTTTTCCCTTTTTTTGTATCCATGTGCAGCCATTTCAGAACCCAATGGATGAATCGGTAAATCTGAGAGAAACAATCAATCAGAAAGTAGAACTCAAGGTTTAGTAAGTAGGGATGTAAATTGCCTAAACTTCCACATTTTTGCATCATCCTATCCATACTTTCATAGATCCATCTCACATTTCTGCTATAATTTTTTGTCTGACTCCTCAAACCTAGCAAACATTAAAAATAGTTGCCAGTTACCCAACAAAACATTTTAACAGCTGCCCAATGTCTCAGTCAGGACCAGCCCAACGTAGTAAGCCCTTTTCAACATTTTGGGCATTAACTCTGCAATCCTCGCGGGTATACACAGGGGCGTCTCGAATTTTTTGGGAGGTTCCAAATCTAAGCCTATGAATCAAATAAATTACAAAAATATTCAAATAATAACCCAAAAAGCCAAATCCTCCATGCCAACCCTATATACATTCTGACTGGAAGACAAAACGGGAACAGGTTAAGGTCATACTGAAATAGTAAATCATCTATCTATACTATTGATTATGTCCATTGTAACCTATTCCATCAATCCATAGACAGGCATCCAATATCAAAATATGCATTACCCAAATCCTCCATGCGAACCCTATTTGCTATCTGACTTTCTAATTGGAAGACAAGACAGGATCACGTTCAGAAAAAGCCATTTTTCTATACAATTGGCTATGCCCATTGCATCAAATATATATAATGGTAACATTGCAGAACTGGTTGCTTTGGGTCTGCTAAAATTTTATTCAAAAAACAATTCAACTTGGAAATTTCTGCAGAGACGGCTGTAGCAAGTCCCCAAAAAGGGGGAAAAAAGAAACAAATCGGAAATTTCTGCAGAGACGGTTTTTGCAAAGCCAGAAAAGCCAATGGAAAAGAAAATTACAGACTTCCAATGAATCCACACGTATAAAAAGATAAAGAATAGAGAGATCAAAGCAGCCATACCATAGTCATTGTAATGGTCAATGCACAGGAAATTCTAAAAATATAAAGAATAGAGAGACCAAAGCAGCCATACCTCCGCCATTGTAATGGTCAATGCACAGGAAAATCTCCACAATACACAATGATCAAGTTTTGCTCTGTGCGTGTTGATCCAATCTGAGAAGGGATGGCTATAAATAGATGTCCCAACTCTTCATAATGATGTTATATATTAATTCTTGTATGTTTTATTATTATATATTGTTTATATCTCTATTTTGATTTATTTTGGCGCTGTTGTACTGCGGAGGAACTATCGTCACCAGGGAGAGCTTGGTCAAGGTTCCGTTGTGGGTACGTCTCGGCGTTAGTACAATAGGTAAAGAAAAGAGTACAAATTCATTTGCATTTTACTTAGATTTTTCCAAATAAAATTTATTTTATAATATAATTATTATTTATAATGATTTAATTTATTTTGATAGTGTTGTGACCCACTTGCAAATAACCGTTCAACAAATTGAACAAAGTATTTTATACAGGACAAACACTCCACGCAATCTAAAAATAATTACTTTATATTATATATCTCTCTAATTTTTTATATTATCAAATTTTTATGGAATAAATTATTAAAATATTTTTAAATTTAATTTTTAAGTAGGAAATTTCATTATAATAATAGTAATTTAATTATAAGGTCAAAGTTTAGTTAGACATTAAATTAAATTGATTTAAAGTTATAATTTAATTGTTAAGTTTCTTGAAGCATGTCTCACACCAATAATTTTATTTATAATTTAATTGTTAATAGTGTTTAGAGGCACTCTCTAACTCAATATAGAAGAGATGTAATGTCTTGTGTTATATAAACATTTTGATTCTGGAAAAAATATACATATAATTAAAATAAAATTGAGGTAAAATAGTCAATTTACCATTGGTGGTATTTGGGCTTCAAATTTTGAAAACACATGGTTTTGCCATGAAAAATCAAATCTCTTGAGGTGCAAACCCCTTTTAGAGTGAAAAGAGTAGATCTAAAGTTAAGATGGATCTAGACTAGTTTATAACAAGAGTAATCGTTATTTACCTATTAGAATTGTTTGAGTGAGATCTTGGTTTAAAGTTGGATAGCTACCACTATAATCCTTATAATTCAAAAGCTCACAAGAGGATTGTTATTAGTAAGGATGCATATATCCTTATAGGGATAAAGGGTTAATATGTTTTGATGTAGTTCATCTGAATTCATCATAGTAAGCAATTTTGGGTCGATGTTTCGAACCACCCAATGTGGTTCATCATCAGGGAAATGATGATATGTTAATATGTTTTTCAAGCGAAAAAAAAACAACATATCTTTCATTGATAAAAGATTGTTACATGTTCCAGATGAGCTTCACATCCCTTAGGATATCTCAAAAAATCCAACTAATTACACACATAGTGTCTAGAAAAAAGTCGATAAAGTAACAGAGCCATTAAAGATCAAATAGACCATTTGTCCAGCAAGGTTACCAAAAGGTAAGTATGAGGTTGGAGAGCCCAGTATCAGTCAACAGAAATCCCAGAAATGTGCCTTCAGGAGAAATCTTGCAAAAATAAAAGAAACCAAGAAAGCCCCGAGAGATGGAAAGAGCCCTTCAAAAAGAGAAAGAACCTCGAGTTGCTGATGATGCCATTGTCAAGAAATTTGTAGCCCATTTTTCCATCTTGAACAGAGACCCCCCTCTTGGATAGGGAATCCACAAAGGAATTTTTTTCCCTATAAATATGGTAGAAAGAGATGGGGGAGAAGGATCTTTTCATGGGCCGAATACCCTCCATCAAATGGATAAGAGAGGGGACAAATATCAGACATTTCCCATTTTTCCAGTCAATGGAAATTTTTGAGTCCCCATCGATCATAATGTGATCGACATTCATCCATGTCGCACAGCGAATCACCCCGCATAATGCTAGCACTTATGCCCATAAATTTGATCCTTGACCTCCAGACCAGAAGAAACGGTATGCCAGAGAGGCCTTGAACCTGATAATGGCCCCACACCCACGCTGCCCATTCGCAACCACACTGTAGGTTTTAACCCTGTACAGAAAGTATCTGCAAACGAATCTTAAAAACAGAAAATAAACAGTATCGAGAGAATAAAACATAAAACATATATACACAGAGATTTTCCCCTAGATCCCAAATCGGGACTACTAGCTTGATTTTTCATTATTTTCCTTTTAGTGTTACAACACATATATACACGTCAAAGCATTCATAAACCCTAATCCATTAACCCTGGATTAGAACATAACCGTAGTTCCCTTGACCGGATATACAAAATACTAGGGGCCAAAAACCATCATGCCCCAAAACTATGTGCAAACCCATCATCCCTCCAGAACAAGATCGCAAAGGGGCAGTTCAGGAAAATATGGTTTACATCCTCGGTTGCATATTTGAATAGTGGATAGAGTCTAGGCCCAATGATTCCTCTCTTGACTAAATTCTTCCAAGTGAGGACGAAAAAATGTTTTAATTTTGTTGGAGCTTCCCATCGCCACATGCTAGCAATCCCTTTGTGCTCAAGATTCGGTTGATTTCTCCTCATAATAAACGAGTAGACATCCTTTGCATAAATAGGACTGTCAATCGCACAACCATACGACGTAACGGTGTTGGCCTATTCTTTTAATACAATCCCAGCTTGGCATAAGTGATAACGATATCTCTCCCATTCCAGTTCCAGAACTAGAGGGATGTCCAACTCTGCAACATGTAGCCAGCAGGTAGTAAATAAAAATGCATCCTATGGGAGTTCTATATTAGCAAGGAAAGAAATTTGACAATCTTGGAGGAAGAGTATTAGGGGAGGTGACAAGATATGAACTCCCTCTAATCCAATGATAGCATCAAGTCCAACAGGAATTTTGTTCCGTAGGCGACCTTCCATTTGAGGTTACTAGACATCCATGCCTTGGATTTCATGAGGCTATGCCAAATGAAAGAGGCTATTTTCTTCATCGAAGCCCCATCTCCAATCCACTCTTCTAGATGGGCGTTGTTTTTTAATCAAGGTTGTCATTGATGTCAATATGGCATTGACTATGATGTCAATATTCTTGAGATGACTGGTTCTAGATGATGATGCCATGACTCTTAGTTGACTAGGAGACCATTAATTATTATGTAAAAGTCTATGAAGAAGTCTTGTCCTAAATGCCTATTGATCATAATGCCCTAGATGTCCATGAAGGTACCTTAATCTTGTGAAGAAGGCCTAGAAATCATGACAATGTGTTTACTCTTGATGAAGAGGCCTAGAAACCGGATGATGTCCTTACCCTTGATGACATATGGAGTCATACACTTTATGATGTCATACACTACATGAATGACCACAATTGATGATGGCACTTGATGAAGGATTAGTTGATGACGTTGAAGATATCATTTGATGGTTTGAAGACTATTTTGAAGCTCTCCTAATAATGTTTCACTATGACATATTACTACACTATTATTGAATACATGATGCCTTCATAACAATGTTGTATACTATCATGATGACATGGATGCCCTGCATAATGACACAATGATCCTATGATTGATAAGCCAAACAAAGGAGAAGCCAAGCAATGGAAAAGCCATGTTGTCCTATTCACCTTATGCACACAAAAATTAAGGACAGTCACAAAGAAAAAATGTTTTTACCACCTTAGAGGCATCCTTACAAATTGTCTCCTACACCATCTTATAGAGACTATTTTTTCCTTTCCAACGAGCCTTTACTTGCCCTGAAAATCCCAGCGGTTGATGAGATATGGAATTTTTAGGTTAAGAAAAATATATATTTTCAGGTTAGCCAACCTATCCTTTGACACTCATGTCGGCCTACATCTTAAATATGTGTCCCTTCATTTGTCCTAGAAAAAACACTATATATATACGGTTCGGACTACATTTCTCATCCAACAATTTCGGTGATTCTCACAGAAATACTACAGGAGGCCGAGGAGTAGGAAAAAAATAGTTTGGGATAATTTTGATTGGGTTATAGGTCAAATAATTAAAGGAGAACTACAGGCAGCCAAGAATACCTCAAACCTACTGTAATAAGTCTTGGTGCAGCTCTTTTTTGACAGATCATTGCAATATTCAAGGCAATTTGGGCTACATTTATTGCAGAGAATTGTAAATTATAGTGGAGGATTGTAAAGTGACCATTGCAAAGTCTAGCAGCTTATTTGCTTTGAACAGCTTGGAGACCTAGACTGTGGACAGGTCAGATCACTGTTTAAAGTCTCTTGAAAGCAAAAATTTGGAGCTCGGAATAGTGACAAAACTTACCACAAAACTCATAATTGAAGGGTCAACAATGGACTGTCATTTGACTGTGATAATGTAACAGAATTGTTGATTTATATACCATCTCAGACCAATGAAAATTGTTGTGGAGGAGGCCTAGTTTAGGCTCAGTTTTGTGGACAGTACCTCAAACTTGTGATGGCATAAAAGCTTGGATAGTTACCTTGTGATGATTTCACCTTGTGTGAAGGTGCAGTGACTTAGACTTGTGTGAAGTAACATTTCTCATGGGTAGATTGAATCTTGGGTCTGAGCTTATTGACCTATGACTGTGGGGATACTTTGGAAACATTCAAGATCATTCCTTGAAAGAATTTTGGAGAGATATCTTACTTAGGCAAGGGTTATTGAAGACACCTTTGAAGAATTCTTAAGACAACAGATTGAAGACTTGAAGATTATACTTGGATCAATTAAATACATTGTGCATTTCTTGATTGGGCTTTGGGTTTGAAGCACTCTTAAAGGAACGTTGTTTTGAAGATTTGTTTGGAGCACTTTGACGACATCTTGGAGCATCTTGTGAAGACACTTTGAAACTGAACTTGGAGATATTGTTATCATGATGCATCGTTGATGTCATCATGAGGTGACCTTAGAGATCTTTGTTTGGGTACAATGAAGAGCAGTGGTGAAGAACAAGGTTGTCATTGATGAAGTGACATGGAGACTAATGAAGGAATTGTTGAAGATTGTCAGGGCTCGTTGAAGAAGACATTGGGAGCCATGAAGAATAACCAAACATATATCTTGACGAATTGAAGCTAGAGGTTGGAGCCTCATAGAGACAAGGTTGGTGCCTTGGAAGATAGGGTTGGAGCCCTAGAGGATAGGAGTCCTCAAGAGACCAGGTTGGAGCTTGTACTAGATATAGGGTTGGAGCCCTTAAGTTTGGTGCCTCAGAATTGATAAGGTTGGAGCCTTAGAAAGACCAAGTCGGTGCTTGGCACAATACAGGTTGGAGCTTGAAATATTGGAGTCTTCATCTAGGGTTGAAGCCCTGTAACATTATTGTACTTTACTTATTGTAAAGAAGAAATTAATAAAAGTATCTATTCCATCATTGTTCATTTTGTGTTCTAAATATGTGATCTAATTGGTAAAATTAACAATTGAAAAGAAATATTGATTCACCCCCCTCTCAGTATTTCCAACAATTAGTATCAGAGCCAGTACCTTCACTCAAAGCCTAACAGCTTGAAGGTTGATCATTAGAACACAAATGGTAAAGCCAAAGAAGAAAGTCTCCAATCCTACTAAAGATGTTTCTTCCTTAACCATCGAAATTGAAGTCAATCAATTTGCGAAGGCCCCATTGTTCAATGGAAATTTTGATATATGGGAGGCGAGAGTGAGGAATTTCTTAAAGACTTAAGGAATTGAAGTTTGGAAATTAGTGATTACTAATGACATGATGGATGAAGAATCTAAGGAGTACGATACAAGAGCAATGAAGGCAATTTTGAATGGGTTACCAAATTCTGTGAAGGCTGATTTTGTAAAATGTTCGTCAGCAAAATTCATATGGGACAAACTTCATGATCTTCACTCAAAAGGAGTGTTGACAATGATCTCTAATCAAGAAGATGATGGAAAACAAGAAAGAAGTCCAGAATCCATCAAGGAAGCTGAAGATAAGAGAGATGACAACAAGGCTAAAGAAGACCTAGAAGATGAAGAGAACAAAGAAGACTTTGAAGAATATCTCTTGAATAAAATTATGGCTTCCATGGAAGAGATCAACATATTGAAAAATGAAAATGAGGAACTTAAGAAGAAAACGAAAGATGGTAGCCAAGACAAGACAAGGAAGGAAGTTGACTTTGTCAAGCTTCAAGTACAGGAAAGAGATGAGGAGCTCGCCAAACTTAATGAAGAATTTCATCAAAACAAAAGAAAGCATCATGAAGAAGTCATATCTATGACAAATCAATTGGATAAGACAAAGAAAAGGGAAGAAACTTTGTCAAGCCACCTTGAACAAAGACTTCAGAGCTTGAACAATTTTGAAGCAGAGATTGGTCAATACAAGGAAGAGATCTTCTCTCTTAAATCTCAACTAGAAGAAAAGGATGAAGAAATCTTCAAACTAAAATCAAACATAAATCTTCTCAAGGCCAAAACATGTGAAGCAACAAGGATGATGGAAGAAATGAAGAAGCAACTAGTCATGAAAGATGAATATTATGAAAAAATGAAAGGACAAATTGTCACTCTTAAAAAGGAAGTTGTCTCGCTGAATAAGAACTTGAAAAGCTCTCAAACCCTAGATGACATCCTAAGTCATCAAAGGTCTCCCCTTGATAAATCGGGTCTTGGTTATGCCAGTGAACCCTCAAGCAAGAATGATAATGCTTCAAATAATAAGGATGCGAGGAAGCCAGAAAGAGATGTTGATGATCATAGCTCCAACAAAGGCAAGAGTCAAGATGACATTAGAATAAACCCTACTCGAAGAAGATATGCAAATGGTGTCAAGAATGCAAGAGGCAATAAATTTGATCAAAGGATCCTAAGACATAATAACTTTGGTAGTACATCAAAGCAATCTCCATCCTCCAGGTATCGAAGTATATTTTTTGGTTATTGTTATTCTTGTACAAACTTTGGGCACATGGGAAAAGATTGTAGGGCATATCACAAAGACTATTATAATGGTCCCCATCAATCTCCTAGAAGAAATTTTGCAAGAAGAAATCATGTTTTCTTATCCATGAACAAAATAGAGTGCTTCAATTTCCGTAACGTTGGACATATGGCATCTGATTGTAACTTGACTTGGGCCTCTACACAAGCTAGAACCATGCCAAATAAAAAAGTTACAAAAGTATGGAGAAGAAAGCAAGTTGAATCCAGAAGTATCTTGAACACTCCAGCCAACAACACATGTTGTCAACTTGATGAAGTCATCCCTGATATTCAAAGTATTTGATGGTGAGACTCTGCCAAAAAGAGACCATACAGTTAGGGGGATATTTGTGATTCTTGAGCTTATGATTCTTAAGCATCTTTGCAGAAGCTATCCGTGAATGGGCCTTATGAAATCCTTGATGAGTCACACATGGACAATCATCCTTTGATAGATAATCTCTTGGGAACAACTCCATTGAAGAAATTTCGACACATCTATCATGGACCTCATTTCCAGAAGGAAGAGCACCATGATAGGGGGAGTAACATACCCATGAATAACTACTATTGATGACGAAAAGAAGCAGCCTGGCAAGGGGAGTATTTGGGCACCCTGTTTTCCATTGATGTCCAAGGGGAAGAGAATATTGGAAGAGAAAGAATATTGCCATCAATGAAAAAGGGGGACATTGTTAATCAAGGTTGTCATTGATGTCAATATGGCATTGAATGTGATGTCAATATTCTTGAGATGACTGGTTCTAGATGATGATGCCATGACTCTTGGTTGAATAGGAGACCATTAATGATTATGTAAAAGTCTATGAATAAGTCTTTTCCTAAATGCCTTTTGATCATAATGCCCTAGATGTCCATGAAGGTACCTTAATCTTGTGAAGAAGGCCTAGAAATCATGACGATGTGTTTACTCTTGATGAAGAAGCCTAGAACCCGGATGATGTCCTTACCCTTGATGACATATGGAGTCATACACGACGATGTCATACACTACATGAATGACCACAATTGACGATGGCACTTGATGAAGGATTAGATGATGACGTTGAAGATATCATTTGATGGTTGGAAGACTACTTTGAAGCTCTCCTAATAATGCTGCACTATGACATATTACTACACTATTATTGAATACATGATGCCTTCATGACAATGCTGGATACTATCATGATGACATGGATGTCCTACATAATGACACAATGATCCTATGATTGATAAGCCAAACAAAGGAGAAGCCAAGCAATGGAAAAGCCATGATGTCCTATTCACCTTATGCACACAAAAATTAAGGATAGTCACAAAGAAAAATTGTTTTTACCACCTTAGAGGCATCCTTACAAATTGTCTCCTACACCATCTTATAGAGACTATTTTTTCCTTTCCAACGAGCCTTTACTTGCCCCGAAAATCCCAGCGGTTGATTAGATATGGAATTTTTAAGTTAAGAAAAATACATATTTGTAGGCTAGCCAACCTATCCTTTGACACTCATGTCGGCCTACATCTTAAATACGTGTCCCTTCATTTTTCCTAGCAAAAAAAACTATATATATACTGTTTGGACTGCATTTCTCCTCCAACAATTTCGGTCATTCTCACAGAAATACTACAAGAGGTCGAGGAGTAGGAAAAAAATAGTTTGGGCTAATTTTGATTGGGTTATAGGTCAAATAATTAAAGGAGAGCTACAAGTAGCCAAGAATACCTCAGACCTGCTGAAATAAGTCTTGGTGCAACTCATTTTTGACAGATCATTGCAATATTCAAGGCATTCTGGGCTACATTTATTGCAGAGAATTGTAAAGTCTAGTGGAGGATTGTAAAGTGACCATTGCAAAGTCTAGCAGATTATTTTCTTTGAACATATTGGAGACCTAGATTGTGGACAGGTCGGATCACTGTTTAAAGTCTCTTGAAAGCACAAATTTGGAGCTCAGAATTGTGGCAAAACTTACCACATAACTCAGAATTAAAGGGTCAAAAATGGATTGTCATTTGACTATGATAATGTAACAGGATTGCTTATTTATATACCAACTCGGACTAGTTAACATTGTTGTGGAGGAGGCCTAGTTTAGGCTCAGTTTTGTGGACAGTACCTCAAACCTATGATGGCATAAAAGCTTGGACAGTTACCTTGTGATGATTTCACCTTGTGTGAAGGTGCAGTGACTTAGACTTGTGTGAAGTATCATTTCTCATGGGTAGATTGAATCTTGGGTCTGAGTTTATTGACCTATGACTATGGATATACTTTGGAAACATTCAAGACCATTCCTTGAAAGAATTTTGGAGAGATATCTTACTTGGGCAAGGGTTATTGAAGACACCCTTGAAGAATTCTTGGGACAACAGATTGAAGACTTGAAGATTATACTTGGATCAATTAAACACATTGTGCATTTCTTGATTAGGCTTTGGGTTTGAAGCACTCTTGAAGGAACGTTGTTTTGAAGATCTGTTTGGAGCACTTTGACGACATCTTGGAGCAACTTGCGAAGACACTTTGAAACTGAACTTGGAGATATTGTTATCATGATGCATCGTTGATGTCATCATGAGGTGACCTTAGAGATCTTTGTTTGGGTACAATGAAGAGTAGTGGTGAAGAACAAGGTTGTCATTGATGAAGTGATGTGGAAACTAATGAAGGCACTGTTGAAGATTGTCAGGGCTCGTTGAAGAAGACATTGGGGGCCATGAAGAATAATTAAACATATATATTGAAGAATTGAAGCTAGAGGTTGGAGCCTCATAGAGACAAGGTTGGTGCCTTGGAAGATAGGGTTGGAGCCGTAGAGGATAGGAGCCCTCGAGAGACCAGGTTGGAGCCTGTACCAGATATAGGGTTGGAGCCCTTGAGGCTGGTGCCTCAGAATTGACAAGGTTGGAGCCTTGGAAAGACCATGTCGGTGCTTGGCATAATACAGGTTGGAGCCTGGAAGATTGGAGTCTTCATCTAGGGTTGGAGCCCTATAACATTATTGTATTTTACTTATTGTAAAGAAGAAATTAATAAAAGTATCTATTCCATCATTGTTCATTTTGTGTTCTAAATATAAGTGATCTAACTGGTAAAATTAACAATTGAAAAGAAATACTGATTCACCCCCCTCTTAGTATTTCCAACATTGTTAAGGTATTTTTATCTAATGATATCATGCCAGATGCCTGGTCCCGAGAAATCCCTCCATATATTTTTCGTTAACAGAGCCATGTTGGAATTATTAGTATCTTTAATTCCCCAATCTCCCTCCTCCCTTGGTCTGCAAATTGAAGAGTATTTGGTAAGGTGAAATTTGGCCTTGTTTCCTGAGCCTATCCATAGGAAGTTGGCTAGAATAGAGTCAATCTTTCTAATGACCAAAATTTGCAAAAGAAATAAGTGCATCCAGAAAACAGAGATGCCTTGGAGAACAAACTATATCAAGACCATCATGCCACCAAGTGTGAGCCATTTGTTCTTCCACTTGGTCAGTTTGCTTTGAATTTTCCTTATGATCCATGACCAATCCCTTTTTACATAGTTATAGGGTTTCAAGTGGAAACCCAAGTACTTCAAACCTTCAACAAATTTCTTGACCCTAATCCCAAATAATATTGTGATCTATCTATTTTCCTCGCCATCAACATCATCTACAATAAGATTTGTTTTTCCCTTGTTTATAATGAGACAATATGCATGATCCATAATTATACAGGAACATGATAGAATATAGATATAAACATAAACACAGAGATGCAATAGAAATAAATCTTCAATTCATTAATATCATAGAACTGAAAAAATGCTTACAAGCATAATGGAAATAAACTGGCTTGAGCGATGGTAGCTTATCTCTGAGAAGAGATGTGGCGGATACATGCCTCTGGATTGTGTTACAATGAGGCTCAAGTGCCTTTTTATTATTTAACATCAAAGGGAAACCCTAAACAACCAGAAACCTAACCCTAGGAGATGGAATGCCAAGAATTTGTGGGCCCTGTTGGGGTTAGTTTGGTAGCCAATTTCCTAGGGTATTAACTTGGTCATATGATCTCCGTTTGGTGTGTAAAATACCTCATTAGAAAGATCTATCTGAGTACTACATGATTTTCATCAGGCCCTTGCTTATGGCTATGGGCTTGTTGTGGACCTAGAAAACATCATTTAGGGTGTCAAAACAACGCTGGAAGTTCATAACCCGAAAAACTGCTAAAAATAGTAAATTGTGCTATAAACAAGGAAACTGATGAAACCAACTAGAGGTCTAGGTGGAATAGGAGGGTGGCCACCAATATCCACCTAGATCAGTCCTCACCCCTTAGGAAATAATGGTCGCCATTATGTGCAGATCCTCCTTGAGGTGAGGAAATTTTTGTTGAACTTGGTCCCTAGTGAACCAATTGCCTTGGTGAAGGAGTTGGCCTTCTTTGATAACTCGATATAGCTGGATCCTCTACTGGCGAGTGTTCCTGATCTATGTGTTCAGTATCTTATCATTTGGGGCATGTTCGATGCAGCTTGGGTTGAGCCTTTTTGGTGTCAGTTTCTCAACAATGTCGGATGTGTCCAACAATGGGGGAAAGTATGTTTGCAGGCGGTCCACATTGAATACTAGGTGCAGGGCAAGGAACGATGAAATGTTGAATTCAAAGGCATTGTCCCCTATAGCCTTGGTGATGGTGTACAACCCATATTGGAGTGGGAGAATCTTGCGGTGGGACCCAACGAGGTGCTCCTTCTACAAATGTAACAAAACTTTGTCACCCACCTGGAAATTATATGGCACCCGATGTTGATCATGATGTTGCTTATACTTGGCATTGGCTCTGTACAATGTGTCATGGACCTATTAGTGGATGTGTTGAATGCATTCAATGAAGATGTTATTTGTATCATCTTTGGACCGAACATGAGATGAATCTACTTAAGTAGCTGCAAATAGTATGGCCATATCAATGGGACATAGTGGTTGGAATCCCAACCCCACTTGAAAGGGATTGTGGCCAGTTGAGCTATGGAGAGCTTTGTTGTAGCTGTGCTGCACATGGGGGAAGATTTCATCTCATGTTCGTTGATGCTTTGAGTTGTACATGTGCAAAATGTACACAATCATCTTGTTGACGACTTTTGTTTGGTCATCAGTTTGGGGGTGGAAGGTTGTAGACTTAGTGAGCTTGGTATCCATCATCGACTAGATGCTTGACCAAAATGTACTTAAGAACTTTTTGTCTCGATCTAAGATAATGGACAGTGGGATTCCAAAGTGTACCCACACTCTTTCAAATAAGATCTTAGCAGTGCCTTCTATTGTGATACTCTTCTTGCAAGCTACTAGAATGGCCATCTTAGAGAACATGTTGACGACCACAAAAACACAATTGTTGCCATGCTTAGTTGAAGTAAGGCCTGACATGTAACCCATGGAAATATATTCCCAAGGTTTAATAGGAGCAGGAAAAGGAGTATATAGGCCTTTATTCTTGATTTTCGGTTTGGAAATGGCATAGGCAGTGCAAGATATGATGTACTTCCCAACATATTTTCGAATGTTCATCCAATAAAAGTACTTATGCATCACTGCCATTGTTTTCTCTACTCTGAAATGTCCAACGACTCGTCTATAGTGCCCTTCCCAAATCATCTTGGCATACTCGCTTGAAGGAACATAGAGGTGTCCTAAGTGGCATAATAGGGCACCCTATAGGTGAAAATATGGAAATTTATTTCCTTCTAGGAGTGTCTGGTATGTGTTTCCGAATTCTGGATTGCTCTTGTAAATATGCGGCCACCCCAAAGTCTCGTGTCTACAAGAGTCGAGCACAGTGGTCAGTGCCATGACTAACGATCGGCTTAGGAAGTCTGCAACATTATTGGTGTTTCCCTTCTTGTACTTAATGTTCAGATGGAACTATTGCAGGTATGTATACAATTTCTAATGGCGATTGCTCTGCAACTTTCCTTGTGTTTGTATGAACTGCATGGGTTGGTGGTTTGTGTGGATGACCATTTCCTTCCCCATAATGTAATGCTTCCATTTTCAGTAGTCCTGCATAATGGAATACATATATATTTTCATAGGTGGGATACATTCAGACTATGTCTGAAAGCGTCTTGTTGTGATATGCCACTAGATGCCCCTCTGAGTAAGAATTGCGCCAATAGCATAGTCAGAGGAATCTGCCTCAATCTCAAATGGTTGCTGCAGGTCTGGTAATGTGAGCATCAGTGCGAAATAGAGGAGATGCTTCAACTCGGAAAATGCCTTATGTTGGGATTCAGACCCAAAAAAAATTGCTTTCACTCCACCCTTGGTGACTTGAATTAAAGGCCAAGTGATATGAGAGAAACCCAACACGAACCTGCAGTAGAAATTGGCAAGACCCAAAAACCTACAAAGATCTATTAGAGTGGTTGGGGTTGGCCAATCCCAAATAACTTGTATATTAGTTGGGTCGACATGCACACCTTTCTCATCAATGATGTACCCCAAATATTGAACTTGGATCATGCCAAAAATGCATTTCTCCAAATTGGCACACAACTTGTGTTAGCGCAGGGTTTGGAGGACCTGGTGAATATGGTGTAGGTGATCTTCCCAACTCTGGTCGAAGATCAGGATGTCGTCCAAATACACTACCACAAATGAGTTGGTGAAGGTTCGAAAGATGTCATTCATCAGCCTCATGAAGGTTACGGGGGATTTCATCAACCCGAAAGGCATGACTAGCCATTTGAAAAGCTTGTCCTTGGATTTGAAGGAAGTATTCCACACATCAGAAGGTTTGATTGACACCTGGTGATAACCAGACTTCAAATCAATCTTGCTGAAATATTTGGCCCCCTTGAGTTGATCCAAAAGGTCATCAATATGTGGGATTGGATACCTATTCCAGACGGTGATCTTATTCAGCCTCGATAGTTAATACAAATTCTCCAGGTGTCGTCTTTCTTCTGTACCAACACAATCGGGCTCCTACAGAGTGATGAACTTGGCCTGATCTTCCCTTTCTGCAACAACTTCTGAATTTTCCTCTTAATTTCATTATTCTCCATAATGGAGCATTGGTAGATCGGTCCATTGGGTAGCGGCGTGCCTAGGGTCAGATCGCTGGAGTTCTTGACCTGACAGTGTAGGGGTACCCCTGTGGGTGAGGTGAAAATGTCCCTGTACTCCTCCACGACCTTATCCATTTATAGTTTTCGTGCGGAGGAGCCCTATCTAGAGGTTGTGGATGTGGTCATAGTATTCTTCTTGCCTTCAGGGCAAATCATAAGGAAGAACAAATTTTCGGTCTGGGAAATGATCTTACTACATTGCTTCACGGAGATCAAATAAATGGCGGTATGTGGTGCTACCTCTAGTATCTTGTATAACTTATTTTCCAAAGTAATAATAAAAATGTGAGGCCTAGAATCATACACAACATTATGCTTCCACAAGTATGGTTGGCCTAATAATACATCACAAACTTCAAGAGGAGAAACATCACACAATACCTCATCTGTGAAGGGCTTGATGTTATAGGGAAGGTGGAAATTCTGGCTGATGCGGAGATCTCGTCCTTGGTGAACCCACCTGATGGTGTATGAATTCGAGTGCGATGGGGTTGGAAGGCCCAACTGCTTCAAGACCTCTGCTGATATGAGGTTCTTTTGGCTTCTGTTGTCGACAATAAACTGCAACGGAGAATCCTTCACCCACATCTATGAGTGGAAGAGTCGCTCCCCCTCCTTTGGATCTTCAGGCTCAATCTTCTGCATCTTGGTGGTGGCAATGATGACACTTGGCTCCGCATCAATAATCTTATTCCATTTTTCATTTCCCTTATTGGGTTCTTACTCAGAGTCTAAACATGCATCTGATTCGGAAGCCTTCAGCTTGACCACCAGAGATTGCTTGGCTTGACACTCACTTGTGGTGTGGGTGGGTATCTTATGGAACTCACACCATTTCCATGTGTCCTTCTTTGTCTTTGTGGTGTTTTTCTTTTCTTGGGGCTTTGGCGGGTTGTCCTGTGTCGCCCTACCTTGGCTTTGTCCTTTGTCCTATAGTTTGGGGGCACATTTTCATTGCTTTAGACTCGTAGATACAAAGTCTCACTTCTTCTGTTTAAATTTGCGCTCAATATTGGCAACATAATGGTATGCTGAACTAAGTGAGGATATGTCCAGGAACTCCATTTCCTCCTGAATGTATTTGTGCAAGAAACTACGGTACTTGAGCACTAGATGTCTGAATATTTGATACCCAAATTTGTGCGCAGGGTATGGAAAATATTCATCAACTCTTGCACATATTGATCCCTTTGCTGCTGCAGCATCGTCCATTGTATGTATTTGTCCTCATAGCTTCCCACGGGGTAATATTGTTCCTTGATGGTGCCTTGGAAATAATTCCAAGTGGGTAAAACTGAAAATAGTTAGGGTTTACTCTCATCCCTCTGTTCACAATAGGTTTCCCACCAGTCCTTGATATGGACGGTGACTTTGAGGAGTGAAAAAGTAATCTTTTCTCGATTGGAAAAGTCATGAACTGAAAATATCCTTCCAAAAAATTAACCATATATCTACAACGTTTGCATTTATCTGGCCTTCAAATATGGGAATGTCAAAGTTGACTTGTAACTTAAAGGGAATGTCACCTCCACAGTGGCTACTGGATGAAGATGTGTCGCCTGTGGGTAGCTGCCGAAGGATCTGGGCAAAATTATCCATCACTGTGTTCCTATGTTGCTCGTGGGATTCCTCGAGAAATATTTTGAAAGGATATCCTACTCCCTCATCTTTCTTTTCTTCCGCCATGGGAGGCCGTCGGGTTTTGCGAGGCTGGTCTTGCAAAGGTTCAACGAGTTTGAGCCCTAACTCCTTATAGCCTGGACTCGCTAGGGACATGTAAAGAAAAACAAAGAAAGAGTAGATCACTCTGATACCACTGATCCAGACTTATGCAAGAATGCAACAAAATATAGATATAAAAATAAAACAAAGATGCAAAAAAAATAAATCTTCAATTCATTAATATCACTGAATTGAAAAATGCTTACAAATAGAATGGAAATAAACTAGCTTAGACGATGGTAGCTTATCTTTGAGAAGAGATGTGGCAACCACATGCCTCTGAACTGGGTTACAATGATGCTCAAGGGCCTTTTTGTTATTGAACATCAAAGGGAAACTATAAACAACCAAAAACCTAACCCTAGAGATGGAACACCAAGAGTTTTTGGGCCCCATTGGCCATCCAACTTCCCAGGGTCGTAACTTGGTCATATGATCTCTGTTTGGCACGTACGATACCTCATTATACAGATATCTCCGAGTAATACAATATTTGTGGCAGGACCCTGCCTATGGCTATGGGCATGCTGCAGACCTCAAAAACATTTCATTTAGGGGGTCAAAACAACTCCGGAATTTCAAGACCCGAAAAAATACTAAAAATAGTAAATTGTGCAATGAATAAGGAAACTAATGAAATCGACTGGAGGTCTAGGTGGAATAGGCGGGTGGCCACCAATATCCAACTGGATCAATGCAACCCCAAACTTAGTAATGACAAGGTGGAAAGAAATCCATTCAAAGAGCTTAGCCAGTCTCGTGCATAAGATGTCATCTACAAATAGCAAGTGGGTAAGATGCCTATAATTTGTAACCCTACAATTGGTAATTGTGGTAGCCATCCTTGTCACAATAAGTCCTTTACGTAGTCCATCCATAACCAAAATGAAGAGAAGAGGCGAGAGGGTTCAACCTTGCCTCAGGCTTCGAGAAATCTGGAAGAAAATTGTGGGCTTCCCATAGTCAAGAGTTCCATGTAGGTTGTTGTTACGCAAGCCATGATCTAATTTACGTGTCAATTTGGGAGATCAATTATAAATAAGATCAACCTAAGAAAGTATCAGTTGACCCGATAATATGCTTTGATGAGGTCAATTTTCATTAAATAGGCCTTTAGATTACAAGACTTTATAGAGTGGATGCATTCTTGGGCAATCCCCACAACATCCTGGATCTTCCTATCTACAAGAAATCCAAATTATTATGTAGTGATGTTTTCATACAACATCTATTTGTTTCAGTTAGAAATTAACATATATATCATCTTATATACAACATTGCAAAGTGAGATAGGCCTATAGTCAGAGAAACGAGAGGAATGATATTTTTTAGGAATGAGAGGAAGAAAATTAGCATTAATAACACCTGTAAGATGGCACTGTAACCTGGAATCTTCCACCATATCCAAGAGGTCAGACCCCATGAGGTTAAAGACGAATATAATAAACTCCACCGACCAACCATCTAGCCCCGGGCTCTTGTCCTTTTCTAGTTCTTTAAGGACTCCATGTATCTCTTCAGTAGAGAAAGGATTATCCAAGCTCTCAATGACCTCCTCGTTGACCATGCAGGGGAAAAACTGCGAAAATTCAAATTGTTCCTCAATATTAGCCACATTTGGTGTCGAGTATTGTTTTTTGGAGTAATGTACAACCTTCTTTTGAATGTCCTACAGAGACATAAGAATTTAATCCTCTTCGTCCTGCAAGTGCTAAATTTTGTTGGCACTTCTTCTCATTGAAGCAACCTTACAGAAATATTTGGTGTTTTTATCACCACCATTTACCCAAGCCAACCTGATTTTTTCTCCGTTCGTCTTCCTGGAGCTTCAAAATCTTGTCCTTACGTCCCAAGAGATCCAAAATTGTCCTCTTTACTTGTTTAGAAAAGTAGTCTAGGAGCAAAGGGCTCATGAGTCTAGCGATTTCTTTAACTATGGTGACAAGCTCCATATGATGTTGTTGTTTGCGGTTAATGTCCAAGATTTAACCATAGACTTCAAACGTCGAAGTTTGTGAGAGATGATAACCATCTTCATGAAGAGTGTGGTCTCAATAAGTTGTGTCCAAGAGTCTCAGATATAGTTAGTTAATTCTTATTCTTGGAGCCACGAATGACAAAATTTGAAAGTTGGCACTCCTATCTCATATAAGTTTATTATTGATATGTTAATATGTTATATTTGACAATAAGACAATGATGATATATTAATATCTTATATATGACAATTGATTACAAGTAGAAAAGATATCAAATCATTCACCCAATAATCACTCTTACAAATACTTTTAATAATAAATTTACAAACAATCATACCACAATTTTATATAAAAAAATAGGTTTATACTTTATCAAATATTTTTAAATTATAAATCTTTATTTTTATGCTAAAAATTTATTTAAAAAGATATTATAAATATAATTTTTAATATAATTAAATTTTTTTTAAAAACATAATTGTTTTTCACCAAACTCCTTAATTTCTCATCATGAAAACAAGTTAGTTACAAGTCGCACATCCCATCCTATAATTTCAAATTTACATT
Organism: Pinus albicaulis; assembly: GCA_034641835.2. NCBI lineage: Eukaryota > Viridiplantae > Streptophyta > Pinopsida > Pinales > Pinaceae > Pinus > Pinus albicaulis. Next base: position 657,888,692 of record CM076571.1, read on the forward strand.
ATTATTTTATTTTAAAAGGTTTTTACAAAATATGTTGCTATAATTATAATTTTTTTTATAAATATTATAAATTAATTTCAAATTAGTTATTAGTTGACTTGTCATACCGCATCACATCCTGAATTTTCAAAATTATACTAGTACTTTATAAAGTTTATATAAAACATGTTATCAAAATTATAAAATTGTTATTAATGTTATAATTATTTTCAAATTATTACATCATATCATATAATTTTAAAATTATAATATTAATTTATGAAGTTTTTACAAAATAATATTTGGTAAATTTTTAAAATTTGAGTAAATTTAATGGTTAAGCGCATGTGATTTTTTTCTTCAGAAATTATATTATAGATTTAAAGTTACAATAGACAAGAAAAATTTGTCCCATAAACAAGAAAATTTTATGTATTAATTTACTGTTTATCTTAGTCACGACTTTAAAAATAAATTATTATTAATATAACATTTTTATTAATATTATATATTAAATCACAAAATAAACTCCTACTCCAAGTTTCATAAGCTAATTTAGTATTTAGCTTAATCATGACTTTAAAAATACATTATTATAAATTAATTTATTATTATATTATCATGTGCCATAGTAACATAATAATTAGATTGACTTCGTTTATTTAAATTTCAATTCATTCTATCTTACAAAGCAATTTCTCAAATATTAAATATTAAAATATTTTATAAATTATGTATGAGACCCCTTGTTTATGGGGCAAGGATTTATGGTTTTGAATTTATAATTTCTTAGAAGGAAGTATAGATTATTGCACTAGTTTATCTATTAAACATTTTGAAAATTTTTATAGTATAATTTATTCTCTGGTAGGGATTTGTTGGAATCACAAGTTTGAGTTGGGAACTCCTCACAATTAATTAATATGTTCATTAAGTACTAAATCCATTTATGCATTCAAAAATACAATTTAAGTAACGAAAAATGAAAACCTCTATAAAAATTACATCACCAAATTTTGACAAAAAACTAAAATATAAAACAATAACATTACACCTTTTTATTCTTATTATAATATAGTAAAATTCATAACAATCATATATTATTATGTGCCATAGTAATATAATAATTGGATTGACTTATTTTATTTAAATTCCAATTCATTCTATCTTACAAAGCAATTTCTCAAATATTAAATATTAAAATATTTTATAAATTATGTATGAGACCCCTTGTTTATGGGGTAAGGGATTTATGGTTTTGAATTTATAATTTCTTACAAGGAAGTATAGATTATTGCAGTAGTTTATTTGTTAGACATTTTGGAATTTTCTTATGGTCTAATTTTCTGAGAATCTGGTAGAGATTTGTTGGAATCACAAGTTTGAGTTGTGAACTCCTCACAATTAAGATGTTCGTTAAGTGCTAAATCCATTTATGCATTCAAAAATACAATTTAAGTAACGGAAAATGAGAACCTTTATAAAAATTACATCACCAAATTTTGACAAAAACTAAAATATAAAACAATAACATTACACCTTTTAATTCTTATTATAATATAGTAAAATTCATAATAATCATAAAGTAATATTAATCATTTATATTTCTATCTTAAAAGCCATCACTGCTCCTTCTCGCTCACTACATACATGGGTAGTGGGTTGTATGAGATCGTAGTGGATTTGGTGTTTTTTTGTAGATTTGGAGTTTTGTTTTCAACTATCTCGCTTGGTCATTTACAATGGTTGCGTGTAGAGTGCTTCAATATTTGTGGCATATTAGAAGTTTATGTTGTTGATTTGGGATTTCTAGTACCTAAAATTTCTATTAGGTTGGTTGATCTATTCTCTCAGTCAAATCCGTTGAGTTCATTGCTTGTAAAATGGGTGATATTTCCAACCCTGGTGTGGATGGTCATGGCTCTCTACCCCATGGTAGATTTGTAAAAATGGCGGATACAGTTCCTTCTCTCGATTCAAGTTTGTTGTCTTTGTAAAGAAGAAATTTAATACCCTTAAAGAAAGAGGGTTGATTGGTAAGTTCATCGCTATCTGTCCCAATTATAACTATGTTTTAGAATGGACCTCTAAAAATTGGGTAGATCATGAGCCCATCGGTATTTTATATTATAGAAATGTTTATTTTGTTTTCCTTTCTAAAAGTAAAGAGGACAAAGATATGATCTATAGATTTGGGGCCCTATTTCATGGGCTCTAGGGAAATGTTTCTCACCCACTGGACTCTAGATTTTAATCTTACCACGGAAATTTCTTCTACTTTTATCAAGATTAGACTATTGTATCTTCCCCTTATTTATTATGATGATGGAATTTTGAAAGCTATAGTTGAAAAATTGGGCCAATACATTACCATCTCTCAGGGCAAGGACAACAACTTATCATATGTTAGAATTTTTGTTTAAATGGATTTTGCAAAATGACTCCTTGAGGTGATTTAGCTTGACTTCAAGGGTTGGTCCCATATTCAGGCTCTAGATTATGAGCATAGTCCTTTTAAATGAAACTTTTTCCATGAGTATTGACACTTTGCAAAACTTTGTCCAAAATATTTGGCATCTCAATCTCTACCTATCGGTTTGTCATAGTCTTAAAGTAATGATGAGCAAGGAGCATTCAAAATAGTGTCAAGGAAGCACAAGAATCATCCATCTAAGAGGCCTCATTCCAGTAGGTATGAATCTCATCAGCTTCCTCCCTCATGTAATATATATGAAGCTTTTAATTCCTCAGAGGTCAAATACATAAATGAAGAAGATCAGACAAATTTAGATTAAGTGCCATCGGTGAACAAAAATTCACTTGTCAAGGAAGAGACTTCTTCCAAGGATATTAAAAAAATCCCTCCTCAAGGTAAGAAGGAATAAGAGGCCAGTTCAAAGGAAAAGAAGGAGGCCAACCCCTCCTCTTATTCTTCTTTCTATTTAAATGTTCTAAATAACAAAAAATTACCTTTCCCTCTATTAATAAGAAGTAGGAAAGATCAAAGGAAGAAACCCCCAAATTTGGTACTTCCTGTGGTCCTAATGGGGGGTCAATTCTAGTTAAATATTATAAATGTTTTGTTTTTGTATCATCTTATGCAAGTAATTTGTAAGAATCTACTCCTATTCTTAAGAAGTAGTAGGTTCAAGTCTCATAAAGTTTAGTATTGGACCTCACCCTCTTCTTCTTTTGTTGGGAGAAGGATGGTTTTTTAAAATCATTGAAAAAAATTCCCCTATAGTACTCATTATGTTGTACTTCACTACATGTTTCGACCATAACTTTTTCCTTAGTACAAATTTCTTATTTTGGTTTTAATAAAAAAAATTATCTTAAAAATCAAGCCATTTAGTTCATGTCAACCATATATCATTATTTCCTTTATATCAATCACATATTCAATGTATAGTGATCAATTTGAGTCCATACTTTTAACTTAAGAGTATATTAAAAGTCAAATTATCCTTCATAATATTTTAATGTATATATAAAATTATTATTTTGGGGGAGTGGTAAGTGTGGGGGGTTGTTCTTTCTATAATGAAAATGCATATTTTTTTTCTTGGAGTTTGGGTCTAGCCACTAGTGACCAAGAAAAACCATATGCCCTATTTCAAGGAGTGAATTTGGAAATCACCTTAAAGCCCCACTCTTTTCTTATCATTAGTGACTCAAAGAACACACTTTGACACTAAAGAGTAGGCTCAACCCCTTTGGAACACAATCTAAAGTCAATCTTCAGGTGGGTTCAGATGGGGCTCTCCTCTCTCCCAGGTGTGGAATACCTTTATGTGCCTAGAAATCTCATCACCGACACTAATTCCCTAGACAATTGTATGGTTCATTGTCCATAGGACTCCATATGGATCAACTCCTGCACATACACCCATCCCATTTCACGATGACCTTTTTGTCACCACATATCATACAATGGATGATACAAGTGGATATTTATAGCAATTGATGCCCTCGGTGGTTGACACAAGTTAACTAAGAATGTTATAATTAAAGAAACAGGTTCATAGGTTCCCATACAAGGAAATTCATCGTATCGTTTCATGAAGGATCGATGATTTCATCATGTGGAAGATTTATTTTCTTTCAAACTTCCTTAAGGTGGTTAAGGATGTCTATTTCCCTTTGACACAACTCTATTTGGACATACACTTATTTTTCTAGTTGGCTTATGCTCTGTCTCAATTTTTTTCTCATAAATCCATGGTGCAATGAGAATAATCACAGGAGATGAAGCTTCCACTTGATCACTAATTTGAACTTGATGACATTGATGACTCCATTTGACATTTTCAAGTTTGATTTGTAGGGTATTTTTTAAGGATTCAAATATTATGTTTATGTATAATATTACATGTTGAGAAAATAATTGTTGTTGATTTCAAAGGTTAGTCAACTGAAGAAGGAAATATTACAGGCTTAAATATTGTCTTAAGCCCCTTCCAAGGAGGTATGACTAGTCCCCTAACTCCTCTCCATTGAGGAGATATGGATTTTTTAAGGGAAAAATCAAATTTTTTTTACCCCTATTAAGTCAACCCTCCCATAGGACTAGTCGGATCCACTTTTGTTGGGTTAGCTCTATTAAGGGACAATGAGGCCTATAAATAGGTCATTATCCCTCCCATTCAACCATATAAATTCGGTGAAGATCAAGATGAAATTCAGATTTGTGGAGAAATGAAGATAAGAGGTTCATACCTCATGAACATAAGGAGGAAGGAGCAAGGATTATAGTAGCTTTTTTTTTGGAGAAATTTTCTTGGTTTCTAGAGAAAGTTTTGATTTGTTGCAACCCTCAAAACTCATCCTTATTTCATGGAATTTATGTTGTCTCTGTTCAAGAATTTCATCCTATCCTTATCTCAAAAAGTTGGTCTATCTCCATTTCAAGCATTCATCCTTGTCACAGGAAAATTCAGGCCCATATTACCTCGGGATTTGACCTTATTTTAGGAAAATCTCAAGCCTGTATTACCTCACGATTCGGCCTTTGTGTAGGATCATTTTGGGCCTTATTTAAGCCTAAGTATAAACCACATTTTTAGCCCTGTGGCAACCACTTTTGAATATATTTTTTACTTTCCTTCGAAGTGTTTGAGCAGATCTTGTTGCCCATCTTGAAGTCTAGATTTGAAGAAGCCTAGAGTAGATTTTTAAGTCATCCTAAAAAATCCTTTGGATCCATATTGGAGCATCCTTTGAATTCACCCTAATGCAGCCTTTGGAGCCATTTTTAAGCAACTATTTGAAGCCTATCCTGAAGTTATCTTGAAGGATTTTTTGGAGTAGTTTTTGAAATAGGATTGGGTCTTATATATTGAACAAATTTTTGAGAAGTTTTTGAAGTGTTTGAAAATGTTGTATCCTAAGAGGCTTGGAATCCTCATTTCTACTAGGTTGGTGCCTAGACTTACTAAAGAGGATTTGCATCCTCATTTCTACTAGGTTGGTGCCTAGACATACTAAAGAGGATTGGTGTTCTCAAAACCAGGTTGGTACCTTGGTTTATAAAAGGATTGGTGTCCTTATTTAACAAATGGACACTTGAATTTGTAAAGTAGGATTGGTGTAACCATTGCTATATTCTAAGTTAAAATTATTCAAGTTATTTTTATTTTCAATTCTTGTGTTCTATTATGGTTAGTGTTTCTCATTTGTGAAATAATTCTAACTCGCACAATATAACAGTTGAAAGATATATTGATTCATCCCCATCTCAGTATTTCCAACCATCAGTATCTGAGCTATATTCTTCAAGATCAACCCAACAACTAGAAGAAGGATTTTCAATCACAATGGCCAACAAAGAAGCACTCAAAGTTCCCCACTTTGATGGAACAAATTTTGTCTTTTGGAAAAATGGGAGGAAGTAATATTTGATGTTTCTTAGTCTTGAATTTTGGCAATAAGTTATAGATGGATATAAAATCCCATCCCCTTTACCAACAGACCAATATCGGAAGAAGGTGTATGTAGCAAATGCCAAGGATTTGAATTCTATAACATGTGGTCTATCAGACTCACCAAAGTTATGAATTGTGAATCAGTTAAATAAATGTAGGAAAAGCTTATTAGTATCTATGAAGGAGATGACAAGGTAAAAAAAGAAAATATTCAAACATTTGGAAGACAATTTGAAAGTCTAAAGATGAATGAAGAAGAAGATATTGCTACTTACTTCCTTTGAGTGGATGAAGTAGTTAACTCTCTCAAAAGGCTAGGTGAAGATGTCGAAGAAAGGAAAATTGTTCAAAAGGTTTTGAAATCTCTTCTTGACCATTTTGATGCTAAATTTTGTGCCATAAAAGAGCTAAAAGTCTTGGGCACTTTATCAATGAATGAGCTTCATGGAATCCTCATAGCATATGAGGTGAGGTCAAGAAATTTAACTAATAAGAAACCTACATTCAAAGCATCAAAGTCATTAAGAAAGGGAAGAATAATGATTGCACCAGTGAAGATTCTTATACTTAAATGGCACAACTTGTCGGGAGGATGAAGAAAGGATCCAAACTTAAAGGTAAGTTATCTCTTCTTCTTTTTTATATGTGGTTAAATAGGACATCATGCTACCAAGTGTCCTTTCAAAGATGATAGTGATGATGAAGAAGAACCTAAGAAAATAAAATGCAAGAGGAGAGGCTCAAGAAATAAGATTTTCTTCTCCAAACAAGGCAATGATGTCTCTAATGAAGAAGAATATGATGGAAGCAAAGAAATATTATTCATGGTTGTCTCAAATGAAACAAAAAATCTAGAAGAATAAGAAGAAAGCATAGATTTTTTTCTCATCAGTGCCTTAGAAGAGAATGATAGACTCAAGAAAAAGAATGGAAATTTATACCAAGAAATCATCTCTCTCAAAACTGAGAAGTAAGAAGCTAAATGAGTAGAAGAATTTTTTAGAAACAAACTAAAGGAAAAGGAATAAATTTGTGAAAAATTGCAAGCTAAAGTAGTATCTCTTAAAAGGGAGTTGGAAAAAGTCAACACAAAATGAAGAGCTCCAAAAACTTGGACAACATTCTCAATTGTCAAAGGCCACCACATGAAAAATTTGGACTTGACTATACAGGTGAATCCTCTAATTCAGAAATGGGAGACACTAGTATTCTTCACAAAGAAAAACCCATAAGTTTTGTTGAAGTCCTTAAAGGGTCTCATTACAACAATCCAACGAGATACACAATTCATCCAAGAAATGAGAAGCAGTACTTCCCTAAAAGAAATGAATTACAAATACAAGCTTATATTAACATGTATCAAACTATATTATTTTGTCACTATTTCTTTTGTAAAAAAATTGTTCATGAGGAAAAACATTGCAATGCAAATATCACTAAAATAAGTTTGTTGACATTAAGATCCAAGACCAAATCAGAACTCATAATTCCTTTCCTCCTCGTTCAAAGTATAGTCTAGAATGTTACAAATGCAACAATCCAGGTCATGAAGCACAAAACTGCTCATTAAATTAAAAAAGAGTCTAGAAAAAGAAGACTGAAGAATATGAGAAATTTGGACAAGTTATGTATGCTCAAATCAAGGAGAGTCAGCGGTTTGTTGATAGTGGATGGTCTAGGCACATGACAGGGGACTAGAAGAAGTTCGTCTCATTGAGCAAAGATAGGGATGGAAATGTGACCTTAGGAGATAATGGGCCCGCCAAAATTGTTGGAATAGGCATAATGAATCTCAAAAATGGCAAGGGAAAAACATATAATGTGTTATATGTTGAAGGACTTAAGAAAAATATTATAAGCATTAGCTGAATGTGCAATCAGGAATATGATCTCATTTTTCATGCCAAGGAATGTGAAATAAAGAGATCATCTTCAGGAAGTCTAGTAGGAAAAGGCATAAGAACAAAATATATTGTATACATTCTTAGTGGAATTCAAGAAGAAATATGTTACATGATTCAATCAAATGAAATCTAGTTATGGCAAAAATTTCTGGGGCACCTAAGTTGTAGAAATTATGATGTATATTTGCAACTGCTCATGAAATTTTAATCAAAATCACAAGAAACAAACCTACTCTATTTCTCTGCGGAATTGAATTCACAATTTAGAACATCAATCACAAACATGGAATGAGAAATAACACACATGCACACACGATTTTTCTAGGGGAAAGAAATCTGCAAAAAACCCCTTTTTCTTCTTTCATTAATCTGATAAATAGAGATGTATTACAATTTCTTTGCTCAACTGAGCACAACCTGCAAGTGAATAACCTATATCTCTGCTAACTGAGAAGCTTTGACCCAAAATTAGTCAAATTCTTCCTTAGCTTGAGCCCCTACTTCCTTGTGTAATTCCTAAGAATTAGGACCCTATTATTTAGGAACTTCCTCTAAAATGATTGCGCAATTCCCAAGGTTGATCATCTAACTGCACGAAAAAACTGTACACTCAAGACTAGTCTACAACTGATGTTACACTACCTTGGAATCTCCACCACAACTAGGGAACTCGAATTCTCTGCATGCACTAGCTATTTTGGGTTGATTTATCAGTTAATTGGATGTTCATTAAGTTATATTGAAGTCCCATTGCACAATTGACCTTCCATTAGTTCCTCTAATAGTTAGAACTAGTTTAACTGAAAACAACTTGAAATAATTGACCTTGATTGCTACAAATTAGCAATAACACGTGCTTAAATGAACTCTAACTCCTATAACTTGAATTTACTGAGCTAACTGAGTGACAAGAGCCATGTCACCTCAATTAACTGCATCAATGTTGTTTGCTGGTGTGGAAATTAGAATTTTCTCAATTTGACCAAGGCAAAATCAAATTGAGAATTTCTTGTTGCATTTTTCAACATAAGCTTTGATAACTTGGTGAAGATCAACAAAACTCAAGAAGTAAGATATATGCCCATAATCTCAAAACTAGCAAATGTTTTTTTGTGTATCATGTCAACATGGAAAAAAAGTAGGACCAATTCAAGTCACAGGGATGTTCAGCATTCATGCCACTGGAAATCATTCACATAGATATATGTGGACTAACCAGAACTCCAACATTGCAAGTGTTACACCATTTTTTGGTCATCTAACATGTTACTATTAGATGGACCAAAGTACACCATGTAAGACCAATTTTACCCTAAGTAAAATTGCTTTCACTATGAAAAATAACTTAGCAAACCACATTTATTAAGTCGTTTATGGTCTAAACAGGAAACCCCATGAGGAAATATTAAATAAATCCACATTTTTTTGATTTCCCTCAAGGAATAATTAGTTAAACAACAGTTTAATTAATATTCCTGGTCATATTTAACCCAAAACAAGAAAATTAATTAGATAAATCATTATTTATCTTATTATTTTCTAGGAATAATTATCTAAAACTTATTTAAATAATATTCTTTATTAAATTGACTAAATAATTTATAAATAATTTAATAAATAATTATTTATTTAATTATTACTCAACCACATCCTTAAAATAATAAATAAATAATTTATTTACTTATTATTTACAAATAAAGGGATTTGACCAAAGTCAAATTCTTTTTCCCTCCAACAAATATAATAAAATATTCCATAAAAGTTGGATCTTGATTTGGTTAATAATATTTTAATTATGCGCCAATATCTAGACTAACTCAATATTTTGTTATAAATAAAAGGTTTTTTCCATTCATTCACTACCTTTTGTTTCCTAAAGATCACTCTGGATCTATACTTTTGGTCTGACTTTGATCCTCCATCATTATCATATTTTGCTACTATTTTTCTTCTGAGCTTCCTTTGAGTTCCATTTTTGTCTGGGTTTTCTACACTATCAAGGGAGAGAGATTTTAGATCTGAAGTGTTGAGGACTTACAAGAACCCATCCCATTGAGGGGGGCTGGTAACATCTTTCTATGTTCCCTTCCCAGGTGTCAAAAATACAAAAATTCTTTAAAAATATTCTTGTCTTGTCTATTGGATGCATGGAGCAACTCTTGCTTTTATTTATTGCTTAATGTCTTTTCCTGCATAGATCTAGATTTTGCAGCATTTATCTTGGTCAACTAATTGTAGATCTAAAGAAATTGGTAGCCATCTTTGATGTTAGGGCTATTTGTTATGCACAGCTAAAGTGAGCTTTTATCGTATGCTTGCGATTAAGATTCATAATAACAACAAGGAAAAAGGTAATTTATGTTATTGATATATTATTATTCTAGAATGATTTCGGTATATTTCCTTTTATATAAATCAGAAGCAGTAGATTTCTTTTAAAATTTCGCATAAGTTAAACATGAAAGTGAGTTGAATAACTAGTTCTTAAGATCAAATAGAGGTGGAGAATTTACTTTAGGGAAATTCAATGAGTTTTGTGAAAAAAATGGAGTCAAAAGGCATATTTCTATTGCTATGAATTCACAAAAAAATGGAGTGGTAGAAAGAAAGAACATATATGTATAAGAGACAGCAAGAAAAATGTTATTGGAAGCTAAGTTACCTGTTGAATTCTGGAAGGAGGAATTTGGGGCAACAATACAAATGATAAACATGACACAACTTTAGTGAAACAATGATAAGAATCAATATGAACTATGGAAAGGAAGGCCCACTTTTTTTAAACACTTCAGAATATTTGGAAGTAAATTCTTTATGAAGATAAATGACAATTCACTAGGCAAGTTTTATTCCTCCATTGACAAAGGAATTTTTCTTGGATACTCATTAAGAAACATGGCCAACAAATTCTACAACAATCAACTTCAAAACGTATTAGAGAGCACTAATGTAAAAATAGATGAGGCTCTTCTTGAGAAAGGAGTAGATATAACAAATGAAGAAGACCTGATCCTTACATATTAGGATGAAGGTGTTGCAAAAGAAGAGTAAGAGTTATAAGACCAAAAATAAGAACAAACTCAAACCCCATCCAAGAAAAATTTCAAGTTTGTATAAAAGCACCATCCAAAATATCATATTATCTGAGATATGGACACACAAATATAATCACGAAGAAGAACGATAAACACACCAAAAAAGAGTGATATTGCTTTGATATCCCAAATAGAACCAAAGGATTTTACTCAAGAAAGTAAGGATCCATATTGGATAAATGCAATGGGAGAAGAGATGAACCAGATTGAAAAGAATGGAAAATGGTAACTAGTACCTCGTCCAAAGGACAAAAATATAATTGGAACCAAGTGGGTGTTTAATAAAAAAATTAATGAAGATGGGAAATTTAGTAGAAACAAGGTAAGATTAGTGTGTAAGGGGTATACTCAAATTAAAGGAATTGACTTTGAAGAAACTTTCACTCAAGTTTCAAGACTAGATGCTATAAGAATGTTTCTGAAATTTGCATGTTCAAAATTCCATTAGATGGATGCAAAATCAACCTTTCTAAATTGCAACCTAAAAGAAGAAGTATACATGGGACAACTAGAAGGGTTTGACTTGTCAGAGAATAAACACTACGTATAAAAATTGAAGAAGGCCCCGTATGGATTAAAATAGGCTCTAAGAAATTGGTATGCTAGACTAGATCACTACCATCAACAATAAGGGTTCAAGAGAGGAGTTGTATGAAGCTAAAATGGACAAAAATAATGTGTTAATCACACTAGTATATGTGGATGATATAATTTTTGGTAGCAACAATGATGAAATGAGTCATAGGTTTTCCCAAGAAATGTCAAAGGAATTTTAAATGTTAATGATTGGAGATTTGTCTTTGTTTGTTGGACTTCAAGTAACTCAAACCAATGATGTAATTTTTATAACACAAAAAAGTAACTCAAGGAAATGCTTAAGTGGTTTGGAAAGGAAGAATGTGTTAGTGTAAGCACACCTATGATTACAAGTTGTAAGCTAAGAAAGTATGATGAATCTCTTAAAGTAGATGCAAATCTCTAAAGATCGATGATTGGAGGTCTTTTATATCTGACAACTTCATGACTAGACATCATGCAGGTAGTAGATATGGTGGAAAGGTTCTAGTCAACCCCTAAGGAATCTTACATGCAAGCTGTAAAAGGGATATTCAGATATCTAAAGGGAACCCTTGATTTTGGACTTTGGTATCCTAAGAGAAAAAGTCTTACCTTGACAACATACACCAATGCAAACTGGGTAGGGATCATTGATGATCGAAATAAAACCATTGGAAATACATTTTTCCTAAGAGATTGTCTTATATCTTGGTTAAGCAATAAATAGTTGTATATATCTCTCTCCACAGCTAAATCCAAATATATAGTTGCAATAGACTGTTTTACAAAAATCCTATGGATGAAGGGAGCCTTGAAGGATTTCAAAATGTAAATAATTAGCATATCACCATCTTCTATGACAATACCAGTGCAATTAGTCTTTCAAAAAAACTAGTCATGCACTAAAAAACAAAACATATTCCAATCAAGTACCACTTTCTCCAAGAACAGTTTGTTGATTAAAACATCAAAATGGAATATATTAGCACTAAGGAACATATTGCAAACATATTCACTAAACATATGCCTTGAGAAACATTTGGATATCTTCGTCAAAATATGAGTGTCACCTCTCTTGCATCCATTTGCTATTGATGTCAAAGGGGAGTCGTATAAAGTCAGGGGGAGCAACAGGAAATCAGGGGGAGAAACTAGAAGGTTAGGGGGAGCAACACAAAGTCGTCAGAATGTTGCCATCAATAATGAAGGGGGAGATTGTTGATAAAATAATTTTTATTGATGTAAAAGGTTAGTCAAATGAAGAATACAGAATTACAGGCTTAAATATCATCTTAATTCCCTTCCATCGAGGTATGGCTCATACCCTAACTCCTCTCCATTGAGGAGATATGAATTTTTTAACAAAAAAAATAAATTTGTTTGACCCTTGTCAAGTCAACCCTCCCATAAGGTTAGTCGACTCCACTTGTGTTGGGTCAAATATATTAAGGGACAACAAGGCCTATAAATATGCCATCCTCTCTCCCATTCAACCACATAAATTCGGTGAAGATCAAGAGGAAATTCAGATCCATGGAGAGGTGAAAATAGGTTCATATCTCATGAGCCTATGGAGCAAAGGGCAAGGATTATAGTAGCTATTTCTTTTTCAAGAAATTTTCTTGGCTTCTAGAGAAAGTTTTGATCTATTGCAACCTTCAAAACTTAACCTTATCTCATGGAATTTCAACTATATTTGTTCAATAATTTTGGCTTATCCTTTTCTCATAAATTATAACCTATCTATGTTTCAAGGATTCGTCCTTGTCATAAGAAAATTTGGGAATGTATTACCTTAGTATTCAACCTTATTTTAGGAATATATCAGGCTTGTATTACCTTAGGATTAAATCTTTGTGTAGGCTTAGTTTAGGCCTTATTTAAGCCTTAGTACATACCACATTTGCGGCCCTGTGGTAGCCACTTTTGAAAAAAATTTGTTACTTTCCCAGCCTTTGGAGCCATCTTCAAGAAACCTTTGAATTCATTCTGAAGCAGCCTTTGGAGCCATTTTGAAGTAGCTATTTGAGGCCTATCCTAAACTTCTCTTGGCGGAGTTTTTAGAGAAGTTTTTGAATCAAGATTGGATATGATAATGAAAAAAATTTTGAAATATTTTGAAGTGTTTGAAAAGGTTGTAGACTAAGAGGATTGGTGTCCTAATTTCTGTCGGGTTGGGGCCTAAGAGGATTGGTGTCCTCAAACTTAGCTTGGTGCATTGGTTTATAAAACGATTAATGTCCTTATTTGATAGACTAATACTTGAATTTGTAAAGGAGGATTGGTGTACTAATTAATATATTTTGAGTTAAAATTATTCAATTATTTTATTTTCAATTCTTGTGTTTTGGTATGGTTAGTGCTTCTCATTTGTGAAACAATTTTAACTGGAATAATATTGAAATTGAAAGAAATATTGATTCACCCCCTTCTTGTATTTCCCACATTACAGATGACTATTCTAGTTTGAAAAAACATACATATAGAATGTATGAATATATTCAATAAAAATCCATGTATTTTACTATTGAAATTCGTAAATTTTCAGCAAATATCATTAAATTTAATCATATATATGTAATAAATAGGAAAAATTTTAACCAAATAGGAATTTTTTTTCTTTCAAAAAGTGTCCAAAAAATAGCCAATTACCAAAATTTTGCCCCTAAAAAATTTGCTATTTAGCAGCCTAGATTATAATATAATGAATATAATGATTCAACATTGACAGTGCTTGCAACAAATTGAGGATGAAATGGGTTTAGACTCTAAGTCAATTGGAAGAGGTGAAGATACTAAGCTCTCCAATGCCCTGCTCCCCTTCCTCCTTTGTTTGTTCTATTTCTCTAAAGTGGCCACAAACATCCCCACTCCTTCTAATCCTAAATGTTACGACACCAACAGTAAATATTTTCGGGTGTTTATTATATAATTTCCATGAGGATGCTTTTTACATGGTTAGTGATGTTCTTTATCAAGGATAATTTTACTATTTTCTATAAATTTTCTAGTGCTTATTATATAATTTCCGCTATAATAATCTCTTGCTATACAAAGGCGTAATTTCTTTTTGTTCATGAGTCTTTGGGTTTTCTTCAAATTAGTGAAGAATATAGTCAAGTTATAATATGTTCTTAGATGTAACTTTGTTATGAGCTTAACCATTAATTTTAATTAGTAAAATTCTACAATTATGATTATATATTATTAAAAACAAAATCTAAATTTTGATTAATAAAATTCCACAATTATGATTATATATTATTAACAACATTTTTTTATTAAAAAATAATTTAATTAATTTAAATGAATTTTATAAAAACATTATATTAAAAGAATATTGTTTTTTAATTGATTTCATTTTATTTAATACAATTTTATGTTTTATAAAGATAACTTAAATAGTTTAAATGAATTTTATAACAACGTTGTATTGGGATAACATTTCATTGGTTTTTTTTGGAAATAAGGCGCGATGGCGAAAGGAGAGTCTAGGGTTTGTGGCTTGGCTTTTCTGGTTTGCGCCGGCTCAGCCGCTCCAGGAGCTGGCCGCCTTCTGCTTAAGAGCTAGATTGCAGACTTGACTCCGCAGGATTGTAAGCTTCAGCACAGGGCTTTCCACGGAATAGATGAGGCTGCCGTCTGGGCAGCTGCATTCCCTGCATTTGATCCAACATGCTTTGACGCCGCCACTTTCACAGCTATTCACAATGCCAATAAGTCCCTCTCTGGAGATCCCACAGATTTCACCTCAGCAGCAAGTCAGCAGCGGATTTGCCTCTCAGATCTGCCAGATCTGCCTGCAAAGGTACCAATGCTGGCAATACACATCAACCGGGATGCAGAGTTGAACTAGAAGGTTAGAAAGCCTCTGCATAGGGCTCTCTTTGGCATATATGGTGCAGCTGTCTGGGTGGCTGCATTACTTGCAAAGGCTCCAGACGGCTTTAATGCCGTCGTCTTTACAGTTGCTCACAACGCAAACAAGATCTACCTTGAAGACCCCTCAGATTTCATCTCTGCTGTAAGCAAGCAGCGGATCAGCTTCTCGAACTCGCAAGATATGCTTGCAGAGGTATTAAGGTTAGCAGTACACAGCGTCAGTGAATGTGCTTCTCATCCAGCTTTGGTCAATGCTCAAAGACTGGCGAATCTGGACATGGATCTGTCTCTGTTTTTCAGTGACCGGTTATTTTCGCAGGAGAAATCCCCTCCCTATCATCGCCATCGCAGGTTTTCTCTCGGACGCACAAGAGGCCCTGACAGGTTTTTTTGTCTAGGCACCCCTTTGACTCCTTTCAGATCCAAATTTCTCAACCTACAGGCAGAACCATCCTGCAATGGGTCAGTTCTTCAGATTTAGTGCTGGATCTCAAACCGGATCTAGAACGACGGATTGGGATCCCTTCAGGCCTTTAGAGACTTCTCTTTCAAGGTAAACAACTTGAAGACCTTCTTCCCCTCTCTACTTACAACATTACCAGAAACAACTCTTTGGTGTTAACCCTTCGTTTGAGAGGAGGTGCAGCGGGATAGTCATCCTCTGCTCCTCCCTTCTCTTACAAAGATGTAGTACACTCTGAGAACCCCAAACCCCCGGAAGCCCTTAAACCTAAGCCTTTCTTGGTTGACAAGATAGAGGAAGTTCCCTCTGTTGAACTCACCCATGAGGGTCTTGCAAACCAACTTCAAGAATTTGCAGAAAGAGCCATCATTTGCAGATTTAACAGATTGTGGCCACGATCTCAGGATCTTTATGCATGGATCCATGCAAACTAGACTCATCATTGTAAGATCAGTTTCTGTTCAAAAGGATACTTCATTGTTCTATTTGATGACAGTAAGCATTATGAAAAGGCTTTAGAAGAAGGCCCTTGGTTCAAGGGAACTGCAGGGCTCTTCTTGACTTTTTGGTTCCCATATTTTGATCCAGCAACTGCAGTTATTACCAAGACACCTGTGTGGATCAGGCTTCCAAACTTACCTGCCCACTTATGGCATTTTGCAATCTATAAAGCTATAGGCAACACCTTGGGCAGTTTCATTATGGGAGATTACTGGCGGGAAAATAAAGGTCTCTACACATATGCCAGAATATGTGCGGAGTTAGATTTGAGAAAAGGACTTCCAGACCAAATCAATCTCAAGATAAACGACTTTGTATGGACCCAGACACTGGATTACGAAAATACTGCATTCCGTTGCCGCCATTGCCACCAATCAGGGCATCTGCAGAACTCCTGCCCATCTCTCCCAGCAAAAAAGAAAAAGGATAACCTCTCCAAGCCCAAGTCCAAACGATGGGCTACTTACTCTCCACCTCCAGTAGTGGATTCTAATTCCTCTAGCTTTGAAGATGAAGATAGCGATGCAAATCTGGATCAAGCCCCTCATTCCGTGGTCCCTTCCACCGATGGTCTGGCACATTCCTCCGATACAGCCATCGCCCAGAAACGCGTCCATTTGACCTCCTCCTCTGATTTAGATAAGGAAGGCCCCCCTGTGGAGAACCCCAATCTTCAAGTTGTTATTGCTCATTCACCCCAGGATGGTTGGGTCGAAGTCAAAAAAAGGAAAGGGAAAAAGCTCCGTGTTGAGGCTTCTGCCCATTCTGGGTAGAAGTCAGTCTTTTTGCTTCCAGCCATATGCTGCAGCTTCTTGCTTGTTTCACTCCTTGTCCGGAACCGAGGTTGATAATCCTATCATTTCCGGTTGCCGTTTTCTGTCTCTCTTGATTGTATCATCTTGTACCATATTTTTGATTAATAGAATTAGTCCAATTCAGAAAAGAAAAAAAACAACAACGTTGTATTGGAAAATATATAAACAATATTTTCCAAAAAAATATATATATGTGAATAATACTTATTATTCATAAAATGTAAAATGAAAAATTTCAAAATAAGTTAATTTTTATAATAAATAAAATGTAATAAACAATATTTATAAAAAAATACATATGAATAATATTTATTATTTATAAAATGTAAAATTTTATAATTTTTATAATAAGTAAAATGTAAAGTGAATTATTATTATTATTATTCTTTTATTTTTATTTTTTGGGTAATAAATAGATTTTTAATAATAATAAATTCAATTTTATATGAATTTAGAAGGAATTTATAATTGGTAAAATATGAAAGTTAATTAATTTTGTAATAAAATAGAATAAATTTAATACTAATTTAAAAGTAATTCAATACATAGCTAAAGTGTTTATTATTAATATTTTTTTTAATAGGATAAATTTTTTTTTTAAAGATTTTCCTTCCATTTTTATTCTATTTGAACTCAAATATGAGTTAAAATCTTAATCCTATACAATTTTGTTAAAATTTGAAATTTAATTTTTTATACAATAAATTTGGATAAGTTGGATATGCATTTATTTTCAATAAAATTTTGAAATGTTTTGAAAACATAATATTACAAAATTAACTTTAAAAGCATAAATTTATAAAGTTGATCTTAATAATCATCATTTTTAATATAAATTTGCAATAAGAAAAATACGAAATTAAGTGTGATAATTCACACTTAACTTTTTTTTTTTTGCCATTTTTTTTCATTTTCTGTTATTCATCCGAGTTTGGTTCAACAAGAACCATTGTTAGTTCTCTTCATATTTACATTTGAGAAGTTTTTTTGTTTGAATTTGAGCTCTTAGATACATGAGCTCTTTTTGTGCCTCTATTCCCATCGGGTGCCGAAAAATGATCAGATTCAATACCCTTCTGAATAAGGGTAATAAAGCACGACTGTGCCGCAATATCCCCATCCAATTGGTTTTCATGTTGAGCCAATGCATTCACTTTTGTTTGGATAGAATAAATCTCCATGATATATTTTTCTTCTTCATCTAAGAGGTGAGGATCTGAAAGTTTCCATCCTCTTTTTCTTTTTCTTTTTTTTCAGTTCTTTTTGGTTTGAGGAAATGTGTTTTGCAAATGACTTGTTTGGAAACATATTTGACATCGCAATTTCTTGTTCTGATAATATAAAACTTGGGACCACTATAAGTTTGTGTTTCAATATTATGTGATTTTGTAGACCTTTGTTGAGATCTATCTCCACACATATTCTCGCAAAATTAAAATGAAATTTCTCTATTATTTCAAGGTCCATTTTTTTTAATTTGCCCAAAGTGTTTCCAATATCCTCTAAGACCTTATGATGTCAAAAGGGAAGAGAGAGGTTTGAAAGTACCACCCATATCAACATAGTTGATACCACTGTATTTGTGGCATCAAACTCAGGGAACCATGGAGTAATGAAGAGCCTAGCTTTACCACAAAATTATGGTCCTTCATTTAGAACATAATCCAAATATTTATAGTTAGGTGTCCAAAACCTTTGGAACATAAATAAATTTCATAGTTAGGTGTCCAAAAAAGAGAAAACCCATTGGTGTAGAGCTTAAGGTTTTGGACATAATTTGTAAATAACATCCTTGGAATGTAGAATAGAGAAAAAGGAATTTAACTCAAGAAGGTTTACTTCATAGCTAAAACTTCTTACATTTGTTCTATAATATAGGGTCGTGGAATGTTTTGAAGTTGTTTTGCTGGAGTGGAGGACTTCCCTTTCACTGCATCCTTGGAAGAGACAATAGTTCCATTTGGTATCTTGGGTCCAAGAACTCCTTCACACAAACTTAATTTTAGGACTAAGGTTGAGTTCCTTTTGATGTTCAAGTCTTTGATCTCAGAAGAACCTTGGTGTAACTTCCCTTCAAATTGCATACTTTGCAGATTTTTTGGTATGCCCCATTTTTCCTCTATGGGTTGCTTTAGGATAGGGACAATAGTTTGAACTCCTTATCTAGAGAGTAGAGGACTTCCCTCTCATATTCTTGATAAAAATATGAAAAGGGTTCTACTCCTTCATTGCTAGAGGGACATATTGCTCTTTCCTCGAAAGAGAAAATGGGTTCTTTTTGTGGAGAAAGCACTCATTTAAGCACAGGGAAAGAAACCACTGCCAAATATCTACCCATGAGATAAAAAAAACTATAGAATATAGGGCATGAAAAAAAAGGGATTTGAAATAAATCTGTGAAGATTGCTCCCATCTAATCGGTCTTAGATAAAATGAGGCCCAACCCAGGGAAACATTGTTTGAAATCCTAGTCAAAATATATACCTTGACGCTGCAGAGGAAGGGCCATTCCACCTTAGGCCTAAAACAAAACCCCCATCTGTTGATTCCTAGGCTAAATCAAGAAGCAACAACTCTGCAACGTGGTCCATAATCAAATAAAGAAGCAGGCCCCTGACCAACCACAGTGGCTGGGAAACTTACACAGCTTGAGAAAACCCTAAACAATGTGCAATCCATTTTTTCTCAAATAATTCAATAATATTATATTCAATAGTTATATACTTTTAATTTTAAAATTTAGGTTTAAACTTATGTAATTTAAATTTTTAATTTTATGGTGATGACTAATATTTATTGAAACTAAAATTAAATTAAAATATAAAATAAGTAGCCATGTTATTTATTTATCATGTTTATGTGTACTAATTGATTTAGTAATTTACCTCATTTAGAATATATCCATTTTAACTTCGTATTTACCATGTATTAAGAGATATCATTTTTTTTTAAGGTGGAGATGGTTTTTCAATTTTATTAAAAAAAAAAAAAACGTTTCTTCTTTCCCTTATTCTTTTCAATTTATAAAAAAAAACACCTCTAATAATATGACCCCTTTTTATTGATAATAGATATGAATTTAAGATAAGTTTTTAGTCGCCTTACAAAGGAGGAGTCTCATACAACCCTTGGCTATGACCTTAAAACTAAACTATTACTATTGTAATATGTGTAATATTGTATTGGAATAGACATTCAAATTATTTTGTTATTAATATTTTTTTTAATGCCATTTGTTTACTCAACTATTTTATTTACAGTCAACAATAAAATTTGTTTATATATATATATATAACCAATTTATCAACTTTAAATTTAATAATTTAATAATTATATTTGACTTTAAAGTCTCTCTCTCTCTCACATTTGTCCACTTAATGTTCATTCAATATTGGAAAAATTATACATTTTCTTTATATTTGGTTTTATTATTATTTTTGTAATTCAATAACTTCTATTAATTCAAGGGTAATTTACACCGTGATGAGCATATCTTCAAACCACCAATGGCCGCACTCTTATCGGATTTGTTGCCTAATTGGTAAAGACAAAAAAACACAGAGATTAACAAGAGAAAACTAGAGGACCAAAGATTTGATCCAAATGGAACAAAACTATCCCAAAATCAAAATACATTCCATAATCATCATTAAGCACCCATATTACCCAGACCTGGGTCATCATGGCCATCACCCCTAGGTTGGCGAAATACTGCATGTACATGTTCCTCCATGTGTTCTATTCTCCCTTCAAAGTTTTTCAACTGTTCTTGGAGACTCTTATGTCCTCTACAAAGGGAGACTAATCGATCTAGCATATGACATTGGTTATGTTAGAGATCATTCATAACTTCAATGATTTTATTAAAATAAATATTCCAGGAAATCACATGAGAGATTTTAGAATTGACGCGTTTCCCACTACTGAATGTATTTCATCATCAGGATAATGAAAACTGGCTGATCTAACTATCCATATATATATCATGCAGAGAAAAGCAACGGTCAAAACCTATGGAAAAATAGATGTTAAAAAACGGTCAAAAATGAAAATAACCAATAAATAAATGAATGAAAACGAAACCCATCCTAAAGTAATAAAATAATAAGAATAAAGACCAAGTTAAAAAAATAAAAATAAATAAATAAATAAATAAATAAATAAATAAAATAAAAATTAAATAATCCAAATTAAAATTAAAACTAACAAAATAGTCACTATAAAATAAAATTAAAAAATATAAAGAATAAGTCAATAAAAGTAAAACTAAAAATAAACAATAAATAAAATAAAATAACAATAATATATATATATATATATATATATATATATATATATATATATATATATATATATATATATATATATATATATATATATAAAATAAAAAATACAATAAAGAAATAAATAAAAGCAATGGCCAAAACCTATGGAAAAATAGATGTTAAAAATTACTAAAAATGAAAATAACCAATAAATGAATAAAAACCAAAAATAAATCCCATCCCTAAAAATAAAATAATAAAATACGTATTTAAGTAAAACAATAAATAAATAAAAATAAAATAAAATAAAATAAAACAAAATCATAAAATAAAAACTAAGTCAATAAAATTAAAAATAAAACATAAATTAAAATAGAATAAAATAAAAGTAAAAAAATAGATAAAAAAATAAATAAATATATATATATATATATATATATATATATATATATATATATATATATATATATATATATATATATTATAAAATAAAAATTAAAAATAAAGAAATAAATATAAGGACTTTTAAAAATCATACAACATAAAAAGAAAAAAAGCCTAAAACTGTCAGCATTAGAAATAATATTTAAAGTATATAATAAATAAGTGAACATCAAACCTCAAACACGTTGTGGCCATCACGATGATCTCTGGCTAGTTGTTCTAATGTTGTTCTCACTTGAAATATTTGAGCTTCAAGCAAGTTGAAAGGCTTAGGTAGGTCTACAAGCCCAGGGGAAATGCCGTTCTATTGTTCCAACTCCTCCCCTTTGTCATGCCGGTCCACATGATGCACTTACCCCTCTCTAGGCCCAACCTTGGTAATGAAGCATGAGCCCTCCGATAGTAACTTTGCTCGACCCACACCATAGTTTCCAGCCAACGCCCTGACTTCCTGGACATGTGAACCTCCTCCAAGCCCAAAACCCCCCAGCCTTTGGCACACCCATGCACCACTCGAAAGACATATTGTATAAACATTCCCCAATACCACAATGGCACAAAATCAACCAACTGCCAGCCCCTTCCTGTGAGGTCAACCCACCAACAACAAAAGCACCACCCTCCCACCTATCTATAGGCTCTCCATCCTTGTCAACTGCTTCCAATTGCAACCACATGGATAATTATGCTACATATCACCAACTCTTCGCCAAGTTGCCCCTCTGTAGAAAAAAAATCACCATAGGACAAATCACACACCACCCTAGGGTTTTTAACATTCCAGTTGGCCACCCCGAACTGACCCAAGGGCTCCTCACACTCCCCTCTAGGAACACTAAAAGGCAAAATCCAAAATACAAAAAAAAGAAAAATAGGAAATTGAGACCAGTGTAACCAAAGGATTTGTGCGAGGCATCCAGAACAAACTCCCCTCAAGATGCCAACGTAACACTCCAGAGCACTTTTCACAGGCCATAGAGAACACCATACCCATAAAAAGGCCTACAATAGGGCCAAACCCAAACATAGCATACCAATTACTGAAACCAACAATGGGAAAACAAAATGAAGTTACCTACTAAAAAATGACGGGTGTTGTCTTGAGACCCAGGCGGAGTACAAACCCAACTTCATGATCCACCACACACCAAACTGACGCGAAATTATCCCTGGATGCAACAACACAACGCATCACAGGGTCCCATATGGCGGTCTAAGTCACCAAGAGAGCCGACGCTGCATAGAACTTCTCCCTCACATAACACACATCAATCGACTTCAAGCCAGAAGCGGGGAATGACTTGACTTGTAAGCATCTTTTTGCACCTGGATAGACTACTACCCTTGTAATACTATCCCTCATCGCCCAAAACCTGCAAATGAGCTCTATGACCTAGCCAAGACGTGTTATACTCAAGACATTCTCCAAAACATTCACCCATAGAGTGCCAAATAAAGTATTCCCAACATGTTTCGAAATCATTGGTAACATGTGAAGCGCACATTAAAACCCACGTCCTAAGTCTCCAATCAACCATCCACCAACTCATTAGAAATATTTGGTTTTATTACTTATTATTTTAATTAAATAATAAAAAAAATTAAAATTTTAATCCAAATACATAAATTTCAAAATATAAAAATTATTTAAATTAATTTTTACACTCATTATAAAAAATTAAATTTAATATTTTCTCAACATCTAAACTTTATTAATCTTTTTAAATACTAAATAAATCTAAAATTATTAAAACAAATTTTATATTAAAATAATTATTACCATTAAACATTAAATAATCATGTACAATTAGTACTTTAAAATATAAATATAATTCTTAACTCTAACTTTAACTTAGATATAAAATTATAATTCTTAGCTCTAAATTACATTTTCCCTCGTAAACTTGTTAATCTTATATTTACTTTTATTAACTTGATTTAAAAAAGAAAGTTACTTACGTTTTTTCTTAGATTTTTCTCTTGGGTTGTACAACAATTTTGTACTACCTCTTGTACTACATAACATGACAGTATGAAAACATAGGTGCATAGGGTAAGGATGGAGTGAAAGAGAAGAATCTTGATCTATATGTGCAATGAGGTAAGGGTACTTCGAAAAGGAGAAGCATATCATCTTAATGTTGTTTAAAAGGGAAAGGGAATTTAGTATTAAACATATATATATATATATATATGGAAATAAAATTTAGTTGTTTTATAATTTAAAACAAAATAATTGATAAATTATTATTTGTGTTTGATTTTTTTTCTTATGATTGTGAATGTGTGGATTGTTATGGTATATTAAGTTTAATTTTATTAAAAAGAAGTCATATAGAATTATAAATTGGTTTAAATATGTGTGAGTACAATGTTAATTAGTATGAAATTGTTATATGATTTTTGTTTGCAGTGAGTATCTAGTTTGTGATGATTATATGTCTATATGAATTGCTATATTCCATAAATAGATGGATGTTGTTGGATTTTAACTAGATTCGTTGATATCTTCAGTGTTTGTTTTAGATATTCTCTTGAGAACCAGTTGTAATGAGGTAATAGTTTATTCCTAGCTTGAGTGTGTGATTGAGATTTTCTCTCAAGGACTTGGTTGTCATGATGTTGTATGACTATCTTTGGATAAAGTATTTTTTGTATATGTTTATTGAGCTAAATGGAATAATGACTACCTTTTGGTGTACTGCATGATTGAAGTGAAGGGAATATCTTCATCTGTTTTTGTGTTTTCTCTTCATTCCTTTTATATAGTAAAACTGTAATGTAATTAAATATTTTGTTTCATAGTTGATTAAGTAGGCCTTATAAACAATTGGAGAGGAATCACTTGGAGAATCATATGTGGCCCTGTGTTTTTCAACATGGTATCAAAGATGTCAAACCTCTTAAAGAAAAGAAAAAAAAAATATGAGTGGTGTGTCTCATAATGGAATATCCACATATGAGAGAAGAATGAATTTGATCCATAATGGAGTGTATGTAGTTATCACTAAAAGTTTTTCTTAGAGTTTTTTTTTTAACAAAAAATAGTACTGGTATTATATTAATCTGTGCCCGGATCGTGACAAAACTGCGAGATTTCATTTCAGAATCATGCCAAAATTGGGCAAACTGATTTCCTTTGTTGCTGTACTGACCAAGTTTCTATACAAGATTACAAAATGCAGCATCAATATTGCTGAGATTATACTATAGACTTTACAATATTGACCAAGAAACAAAACACATTTATAATTATGCATATAAAACTAACATTAGATTAACCATTTGGGTCCGTAAGAAGGCTAAGGTCGATTCCCGTAAACTCCTCTTCATATATGGAGTTTTTATCGACAAGCTGGATTTTTAAGTCCTCTATCTAGTTATGGAGAGCATAAATTTCATCCTCCAGTTGGAGGATTTTCTGATTCTTCTCGACATTTCTCTTGCTCATTACACATGCCTCCTCCTACTGCAACTGAAAACTCCTCTTCAACTCTGCCATACCTTTTCTTATCTCGAAATGTTCTCTCTCACATGGAGTGCATAGGTGAGGTGTGAATGTTGCTATGGGAGGGACCCTTTCAATTCTACAAGTCACTCTCCCAGAGCGCTTGCGAAGAAATACCCAATTCTCGGGTTCCATTTTTCCTTTCTCTAGGTGCAGACACGATTGTTGGGTGTGGAGCTTGATTATCTTGTTTATTTTGTATCACAGTGTTGGACCCCTATACCTTAATGGGGTGGCAACGCCGCCTGTAATTAAACGTTGCCGCCCGGGGGGGGGGGGGCAGCTACGACTTTATGAGCCCCCCCCCCCCCCCCCCCCCCCCCTGGCGGGGGGTTTCGGGGGCAGCACCCCCGAAGCTAAGAACATATGTAAAATTTCCTTGTAAAAGTATAGTAATTTCTAGTCAATCTGGGCCATTCATTAGGCGAATGATCTGATGGTAGAAGTTATGTTTAGTTTAGGGTTTTTTTCCCTAGAAGGCAACCCCTCGCTTTTATGAGGGTATTTTATTGCGGCTATGGATCGCGTGTGTATTTTCAGAGCGAGAAACAGGGTGAGAGAGAACAGAGGATATTACAACGGATCTGCTCTAGGTTGTGTCTCTTCATTTTTGCTGGATAATAGAAAGGAAGGACTGGCTGTTTAGGGTGGACATAGCCCAAACTGGGTGAACTAAGGTTTTGTGTGCTTTTTTTTTCCACACATTTTAATGTTTCATTGCTCTGTAATATTTAATTTTCTAACAACGACTTTGAAGACAAGTAATCAAGCTCAATTCTCAGGTTATTGCTCACGCTTTCCCCTAAGTTCGATCCCCCTATTTCTTCTAACTCTAGACACTCCACCGCTCCTTTAATTCATAAAACCAATTCCCAACACCAAGCTCTCTAGAACCTGAAATTACCCATAGAATCAGAGTATCAGGCCGAAGCTAGGAGGACCAACCAAGGGTGGAAGCACCTATTAAATAGCCTACCCCCAATTTCTCTCAAACACGACTTGAAAATAACAGAATCCCCCCTATCCACTTCAAAATCAAAAAATTCTTCCCCAACATATAGAGCCACAATACTCCACCCCTGCCCGAACAACGAATTCATCAATTCCCACCGGAACCTCTCACATAGCCCCAAATCCTGCTACCACCCAAGTGCAGGGCCTCGACCTTCTCACGACTGAGAATTTGGAAACATATCCTTAAGTTATAATGAGAATTGAAATTGGTGATTGGATTCTTACCTCCAGGATCCCAACTCACTCCCATGACTACTTCACTATATGAAACGACCCTGTTCTAGAGCGAATTAAATCCCCCTCGTGTGAGCCATCCGATCGAACAATGCAATATTAATTTGGGCTCAATCCCAGAGGATGGTCGCATTGTTCTGGTAATATTTATCACGTGACAGACCTGAATTTGGGACTAAAATCTAAGATTTCCCACACTTATACCCTTCTTGATTCCATGTGTCATGTAATTCTTTGTATTGGTACCACCCACTAAGTTAATGAATTTGCATGATTTACAAAATTTACTTGTATAATTCCACCTGCTCATTATTCTATGTGTCTTTAGTATGAGGTGAGAGGAGGAGCGAGGATGGAGTATGAGGGGATTTGGGAATGGAAAGGGGATGCGAGGGTGAAGAATGATGGGACCAAGAGAAGGAGGGGTGAGGCGAGGATGGGAAAGGGGAGAGAAGAGGGGAGGGGAATGAGGGAGAGGAGACATCGAAGGAGGGAAGGAAAGGAGGGGAGAGGGGTGGGGGAAAAGAGAGAACCATGATCACTTGCCTAAGGATGAAAAAATCCCAATTTTTCCCTATAATCCCTTTAAGAGTGTTGCTATTATTGTTAAGAGGGGGAAAATTTTCCATTAACCAGTTACTCTCTGACATCATGCCTAGGGAATGGGGTAGTGACCTTCATTTTAGTTTACCTGGCTCATGTTCTCCTCTCTTTGACAGACTTGATTCACTTGAATGTCTACCTCTTGATTCAATCTTCTTATAATGTGGTAGAAGTGTAATTTTTCAAATTGTCGTAAAAGACCTTTGATTATTTCCATGACTTGGTTCAGCTTATTATTTTGAGTAGCACTATTGTTAACCATGTATTTTATGATAAGGAGGGAGTCCCCAAAGATGTTCATAACCTTGATCCCTCTCTGTTGAGTGATGATGATACCAAAGAAAATACCATATGCCTCTGCTTGATTGTTCATTTTCTTGCTTAGTCATCAAGCATACCAATCTACTATTATTCCATCAGGGTTTATGAGAACCTCTACCCCACCTGTCACCCCAAAGTATTTCTTAGACTTGATAGACAAGGAAGGAAGTTTATTTTCAAGTTTATATATCTAACCTAGCCCATATATCTTGATAAAGAAACTAAATGGGAGAAGAAGGATGATAAGGCCCAAATGGTCATATTTATAAACTTGATATATTCATCAAATGTCCATGCAAAGAGTTGTAATACTACAAAATAATGGAGGACACAATGAAGTGTTTGTTTAATTCCTTTAGCATAGAAATGTGGATCCTTCTTCGAAAAAAAAACTTTTATATGATAGAAGTTGGAGAGAATTATTTGTAATAAATTGATTAATTCAAAGAGATACGAGATTAATTGCATGATGTTGGAGATAAAATAACATATGTTAAACTTGTTTCCATAAAAGAAAGGTGTTTCACCATTCCTACTATCACAACAAAGGTGCATTCCATTGAAACCTTGCATGATATTTTCATATCCAAAGCTATATGAAATAAGGTTATGAACTAAAGGAAGGTTTGGGGCATTCCAATCTCACTAAAAACTTGGAAATTATATTAGAATAAATAGAGAAAGAATAATGGTAACAACCATTTTCAAGTGAGTGGTAGAGGATGATTTTCTAAAGGAATATTTGATAATTCTCTATTGGCATGTTTTAATTATAGTGAAAGAGAGCACATCATCAATTATTGTGGTAAGAATAAGTGTCAAAAATTTAAAATACAAAGTCAATTAAATGTGGTGGAGGTAAAATCCACTAATGCAATGTTACCCAATGTGTGAATTTGATGGGTTATCTTAACAATAGAGAAGTTTTCATTGTTGTATACTATTATTACTATTGCATCTCATAGAGTCAATGTTTTTTATATTGATGTTGGTGTAAGTGGGAACTTATCCCCTTCAAGTAGGTTAAGGAGAGAAGTTATAAATACAATAGTCTTAGGAGATCATTGAAACCAAGATGTGAAAGGAATAGAGACCATTTTTATAGCCCTCTAAACCTAGTTATATGCTAGTATAGAGAATCGTATTAAAGTTACACATAATTAGTAATTGAAATCACAAATTTTATTTTCTATTTCAAACTAACAATTATAAAATATAATGAACCATAAACACCATGTAATATTTTCACTATAAAAATCTAAATCCTTCTCTCTTTATTTTTCCAACCAGATAAACACCAAATAATGGAAACAGTGGTACCAACCTAGAACATTCACTTTTGTTATCCAATTTGAGGAGCCCATGTGCTTCTTACTCTAATTATAAGATGGAATCCACTATCTTCATAAAAATGAACAAGACTAGGTATGTACCATATAATTCCCCACCTTCATACTCAACAATTGATGTGCACACCCCATGATGGTTATAGATATTAAAAAAAAATATCACCAACAACCTGCAGTACTCCAAGTTAATGTTAGAAAGCACACTTGTTCCCACTCAAATATATGCCAATTCTATCAAATTAGTTATCTAAGTTTTATTTTTACCTCCATGTCAGGAATATAGAAATCCAATTATAGGATATTCCAAATCAAGAATAAGTCCAATTATAATCCCACTAACAAGGCTTAATTTTCCACAATGAAACTAAAATATCTTTTAAAACCAAATTCCAAACCAACCATATAACTTCACAAACCACACAAACCTTACTTGAAAATGTGTACCCTTTTAGTCATATGAAGGGAATTGAGCTTTAATGGATAAAAAAAAAGGAATATGAAAGGTGGTTCTAGAAATTGCCGATATCAATGAATTAGGTGTCACTTCTTCAAGATTTTTTGTTTTAATATAATATAGAATTCACTTCATTCATCTAATAATTCAATTATTATGTAGAATTATTACTCATTTGATTACGTTGAATTGGTCACATATAATGTCTAGTTGAAAATATTTAAAATACTTAGGGTTTGTTATTAGATTTCTTTCACTTGCGATTTATTATTTATTGTGTGCATGTTTATAAGGAATATTGGGAATCAAGGATTGAAGAAAAATAAATCTCTTCACTCAGGATATTTTCCAACCTGTTGTAACTAGTTTTAAGTTTTCCTATTTAAAGGTGTTTAGGATGCTTTTTTTCCAAAGGAAGAATCAAATATCAAAGCAAAAAGAAAAAAATAAAGTTAGGAGGCACTTGGTTTATTTTATTTTATTTTATTATTTATTTATTGATGTATTCAATTTAATAATAATAATCTTGCTTAATTCACTAATCAAGAATAGCGCAACAATAACCCTCATAGTGGGACCTAGAACCAATGGTCAGAAAGGTTAAAAGCCGAATAAGTTTGGAGTCAAAGATAGGTTGTGCGACGAGGCCCACGAGATGGGGCAAACCGTGTTATACATAATTATGATCTACGGATAAATCAAATTCCCTAAGTGTGGTGTTAAGCACTTAGAACAACAGATGAAAGACTTTGCTAACACTTTCTCTAAAATAAGAAGACACAAAGAATGATAGAGGAACCTACTTGTGATCCAAGTGCTTCTTCTTCTCATTCTGTCACTTTTTATGTCACCTTCAATCCAACTCAGATTGCCAGATTGATTCCTGCAAGAATGAACATAGAAAAACAAATATATTGCAATATACATATGCCTACTTATCTTAATCACTCAAATTGATTAGATGTGAACATATATATCATTCAAGAGTCCATTGCATGAAAAATAGAAACATAAACCGATACATATATGAGAAAATGAACAACAATATTTATTAAAGAGTAGAAGGGGGAGGTTACAACCAATGATCGATTTGATGCCACCAACTCTAGCTTCATCCTAGCCTCATCACATCCAACATCACACTAGCATCATATTAGTACTTTCACTCTCTCAAATGAGAATCCAACATCATTTCTTTACCAAAATTCTTCCTTCCCTAGCACTAGGATCTGTGCTCAATTTATAGGGAAACTGGTGGTAGTTTCTCAATGAATGACTTTATAATAATAGGCAAGACATGTTCCCAAGTTCATAGGTGTTGGATAGACACTTGGATTCAAATTTTGATACATATGGACTCTTCTAGAAGGCCCTAGCCATGTGGAGATTCTCAGAACAATGAGAATTCCACTCCCAGGTGACCAAAACGCTCTTGAATGTTGGGAAGTGCATTGCAATGCACCTTTGAATGGAGGATGCTATATATGCAATGCAGTTAGTCCCTTTAGAGGTGGCGTTGATGAGTTCATAAGTGATATAACATATACTTCAAACCTTGGAAATCTCACAATAGAAGCCATGAATGATTTGCTCTTCTATTAGGGAATATAGCAACTAAAATGTAAGGGGAGGATAGACCCTATTTCATTGGTCCTGGGGATGATGTCCAGTTTAACCAAGTCATGGGGGATGATGCCCAAATTGGCCTATAACAGCTTCCCCCTAAAGCATGAAGTTGAAATAATAATAATATTTTTTGAATGAGATTATTTATGATGTGATGGGATGGACCTGAAGCGGAGTGGCAACCTGCATCAATCTTACAATACATTACATCATGATATTTTCATATTTATCACTAATTTATGAGGGAGGCATTCCCATGCTCAGCATATAAACTATCTAATAACATGTACATAGTGCAGAAAGTTGTCTACATTGGAATGGTGCCCAATACAGACATGCCTACAGATATAGGCCCATGTTCAAATGACGATCTATATGTAAGGTCACCGTTCAGATGATGTGTAAAACAATCCTAAAATCGCAGCTCGAATGGTTGAAACTAGATCCGGGGTCTTCTTATCTCATTCACTCGATCGTTCAGGTACAAGTCTAGCCATGCGAATAATTACTTTCCTTTATATCGAATGTCCCTATAATTGATTTTGTGTAGTCTAAACATATCAGAAGTTGTACTACCACTACCTTTTAGAAAAAAAAACCCCTTAAAATGAACATTTTAATCTAAAATATATTAGGCTTTTCTTTTCTAGAAACACAAACAAGTCTAGGAGTTTTAGGGACTTGGATTAAGTTTAGAGAGTTAACTCTCCAAGGCCATTCAAATAAAAATATAAGTTTAGTAATGAATAGTTAAATTACAATATCATATAGGTGTTGTTGGGGAAACTCGTTTAACGCAAGAGTTAAGCACTAGGTAGCATTCAGGTAAGCGAAGGGAGTTAGCCCCTCTCTAGATTATCTTGATGTTTATGGACTACTTTATATACAAGGAATTATATTGGGAATGATCCTATGTTTGTTTCCCATCTTGAAGTTCAAGTTGAGTACCCCCTCAATCAAAAATTATGATTTGGCACCCAGAGTTTCCTATCTTAGGTTCCACATGTTGGAATATACAGTGTGTCAATTATTAATTTCAATTTTCCTTAACCTTAATAATTTATTGTGAAATTTATTATTCTTCTTATGTTAATTTATTATATCGTATTCATCAAAAAAATATCAAGAACATAAATAGTAATAGGACACATAACTTAGGCTCTCAGATGGGGAAAAAACCCTCCAAGGGGAAAAACCCAAAAAAAATTTCTCTTCTTGTAGAATCAGATTCAAATGAGACACAAAGACCAAAGTCCTAGACGAATTCCTCCTCCTAGTACCAAGTCAACCCTTCCAATAAGTCCTTCCTTGATGTTGCTACAACCAACTTCAAAACTAAACTTCGACCTGCTAGGCTTAATACTGCAACTATTCTACAACTCCAATCCTGTAACAACTACACAAAAACCATAATACAACTCTTCCAAAAATCCTCCTTTGTGCAAAAAAAGTCTTCCCAAGGTCAATGTGGTACAAACAAAATACTCACTCATCTTGCAACTTGATGTTGCACCTGCAAATCGAATTTGCAATTTCGGCCCTTATAGGAAGCTATAGAAACCATATATTTCACATGTGTGAGAGAGATAGATCCCAAAAATAGAGATTTTTCTTCCTCCTTGCATTTCTCTTGCCTTCTAGACCTTCTCTCTTCCATCTCCCATATTCCTAGTTACAGATTGAATTCTTTATTTGGAGATCCAACTTCTTGGTGAGTAGGTCACAAATGAGGTCGAACTGCTCCTTTATATAGCCTTTTCAAGTGTTCGAATTCCCTCATTTAGGCCAACTTGAAGCTTCCAGGGTCGACTTGTACTTTTGAAGTTTCTAGGAATTTCTAGACTAAAAAAAATTCTTTTTCCAATTACATTTTTCCTGGAAGACTCTTAAAAACATGATTTTGACTCCTTTGACTCATGACTATAAATCCTAATACCTAACAAACCCTAGAACCATGAATAACATGATTTTACCTAGAATACCATAATGAATGAGCATGAAACCCATCCTTTAATAATAATAATTTTTTTTTTTTGGTCACATAGGATACATATTAAAATGAGTACAATAACAATTATGAAGACTAATACTAGTTACATTTTCAACACTCCCTCTTAAATAGGGAGGTGTTGACGATGTTGGATACTACAAAAAATATAGGGGGTATACTCGATGTGAAGTCCAAATTAGACCTCACACCATTTGGAGTAGGAGCCCCATATGGAGTATCGACCCAACCATCATAAATATAATGTTTGACTTGGTTTCAACGAATAACATAAGAGATTATATACATAAACCCTGAACAAGAAAGTTGACATTGTGAACCACTGATTGTAATGTATAAAAGGAGACTTTTACAATGGGAGAGACAAAAGTGAGCCTCTAGAATGAAGTAATAGTACTAACCTATGAAAGACACACAAGAAAAAAAATTTCGTTAGTTATCTAGTGAAATAGTTCACATAGACACAACGACCATTAAACCACATACAACACACCTTCAACAAGATAAGTACCAAGCCCACCTAAATAGTTCAATTTCCTTATTACATATGAATGAAACATATATAGCAAAAATATAAATAATAGTCCTAAGAAATTCACAGTACATGCATGGAAACGTGTTGAAACTAGTTACATAGGTGAAAGATCCAAGTACATGGTTAGAATGGTGAGGCACTAGTTCCAGTAGTGGAAAATTAAGTCACTTCTTGCTTCTCCAAAGAGCAATTTTTTCTCCTATTCCAAGTAGAGAATTAAAGACTATCTTTACAAAGCTTAAGCCTTCAAAATCCCCTTTCTTGAGTTATGAGGTTGTTTTTATAACAAGAGGAATAATCTTTCATGCTCTTATGACTCCTGGATTAACCTGATGACTCCTAGACTTCTAGTGTGTCCTATGGAGTTCTAAACAACTCTTGAACTTCTAAATGACTTTTGGAATCCAATATTATCTTTGTACATATATGACTATGTGACTATTCATGTTCCACATATGACTCTTGGACTTCCACAAATTACATTTTGTCCTTTTCCTTGAATATACATCATTTCATTCCACATGATAAAGTGGCATGACACATGGACACACATTGACCATTATGATGACACTTGTAGAAGCTAAAACTCAACAATGATCACATTGACTTCATGATGAGGTGGAAATTCCAAGTTGTCTTCCTTGCTACTTCATCTTGCATTCTTGATTAAACTTGATCTGTGCTTCATCTTCATGGAATATATGCTCTTTTGCTTATATTCACCCTCCAAAGGGTCTTTGATTAGTATCAAAATCCTTTGAGTCATCATGAAATGTCTTCTTTTTGTCTCGATCCATGATCTTCTTCATGTTTTCATGATTGTTCTTCTTTATGCCTCTTCTCTGCAAGTGTTATTTTTCACCCTCCTTACTATCTTACTTGAGCATCACCTTGTCATGATGAGATGTTACTCCTGCTAATGAAGATCATTCATGGAAAGGAAAAATCAGACTTAAAACATTTATTCTATCACTACCTAGCTCATCGATTGATCAACTTATGATAATCCCATGAGAGGATTAAAATAAGAAGGCCTGATTAGGAGTGCGTAGTAAAACTCATCAAGGCTCACAAGAGGCCTTAACGGTGTGCTCGTGCACTCAATCAAGAGGGAAAAAGTTCAAGGGAATAGGGCGTAGGTCCAAAGCATGAAGGGAAATCATTCATTGGTTCAAGATGTGTTAATGCGCTCAAGGAAGTTAAGAAGGGCGCAAGGAAACACACTGAAGGGATGAAGGGGTCAACATTAAAGCCTTAAAAGTGTGCTAATGTTATTAAATAAAAAAGGAAGGTGCAATGGAACACACTGAAGGGTTTAAGGGGTTATGCTTCGAGCCTTCCAAGTGCACTCTTGCACTCAAGAGGAACTAGGAGGGTGCAGTTCTTTGAGTCGAAGGAGTGTGCTAAAATGAAGGCTCCAGGCTCTGTGATTGCACCATGTTATATTTAAGAGAAGAATGAATGCTTTGTACTTCCAGAATGTGCCATGCACTCAAAGTATTTAGCATTCAAGGGTGCACCATGTACTCAAAGGGAAGTATGAAGGATTTTTGCTTCAAGAATGCACCCTATGCCTTAAGGCTTCGTGCTTTGTGAGTGTGCCATGTGTTCTAAGGGAAGGATTTGTGCTTTGTGAGTGCACCATGCACTCAAAAGCTTCAATATTTAGGAGTGTTCCATGCACTTAAAGTATTCGTGCTTCAAAAGTGCGCCATGTGATTTTTAAGAGATAGAGGATCCTTCTTTTTTTTAAAGTGTGCTTCGTGGTTTCGAAGTGCGATCAAACGATCCCTGTTGTTGTGAAGTGCAATTTTTGACTGAGAATTTTAAGTGCACTTCATTGTTTTGAGGTGTGCTTCATTGGTTTGAAGTGCACTTCGTTGTTTCGAATTGCGCTTAGGATTGGGAGGGTGAAACTATCTCCAACAATGGCTACTTGTTCATCTAGAATGCGATTTTCATTGAGGGAGGCATCACAAGGCTAGGTGACTTATCCTTAAGAAGTACTAATGCACTATGAGAGGAAGGAGACCTTAGAAAAGAATTAGTGCACAAGTGTGGGAGGAAGGTACATCAATGAGGCTCATGAATAAGTTGCGCTCATCACCTTGTAATGGGGTTAATTCCTTTAGAACTTGCACTAGGCTAAAGGACGAATACAAGCTCTCAAAATGGGTTAGTGTGGTACCATCTGAGTGGGAGAAAGAAATTCATCTTAACACATTTCAAGCATGGAACACATAAATAAATTCCATTAATACAAGCCCACAAAATGCATAGGACTCATGCACAACATTCACACCTTAAAAAATAGCAAAGTGACACCTGTTTCTAAGTGTGGCAGTTGAAACAACACATTACAACACTTAGAGCACAAGTTACGAGAGGAGTGACGAATGTGACCAAAAGGTGTGCTTGGATATAAAAATGTGTCTAACACATATTCCAATGATATATATGACCATGTAATGCAGAAGGGTTCACCATAACTAAATTTGATGATGTGAAAAGATGTGACACATAGAGGAGTGAAAATAGCAAAAGAGACACCTGTGACACGAGAAAAATGTAAGAAGATACTTGAAAAATGAAAACTACCTGGAAAGTGACACATGCCAGAGTGAGGATAACATGAAAATACCACTTATTACAGTGAAAATGAGAAAAATTGACAGTCGCGAGTGTGAAAGCAATGGTGCACAAAGAGCGAAAGCCAAGAAAACTCACTGAAATAAAAGTACAAACACAACTGAAGTGAGGGATAAGGTCAAATAAATTGTGCACTAACTGTCAATATGAATTGAATGTAATCTATACATTGTCTTGATGGACGACCGTATTCCTATTCAAGATATAATAAAGGAAGCATGCTCATGAACTCATCAAATACTAAGCATGTGTGTGCAAGTGAATTTGATAGTTAAAAATTGGAAGAAGACTTGAAAACTTTAAAAACCATCAATCGACCATGGAACGACATATTATAGGATCCTCAGTAGGCTCAAAAATTAAAGTGTGGGAAAAAAATTAGAGGGTGTTGATCACAACGTTAACACATGGTGACACACTGGTAGAACTCCATCTTCTCTGTTTAGGTTTAGTTTTCAAAGTGCAAGGTCTTAGTATTTCAGGAAGTATTGATTCATCTTGAGGATTACCTTGGTTTCCCTACTTAAGCTAGTTAGAGATATAGTCCCCTCATTTCCTTACTCGGTTAAACACATATCAAGTCTTTCCAAGTCACAATTGTTTCTATCTAGGTTTTCAGAGTATGAGTTTCATCTCTGGTGTTGCTATGCTACCGGCAGGCTAGAAAATACCTCGGGGGAGTCCCTGCAGGAGAAAAAGCGTTGCTTCACTTCCAGCGAGCCTACACATCAGCCCAACGATGTAACTTGCTTCACCTCCCTGCGCAAGAAGCCTTTCTCTTCTTCCACCATTTATTTATTTATTTAATAAGTCTATGCTTCAACACTTATTATTTTCAATGGGTGGAAGAGCAATGTCGAATTATTGAGAAAAGAGGAGGTTTCCCCTTCAGAGAATTATTTATATAACCTCTGATATTGTTTTCTCGCTAATTTTTTTTTCCTTTACCTTCTCTACTTGATTAGATTAGAAAGAGAAAACAATGTTTATTTACAATTCCAAGTTGAGGAATAGGGATCCTAGAATAAATGCAAGCTTTATAGTTTGACCAAAGGCTTTCCATTTGAGTGTATCATATTTTCCATTTAGACTTCATTAACTTTAAATATGTAAAACTAGATAGAGAATAAGTAACATATTAGCCAAGCATTGTTCACCATCAAAATTGTCCTTTTCAAGTTTTACCACATTTTCTTTTGAGCCAAATAGGATCACCTTTCATGCAAAGTCTTATTGAACAAAAAAAGAAAAAGAAAATACATGACAAAACAATGAAACAAAGCCAAAAGAACCAAGTTAATGGAGGTGGAACATAAAATGAAATGAAAAATATATAATAATTATGCAAACAAATGTAGAGAATCGATGGAGAGAAAGATAGAGAGTGGATGCAATGCAAGGGAAACTAAATGAAACTAAGCCTAACCTAATCAACTAGAAGGTCAAGGCTAAGTATAATGATATTTCCAATGTATCCACCATCGTTCCCGAATTGAAACCACAAAGACACGAGAAATTAAAAGTAATATAAAACAATGTGCAGTAGAAAAATTAATAACTTTGAAAACTTGCACAACTCACTGAAGGTCTTGCTTATTAAAAAAATAATTTTCCATACTAACCGATTTGATCAAGTTTTGAACTTTACCCTGTTGTGTGAAAATTCGATTATACAAACCTTGCATGCTTCGTGTGAATACACATTCATCTATGCTCCTATTTATTGTAAACATTAAGAAAGATTGAAACTTATTATTTTCATAGGAGCTTTCCATGTAGGATTTCTCTAACCATTATGTGATTGGATCTTGATCATATTCAAAACAACCAATTTTAAGATCCTGGGACTTATGGGAAAAATATTTTTAACTAATGCATTTGAATCACAACGAGAATATCCGGTATTATGATCATATTGGTCAATTAACATACAAGTTTCTCAATTCTCTATTGGTTCACTTTCTGTCCAGTTACATGCAAGGTCAACAATAAGAAAGCTTAGGGAATTCAAGATAATTTTTGACATTAAGAATCTAAGAAACCATTCAGGATATTAAGTTGACAAAACATTAAAAACATGTGTCAAATCAAACCCAATACTAACATAAGGGTTTTGGTTGGCTGAATGGTTTAAGAAATTCCAATTAATATAGAAAGGAAATGTGCCATGGAGATAATTAACTTCATGATATGCACAAAATAGATAATAATATGATCATATTTGGAAGAGTTTAATAGAAAAAAAATCCTTCACCCCAAAATGACCTTTATCTTCATTATATTAATGACAAGACTTAAAATTGTAAGGATACATAAAATATGTTCTCTACAAACCTCAGTCTATCTCAAGGGGTAGAAATGAAAAGGAACTAAACAAACAAGAATCTTTCATATGATAAAAAATTCTATCTTGAATATCCTCTTGAAAATATCGAGAGTTCTTTAAGAATGAACTCATAACGAGTGGATGAATGTTAAGGAAATAATTATGCATGAAATTCTGGATCCATTTTAGTTTAGAGATCTTAACAGGATTGCGATAACCTGAAATAACCATTAGCTTGGGCTGAAATGGCTTGACTTCCTGATAGATCTCAGAAATTTATAATGGTGGATCATCAAATCAGGGTGGCTTGGAAAAATCAACAGCTAGACATGCACCACTATCAATAGATGTATCAATGAAAAAACTGCTAATACCACTGGTTTGATCCAATTTAAAATTAAACATATTAGTTTCTTGATGGATAGAAAATTGAGATACATAAATTGGAAAAATCCCTTGATCATTTAGGGTTGGGACATCCTCCTCCTGAATTACGAAATATTTACAATTAAATGAATCATGAATAATAGATTCAAAATTTTCATCATCTGATTGTAGTATCACACCATCTTGTAACTGATTGTGACCATGATCATCTTGATAAATATTGAAAGAATTTAGGGGGGATGCTGGTGTGGCAAACTTATCAAACATATATGGGTAAAATGAATAGTTTGCTAGAGGTGAAGAATGATTGAAAGACTCAGTAGGAAGAGAAATAGTTTTACTTAAATGATATTTAAATTGAAAGAAAAACTAATCAACATCATTATCATCCGTATAATGGTCAAAGATAGACATACCAACATGACATTCAGATTGACCGAGATCTTCCAAATATTAAAAAACCTGACAATTTACCACTACACATATGCCATCCAAGGATGTATGAATTAAAGAATATTCAGGATCATTTAGAATTAAAATAGCATCCCAATTCATAAATGGAGATTTTAAACTATGAAGAACATATCTTGAATCGATACCTTGCAAATACCAGCTCTCATAAGAAGAGAGGACGTCATAGTGATGGTTATCCAAAGTCTCAACTTCAATGCAAGGTATAAATTCCTTTGACAAGTTATCAAGATTATAAGATCGAAGATAATCTGGAAAGGAAAGATTATCATCTTGAAAGAAGGGGGAAAGATAAGACATACCATAAAAACTTTTCTCCTCTACATGTGAAATACAACTACCTTTTTCTTGATTAGCACTTGAAACAACAGGTTGAACATCATTATAATTTGAAGAAGGTGAAACAAGCAGATCATAAAACATAGGTGGTAGAGGTTTCAAAGTATCCCCAGAGACAATCGAGTTTTCATTTGGATCAGATTCAAGATTGGACTTATGTACATTAATATGATCGTGATAACCCAAGGGATTAAATTTCACTTTGGGCTTGATGCAATTATTGAACCATTCCAATTTTTCCTCAGTAGGATGTGGATCATAAGAATTAGATGGAAGTTGAATGGATAGATCAATAAATTTATTTTCAAATTTCCCTACTTTAGCAACATCACCAGGGGGCACCCAAATTGGTATTGGAAAAGGAGGAGGACAAGGGAAAAAAGGAATAATAGGTTTCTCCTCAGAATATTGAGGTATCCCATGGTTAGAAAAAGTTGGGGAGAGAGAATCAATCCTGGGTTTGGATTCAAAATTTCTCAAAGAGAGTAGAATCAAATTCTGAAATTTTTCCATAATGAAATCTGAATCAATAACTCCCTCGGGAAATTCACATTAAAGGTGAAGAAACTGATTAAGAAATTTCTTTGCATACTGATATGAAAATGAAACTATTTGTATCTTCTGTTCAAAGTATCATTTCCATTTAATTAAGTGTGCAAAGTGTTTGTCATGTCTTGAAAATTAAACAAAGTGTTTTTGGTGACTGTTTTTGAGTTTATGTGTGAGGGAATTTTAATTAAAATTACTGTTTAACATCTTAAATCAGAAATAAACAGTAGCATAACTTCACCATAACAACACAACAACATGATGAGGCAGTTCACCCCTCCTGGGCTACATTTGCCGGGTCCAAGGCTCCCAATGGGCATTTAATTGCTATATTAAGTTGCTAAAATTGGTTTTACAGTGAGAAATAAGCCTAAACAGGCTAAAATAGCTGTGAAATTGAATTCAGAAGACATAAATAAGCTAAGAATGGCTTTTATTTCACCTCAAATAGTGAAGTGTAGCCCATTGGAGCTCCATTTCCCTCATGGCCCTGATGGCTCTCCAAGCTTCCCTAAAGAAAAAATGGCTAAAAGACACCTCTGTTGGTTCTGCAACCTGTCCCAACCTCTCAAGAATGCTTAGAATACCCAAATTTGACAAAAATTTTGTCCAAATTGGTGCAATATTGGAGAAGTTATTACTCTAACAAGTTTTTGCCTAGTGGCCCTAAGTAACCTCCTCTAACTGTGGGATAATTCCAGTTGGGTTCACAAAAAATGGCAGACTTGCCAAAGTGTCAGAACTGCGCTCCAAATTAAGCGACAATAGTAAATGCTGGCGGTTTATAATGGCGGGTTCACATGTGGATTAGATGGAGGGTTTAGCACTGGAGGTTAACGTTAACTCCGCACCCACGGTCATGGCCTGAAGGTCATATGAAGAAAGGGCTAGCACCCAAGTGTCTAACTCATTTTTTTCCGCCGGTTTTGAAATGTTTTAAGACACAATCATGCGTCAGGTCACGGGTCTTCCACCTTAAGCCCTGAGGGCTTATCCCTTGCTTTGCTCGTTCACTATTTACACGACTCGCCCAAAAATTGACCCATTTGCGTTCAGGTCGGGTCGACCTCCGCCCGACCCATACCCATTCATTGCTACACGAGACTGACCCATATGTGTTCAGGTCGGGTCGCGCCCGACTGACCCAAACGCATTCAACGCGAGTCGGGTCTGCCCATCATCAAA
The DNA here is from genome assembly GCA_034641835.2 of Pinus albicaulis. Lineage (NCBI taxonomy): Eukaryota > Viridiplantae > Streptophyta > Pinopsida > Pinales > Pinaceae > Pinus > Pinus albicaulis. The sequence continues at coordinate 657,930,080 of CM076571.1, forward strand.
TTTTTTTTTTAAACAAGACTTGAACCAACGTTTGAGCCAATGGCCTAGGGCCATGTGGAAGCCTCCAAGTAGGCCACGTGGCACCCTTTGATAGGGCCCCAAAAACCATATAGAAAAATAAAATTTTGCCACATAATTTTTTTTTTTTTTGAAGATGACAAATTTTTGTGTTCGAAAGTCCTGTTTTGAAGGTTATTGGGCAACTTCAAACTTCAATATATTTCTCATACGACATCGGATTTGAGTCCCATTCATGGTGCCAGAATTGTAGCAACGAGGCCTATCCAGTCATTTAGTTTGCAACCAATTCTGAGCAATTCCAATTTGAGCATTTTTTTCCTCTTGGACATGATCACCTGATCACACCTCCCCATTGGGAAGCTTTTGGACCCCAAAAGCCTTCAATTACCTATTAAGAAGATGAGGGTACAGATCCCTCACCTTTTCCACCTCCATCCACTTTGCCTTACTCGATTTTCTGCCTTTAAGACCAACCCAAACATAATCAACATTTCCCCTCCTCAAAGTGCGTGTCCTTCTATCAAGGATAACATCCTCTTTCAGCTCATCCAAAAAATTCTGGCGAGAAATACTCTATGGATGGCAGCTAAATGTCACTTTCATAATCAACAATTAAAGGAGGTTCATACAAACGTAAATTTTCCACATTCACAATGGAATACATTTGCATATATGAAGGCAAATATAGTTGAAAAGCATTATTTTCAACTTGTTTAAGGATCTTGAATGTACCATAATGAATAGGCTTCAGCTTTTTACCTTCTCCTTACATTCTTTCCTTACTAATATGCAGCCATACCTCATCTCCTTTTTGAAACTTATGATCAATTCTATGTTTGTCATGCCTCTCCTTGTACTTGCCTTGATTTTTTTCAAGCTGTTCTTGAACCTGTTGATGTATGAGCTGAATTATTTCAATGAACATGCGAGCTTTGTCAATGTCACTATGCCCATCAATAGCAACATCTTTCTCAAGAATGAAATCTAAAGGTGACTTAGTCAAATACCCAAAGCAAGCTTCAAAAGGTGAAGTATTTGTAGAAGAGTGCTTGGCCCGGTTGTAAGCATGCTAAATGTAATGCAAGTGCTCATCCCAAATCTTGGCATGCTTGTTGCAATAACTTCTCAAGAGATGTACAATGGTTTGTTCACTACCTCTGTTTGGCCATCTGTTTGCGGATGGAAAGCAGTACTCTTCTTCAACTTGGTGTCCATCATCTTCCATAAATTGGGCCAAAAATTCCCAACAAATCTGGAATCCCTGTCACTAACAATAGAAGTAGGCAAGCCATAATGAAACCATACATGTTGAAAATATAAATCAGTAGTTTGTTCAGTAGTTATAGATTTCTTACATGGCATAAGAATACACATCTTGCTGAATCTATCAACTACTGCATAAAGATAATCATGCTGCTTTCTAGATAATGGTAGACCTCCAACAAAATCCATAGAAACACTTTCCCATGGTCTAGAAGGTACGGGCAATGGCGTATATAAATCAAGCTTCCTATTGCTAGGCTTGTTTGTAGCACATGATAATGAACAACCTCAAATGAAACGTGAAACACTATCTACCATGCGAGGCCAATAACAATACCTCTGTAAATGTGCCACCATTTTGCTTACCCCGAAATGTCCAGTAATAGGAGAAGAATGAGCTTCTCTCATGATGCTTAGTCTCTCCCCCTATGGTATACATAACTTGCCCAAATGAAACATCAAATTATTATGCAAATGATAATCATTCCCCTCAACATGATTCCCTTCACTCAAGTTAGAATACACATCCTTAAAATAACCATTTGATGCATACTGATCTATGTAGCTCTCATGTACAATAGAATCATTCTTAAGTAAAGTAATAGCACTAATAATAGGCCTTGAAAGCATATCAACAACTTTGTTGAAAATACCTTTCTTATACCTTATTACTAAGTGAAATTTTTGTAGGAAACCCATCCATCTGAAATGTCGTGACTGCTGTAATTTACTTTGCGACTGCAAGTACTGTAAAGGCTGATGGTCAGTATGAATAACTGTTTCTTTTCCCATCAAATAGTGTTTCCACTTTTTGATGCTTTGTACCAACACATACAACTCCTTATCATATGTAGGATAATTCACAATAGCACCATTAAAAGTCTCAAAATGAAATGTGATAGGCTTACCATGTTGTAAGAGAACTACACCCATGGCATAATCACTAGCATCGATCTGAATCTCGAATGGCTGTCTCAAGTCCGATAATGCAAGGACTGGAGCTGAACTTATCTTTTCTGTCAAAGACTCAAAAGATTTCTATTGCTTACCTCCCCATTGGAAAACACGCTTCACACTTGTCACTGCATGCATAGGAGCTGCTATGGTAGAGAAGGTAGAAATAAACTTCCTCCAATACTGAGCTGCACCCAAAAAAATTCTTACCTCTGTAATGGATTTGGGAGTAGGAAAATTCACAATGGCTTCAACCTTAGAAGGATCAATTCTCAAAGCACCTCCTCCTACTATGTGTCCCAAATAAACCAAATAAGTCTTCCCAAATTCACACTTTGAAATTTTAAGAAACAACTTATTTTTCTTCAAAATATCAAGTACCTTCTTAACATGCATGACATGCTCTTCTCTAGTCTTGCTAAAAATTAAGATGTCATATAAGTAGAAAATAATGAAATCATCAAGAAAAGGATGTAAGACATCATCCATTACATGCATGAAATTTGCAGGTGCATTGCATAAACCAAACGGCATAACAAGCCACTCAAAGAGTCCTTGTTTGGTTTTAAATGTTGTCTTCCAAATGTCACTTTCTGCAATTCTAGCTTGATGATAACCACTATGTAAGTCTAACTTAGTGAAATATTTAGCATCTTTCAGCTGATCTAACAAATCATCTATCCTTGGGAGTGGGTAATGATTCTTTACCGTTATCTTGTTCAATGCCCTGAAGTCCACACACATGCACCAAGTTCCATCTTTCTTTGGAATCAACACTATCGGTGACCCACATGGCGAAGTGCTTGGTATTATGAATCCTTTGTCCAACAAGTCTTTAATTTTCCTCTTGATTTCAGAATTCTCCATGATATACATGTGGTACATGCCTATGTTAGGAAGAGGACAATCTTGATGTAACTGGATTTCATGCTGAATCTCCCTTTTAGGAGGTAAACCTATCGGTCCCTGAAACATATCATGATGTGCATCAACTACATCATATAAATCTGATTTAAGCTTGGAATCACAATTTTCAAATGACTCATGATTCACATCAACCTTGGGCTTAACCATAAGAAGTACAAAACTCTTACTAGAATTCACTAGCCTTTTTACCTGTCCTGCATTTATCATTGCTATATTTGTCTTCTTGCGATGTGCTCTGACAATAAAATCCTTGCCATATTTAAAGAGATGATACTTATTTTCATGGAAATGGAATATCGCTTTCCTGTCAAATAAGTAAGAACTTCCCAAAATAGTTCCTGATATATCAAGCGGTACTACATTAAGTTCAACTGTGTCAATAAAGTGTGCAGTAATCGCGAAACACAATATGCACTTTCTTGAGACTTGTAAGTTTGCATCCTTGCATATCCATCCAAGTGGATATGGATTGGGATGTGGCATGGTCTCAAGTTTAAGTTTTTTGACCAAGTTTTCTGATATGAGATTTTCTTGTGACCCACTATCAAATAGTGTGTCAATTTTTGTATGTTTTGAGGCTACCCTCACATGGAACAATTCAATTCTTTCTTCCTCATTTGGAGTTTGTACATGACAGTTTGAAGTACTAGTGCTTGGCTTAGTTTCAGTTTCCTTTCCCTTCATACTTTTCAAAAACATGGCTGCAATTTTGGTTTCATCACCTAAATCATCACCTAAGTCTTGTGGTGTAGTTGTAGTAGCTGCATTTTTCTTCTTTCCTTTGTTTTTGTTAAACTGAGTTCTTTTTTCAAGATGTAATTTCAAACAGTTTTTCTCTTCATGGCCTTCTCTTGAACAATGTCTAAATATCACTTTCTCACCCTCTTGTTTGAAATATGCGTTCTTTTTTCCTTTTCCATTAAAGGTTTTATCTTTTTTTTTTCTCCTTAAAAGGCTTGTTTCTACCCTCATCAAAAGTGTTTTTCCCTCTAGCCTCTAAAAGTGTAGCTTGTACACAAACTTCATCTAGACTATTAGGATTGAACATAAGGATAGTATGTCTAAGGTAGCTTTGAAAACCACCTATATATTACAGTAAAGTATCTTGAATTTGTAAGTCTACCCCTAATAAGAGTGCTCTTCTCCTAAACTCTTGGGTGTAGTATTTTACATTTTGTCCCTTAAGCTGTCGGAAGTTTTGCTAGTTCATAATAGCCTTTTGTAAATGAGCTAATGGATAAAATTTCTTTTTAATTGTAGTAATAAATTCAGTCCATGATAAAGTGTTCTTACCATGTTTTTTAATTTCATCCTTGGTCTTGGCTTCCCACCATACCAATGCTGCTCCATCCATTCTCAAAGAGGCTAACTGTATCTTGGTGTCGTCATCATGAAGGTTCTGTATTGTCAAGTAAACTTCCAACTGTCCTATCCAATTGTCAAGTTTCTCTGCATTTACTTCACCGTTAAACATAGGCAACTCAAATTTGACATCAAGCTTTACAAATGGACTTTTACCAGTGGTTTTAGACTTGTGAGATTGATTCACCGAAGTTGAGGATGACAATGTAGAGGAAGAGGATGAAGATGGGGATGGTGGATCACCATTTCCTCCTTGTCCTTTCTTTGACTTGTCATCACTTTTCTTTCCTCCTGAAGAACCCTCTCCTTATTTCTGATGTTTATACCCTTCTCCAACAAGCCTATCATTCCTTTCTTGGTAGAGTATCCTCACCATCTCAGTCATGTCCAAAAAAGCTTTTCGGAATACCCGTTCTTATTCCATGGGATCAATGTCTCCAGGAGCTTCTCCCTCTCTTGAAGAAATGCTTGAGGCTTCTTCAATAACTCTTGGGGGTGTAATAGATGGTGGAGGAAATGGATCTCTGGCCCTCATTGGTTGAATATTAGCTTGTGATCTAACCAATTGTCCTTCCCCTCTTTTGAGTTTAAGCCTAGTAAGCATCAAAACTTGCAAACAATCAACTATATCTTTGCAAAAAACAAATGCAGAGTAAAACTCTAGCTTCGATACCAACTGATCTGAAAATGAAACTATTTGTATCTGCTGTTCAAAGTATCCATTTCCATTTAATTAAGTGTGCAAAGTGTTTGTCCTGTCTTGAAAATTAAACAAAGTGTTTTTGGTGACTGTTTTTGAGTTTATGTGTGAGGGAATGTTAATTAAAATTATTTTTTAACATCTTAAATTAGAAATACACAACAACATGAATTCACCATAACAACAAAGAAACATGATGAGGTAGTTCACCCCTCCTGGGCTACATTTGCTGGGTTCAAGGCTCCCAATGGGCATGTCCTTGCTTTATTAGGTTGCTCAAATTGGTTTTACAGTGAGAAATAAGCCTAAACAGGCTGAAATAACTGTGAAATTAAATTCAGAAGACAGAAATAAGCTAATAATGTCTTTTATTTCACCTCAAACAGTGAGGTGTAGCCCAATGCAGCTCCATTTCGCTCATGGCCTTGATGGCTCTCCAAGCCTCCCTAAAGAAAAATGGCTGAAAAACACCTCTTTTGGCTTTGCAACCTGTCCCAACCTCTCCAGAATGCTCAGAATACCCAAAATTGACCAAACTTTCATCCAAATTGGTCCAATATTGGAGAAGTTATGACTCTAACAAGTTTTTGCCTAATGGCCCTAAAAAACCTCCTCTAACTGTGGGATAACTATAGTTGGGCTCACCAAAAATGGCGGACTTGCCAAAGTGTCGGAATTGTGCTCCAAATTAAGCGGCAACATTAAATGCTGGCGGTTTATAATGGCGCGTTCACATGCAGATTAGACGGAGGGTTTAGCGCTGGAGGTTAACGTTAACTCCGCGCCCACGATCATGGCCTGAAGGTCATATGAAGAAAGGGCTAGCACCTGAGTTTCTAACTCCTTTTTTTCTGCCGGTTTTGAAATGTTTTAAGCCACGGTCATGCATCAGGTCACGGGTCTTCCGCCTTAAGCCTTGAGGGCTTATCCCTTGCTCCGCTCATTCACTGTTTACACGACTCGCCCAACAACTGACCCTTTTGCATTCAAGTCGGGTCGACCTCCACCCGACCCTTACCCGTTCACTGCTGCACGAGACTAACCCATATGCGTTCAGGTTGGGTTGTGCCCGACTGACCCAAACGCGTTCAGCTCAGGTCGGGTCTGCCCATCATCATTTTTTTTTTAAACAAGACTTGAACCAACCTTTGAGCCAATGGCCTGGGGCCACGTGACAGCCTGTGGGCAGGCCACGTGGCACCCTTTGATAGGGCCCCAAAAACCATATAGAAAAATAAAATTTTTCCACATAATTTTTTTTTTGAAGATGACAAATTTTTGTGTTCAAAAGTCCTATTTTGAAGGTTATTAGGCAACTTCAAACTTCAATATCTTTCTCATACGACATCGGATTTGAGTCCCATTCACAGGACCAGAATCGTAGCGACGAGGCCTATTCGGTCTTTCAATTTGCAACCAATTCTGAGTAATTCCAATTTTGAGCATTTTTTTCCTCTTGGACATGATCACCTGATCACATACTCACTAGGTTCCATTCTAAGAAAATAAATTCTATGAGATACATATTGATAATCATACCTGTCAAAGGCTTCACGAATATCCTTAACAAGTTTCTCGAGTGTATGGATAGAAGAAACAAGTAATGTATGGCACCAATTCTTAACTCAACCTTCAAATGTGAGGGTGAACAAAATGACCATGGCATGTTTACAATGAATTTTGTTAGAAAGACAAAAATGCATAAATTGAAATGAGTGTTCGAGGATAGTTAGTTCACTCTCGCCATCAAACTTAAAATTAGACAAGTCATGAATGATTTTTGCGGGGATGATAAAATCAAGCTCTTTAGAAAAATACCATGAGCTTATGATTTGGGAAAGAGCCATTTAAGATAAGAGATTAAAAATAGACTTAATGGGCATAACTTGTCATCTGGCCCTCCTTCCAGCACCAGAATGTTGAGGGTGTTGGATACCGGCAACATATAGGGCATATCCATGATGTGAAGTCCAATTAGACCTCACACTGTTTGTATCAACTGAACCACCATAATTATAAGGTTCACCTTTGATTTTTTTGAATAATATAAGAGATTATATACATAAGCCTTGAACAAGAAAGTAAGTTGATATTGTGAACCACCAACTATAATGTATAAAAGGATACTTTCACAATGGGAGAGAAAAAAGTGAGCCTTTAGAAGGAAGTAATAGTAATATCCTGTTGTGCTATACAACACCCCCCATTTATTTTAATAAATGGGGACCCTTTAGAGATAATTAGGAAATTCATTTTCATTTATTTTTATCTTTAAAAAAACAAAAATTTAGGAAATAAAGTTTTCTTTGTACTTTTCCACTTTATTCCTTAGTGTGAATCGCAAATCGCATAACTTACAACCAAAAAGACTTGAAACATACTAAGTCACACATACTACAAAATGATCTAAGCCTTTTCTGAAGTTATATTAAAAAACTTACATATGCTTCAGTCACCATTATAATTTTTTTTCCGTTTCGCACCTCGTTTAAACGATCTAACTTATAAAGCAATTCGGTATAAGTTGCGATTACACAGACCTGACGAGCCTACAAAGTAATAAACATAAAGCTATAAACTCCCATAAAGCACAAAAACTTGACTTCTTGAATGCGCACTTCGCATTTCACAGGAATTAACTGAAAGAAAATTCATTTACTGCATAAAATTTACGACGTGCGATTTGCACTGATCGCATTTCGCATAATTTATGGGTAACAACGTAAACGATAAAAGTTATAAGTTGGGATATGCGAATGCATGGAGTTTAATTACTCAAGCAAGCGAAATGAATTATGTCATATCAAATTGAAATCCGAGATCCAACGTCTTAAATTGATTGATAACTATTTCGTGTAAAGGTGCAAGAAATTTGATTTGAAATGATTATCGGTGATTAATAGCATTTAATATAAATAAAGGCTTTAATAGATTCATATCTACTTTTTCATGTTTGAAATAAATTAATGGTGGATTTTTCTCTCTGTACCATATATTTTTAATGTTTTCTCTGTTTGCTTGAAATCAGGGAACCAACTAACAGATCGAAGAAAATAGAGACGAACAAGAAAGGCAAAGTGATTGCTCAAACGTCATATAATGAAGACTCAGACATGTCTCCCCTATTTTCAGACACCACCTGCAAAAATAAATGCAGTAATTTTTCATGGGAGGCGATGTATCAGTTTTTCGAAAATGAAAATCCAATGGTAATAGATAAAGTTGCTTCAAAAAACTTATCTGTTTCTTCAGACTCGACTGATTTGGACGTCGCTTGTTCATTCATCCAAAAGATAGTCGCAAGGCCAAAAAGTTTCCCTTACACAGACATGGTTAAGTGGGAAATTGACCACTTAAACATAGAAGATAGAAATTTTAAAGATTTGAAGGGAGAAAATATTGGTTCTTTCAAGGAATATGATTTAAAAGCAACGTACCACTTACCAGGCCCACAAAAAAAATATGACAAATATTTTATTTAAAGTTTTAGAGAAAAAAATCCATATCTAACAAAAGTCATAAAGGAATGGAAAGAAGACCAAGGAAAGCTTAAACGAGATAAACTCGGTATGTACCCAATTTCCCAAATTCCTTCCCCTTACTGTTATGCTGTCGGTATGTTGCGTAGATTGTTTTCAAAACCTGATACCACTATGTTTTCTGTAGATTGGGCCCCATTGATTGACGTAATCGTCAATTCTTTAATTCTGAATTGGGAAAATATCTTATCTGATAATTTAGCTAAACACATCATGGAGTATAGGAATAAAAGGAGTGTTTCATCTAGAGAAATACCTCTCTTTTATAGGAGTTCCTATATCATGGACGTAATCTGCTTTTCTTCAAGTTTTCCTACTATGGGATGGAAATGGAATACCCAAGACCCTACCCCAATCCACATTTACCACAGAGCCCTTTGGGATTTATAATTCCATCTGAATTTTTAGAAAATTTTCCATGGAGTCATGTTTCCTATATATGCACCATATGATATTCAATGAGAAATCCCCTAGGGTTTCCAAAGAAGCTAGTACAGATATTCTTTTTGTGGCGAGATGGTTTGCAGAGGAGAATTTTACATATGTCAAATTATTTGGGAGTTATTCTTCTCCCCACGTCCTACCATATTATGTTCCTGATAAGTTACTTGCAAGAGAGATAACATACCAACTTGTTAATGGTATTTCTTAACAGTCGAAAGATGCTAAGAAGGCCGTTTGGCATAATTTTCCTTTACAGTGCGGTACTTTTTCACATTTTGATATTTTCCATACCTATAAGGAAGTTTCAAAGATTAATCTATTGAATTTGGAAGTAATGCCAAAGAAGCTATATCATCCAAATGATGTAATTAAAAACTACATCACAGAGCTTAAAATGAAGCCTTTTGTGAAAAAAATAGATGGATTGATGATCTCTTTCAAGGCATGGAAAATTTTTCAGATATAATTAAGTTTGCATCCAATCAACTCAACCAAGATGATTTTGAAGCCTTCCAAATATACATAAATAAGAGACTGGAGAAAATTCCTCTTAACTTGTTAACTATTGAAGATGTCAACAAACCTACTCCAAGTATCAGCTTGGATAATGAAGCAAAAGACATGTTTGAGGATGAGTCGAGAAAATCAGAGCATCATATTGTATGGATTAATCAATCTTGCAAACAAGACCGATCTTCCTAGTGCCAAAAAGGTAATCTATCAACAAACAAGCAAATGAAATAATCTTTCTCTAAGCATATATGATTTACAAAAATCACTGTAGAGGTGTAAAATACTTACCATAGGTCCAATGCTCGTTTGAAGTAGTTGTTGTCCCTCGTGCACTTGAAGGAGTTATCTTCATAAACCTGTAGTCACAAACAAGCAAACATTAAATAGCACCTGTATAGTAAACATCATAAATCATGCTTATCATAGTGATAAGGGAATCTATGAAATAAACAATTAACTAACAGTTTATTGAGAAAAATGAATTCATTTGTATTAACTTTAAAAGAAAGAAAACCTTACAACCTTAGCCTTGATGTTGAACAGGCCTTCCCGGGGTCCGAAGCAGGAATCTCCTCTACTCTGATAAGCTCTTCACTCCTCCAACCGAGACAGATAGAGGTATGTAATCTCTCCTCCCAAAAATCTCAGTTAAATGAGTCTGAATCCCAACATCACTTAACCTCAAATATTTCTAAAGCTTGAACTCCCTTTGAGGCTACCCAATGCCTATTTTTATAGTGGAAAAGAGGAGGTTTTCAGTTCCAACTATGAAGGGATAGAATCCTCCTTCAAAGGGATAAGCTCCTCACATCAAGGGGTTAGCTCCATAAGGTAAGGGATACATGAACCTCATAAGAGAGGTTCTGCCACCGCAAGATCTTTTCTAGAGGCTTCTAGAATTTAGTAAAAATGAGATTTTTTGAGTTTACTTGCGCCTTTTTAATCTTTACAGGGGTCCGCACCTATAACACAGAGAAAGTGCGTTCAGGTATGCAGAAGACATGAACATTAGGTGCGGGACCACAGGCAAGATATAGAGAAAGTGCGACACCAAAGTTAAGGAGATTTTTAGGAACTTTTCTCTGATTTTCAAGGCTTGACATGAGGAACTGATATGTTAGACTTGAAAAGGAGGAAGTATGAGTGATAATGAGATCATACACATAGCATAATTTCAGGATGACAATTTTCAGTGTAACAGATTGCCCCCTAAAGTGAAAAGTCTGGAATAGATGAAGCTGAAGTCTGTCATATATGAAGAGTGCAGTACTTTATCATTTCAAGGATCATCCTGTGGACACCCCAGTCGGAACTTGTAAAAACATTCAATGCAAAATATATATGTATACATATCATCACTGAGGTAGGCATTCCCATACTTAGATCAAAACTAACTAGAAACTGATTCAAACTGTTCTGATACAGGAATGATTTTGAATACATCACAGTATAGACATGTATAGACACAGTATGGAAAAAACCATCTGTTTATGAATATTCTATTGTATAAATGATAACAAAATTCCTCGCAGCCTGGATGGTAGAAACTAGATCCAGGGTCTTTATTTCCACATCTCGAACTAGTACGATTCTATCCATGTGAATGACTGTGTCGAAGTCGAACATGGCAGAAACCACTTGATTACCAGTCAATGATGTAAACTGTTAACAAGTGTGAGAGTAACCACCAGTAATGTCAATGGATTTCAAAGTACTTAGTACAATCCATGAAATGTGAATGAATGAGCTGAAGTCGAACATGTCACAGAATCATTTGATCGAAGGTCAATGATGCAACCTGTCGTCGAAGCCGAGAAATATGCCATTGAGGCATGCAAATTTCAAGGTACTGACGATTTCTAGATCAACCTCCTAGATAATGAGTTGTCATTGATAGAAAGCGATATATCGTAGGGAAGCCCAAAACACGAAATCATAGATCAAGTTTTGAAAATATATTGGCAAGGAATGACTCAGGGATGGTCAAAATGAATGACAGATATTTTGCAGATGAATGGTTTATTTGAACTGTCCTCTTGAACACATAATGACACTGCAGATGGTTTGGTGACAATTAACCCAAAGCTAATACCCAGAAACTGGCTGAAGACTTTCAATGTGGTTTGATTAACTGTTAGGTAAAGGATTTCCCAACCCAGGTGGACAAAAAGTGTCGTGTTCAAGAGTGGTTAACTGGATTTTCAAAAAATCAAAATACAACAAACAAGTCCATTTTTCTCTCTTTTCCCCCACCATTTCTGGCATGTACCTCTTTATTTTTGACGAGCTTGAGGAGGATAAAATTTGCTTGTTTATAAGCTCATCCTTCGGATGAGTCCAACTTAGTTTAAGATTCGAACCCTAAGAAGGAGTGGTTCGTTCTTGTTTAAAATTGAACAGGTCCTTTGCTGTTACATTTTAACGAGTCCAGTATAGGAGAAACTCAGTGTTTTTTAATTTTAGGGACTCAGAAGAAAAAACTTAAGAAAACTCCATAGGTGTACTTTTTCGTAAATTTAGTCTCTCGAGCCCGAAAAAGGATAAAATAATGCAGGAGAGAACTCTATTGACCGTAATTAGTCAATGTATACCTTTTTTGTAAATAGTCCATTTCAGTCTGTAAAAGGGGTAAACTTATACTGAAAGGACGATCATTCATTTACTTTAACGAGTTCGAATAATCAAGTGCTCGGCAATCTTTTCATGTTTAGAGAGTCTGAAAAGGGCTTAAAAGAGGACTCCAAGTTTTCGCTTTTTTCGTAAATTTTTGAAAGAGTTCAAAAAAGTGATAAAAGTATACTCTTTGTTGAAAAACGATCAATTCTCCTGAAAAATCCAATTTCTGCACAAAAAATTGAAACATTACACATACCTGTTTAAGATAAATAAAAAATGCTTTCAAAAATAACCTTTTTAAAGTGAAAAATAAACAAATTAGAAACTCGTTTATTCGAAAAAACTTATAAAAAGGGCTTTTCTAATTTCATTTTTACCGTTCAAGTTCAGAGTGAAAAGTAAAAGCTTTTGGGTAAAAAAGTTCCTGTGAAGATTCTGGAAGATCCGTCCAATGAAATCGAGAACCGTCAGCTCCAGGTAATCCAGGACCTCCTAATCTTGTATTTCATCCATTTTCATTTCATTTTTAGGCTTTAGATTTCATTTTTAAGAGAAAAATATGTTTAAAAAATCGCCCGCGGGGGTTCGTAGGCATAACACATGGGCCCTGCGGACCCCGACTTTTTTCTATGTAGAAAAAGGTCATGGGTCTGCACTTGTCACACAACGCGCGTGCGTTCCTACGCACTATATATGAAAACAAACTGCGGACCCCGCGCAATTAGATTTCAAAGTTAAATTTCTCAATTGCCGCCCAAAAGTTTTCAAATTAGATTGTTCTAATATATCTTTTTATGCATTGTAGGATAAAAAAGATGCTAATTTGGAGAGAACGTGAGCATGAAGACGTGGATGACACCGCAATGCTCCATTTTCCGACAATGCAAGCATTAAGAGCATGCGGTTTGTATAAATTCTGGGCCATTCAGGGCATGAGGGCACAGGTAGACCTCCTAACATGGCTGGTGAATAAGTGGAACGTACAGGACCAGTGTTTCATTATCGGTGGCCACCGGTTCGAAATTGAGCTGGAGGATATTTATTTTCTGACTAGTTTGTCCAAAAGGGGCGAACAAATTTCTCTGTTTGGGACTAGGCCAGGTGGCTAGACTGTCGCTAGTCTTCGACAAGAGTTCTGTAATGATCAGGCAGACCCTAGGGATAAACAGATTGACATAAAAAATATCATCCGTCCTGTTGAGTCTCAAAAGTGTTTTCCATATTCATACATATTTCCATTATGTCATAACCATTCAACTCTTATTTCATAGCCATTTGACCTAAAACCCTACATCAAGTAACCATTTTCATAAATATATGGGTTAGGATCCTTGTCTTCCAAAGTTATTTATTTTATGTATTTAAAGTGAATTTATGATTAGAAACTAGAAAATTAACATAGTTTCATATATCTATATATGTTTTATGAGTTTTGTGACATGTGTAGGTCAAAAGGAAGCTTCTAAAAGACCTTTATGTGGCCTCCCAAAACCAAATTCGAACTTGAGTGGAGAAGATCATGGGATCATGAAGACATGTGTCTTATCATTTCCTTTTTGTATTGAAACTCTAAGAGGATATGTGTCTCATTTCTTATTTGTGTTGAAACTCTAAAAAGACATGTGTCTTATCATTTCCTATTTTGATTGTAACTCTAGAGATGGAGGGAGAGATTCATGGACTCCCATTAATGAGATAACTTCTCATATTTTGTATAAATAGGAGAAGCTTTCTCCTATCATGGGTAGTGAAAAATAGGAGAAGAAGAGAAAGGATTAGAGATTGTTTTGTAACAAAGCTTAAGATGGAATGGGATGTAGATTTGTGAGTTTATCAATAAAGAAGTTCTTTGATGTTGTTTTGATCACATCTTCAAGGAGCTAAGGATTACACCGAATTGGTAGCAGAGGGCCCCTGCTATTTGAGGAGGTTTTACATGTTTTCTAGATAAGTCATTTTCAATTCTGTTTTGTCATATTTCCTTACTTAGATTGCTTTCTGAAATCATAGCTTTTAGCATTATGTTTCATGTCATTTGCTTAGATAAATGATCCTCATGATATTGCAGTTAGTATCTTTCTCAAGCTCTTCCAATACATCTCTATTAAATGAATGGGATTCAATTGTGATATTTTGAGTTATTAGCATTTCATTTTCTGTTATTTAGTTAAAAAGAAGATCCTCATTATACTGCAGTTAAGTCTCTTTCAAAAGCTTTTCCAATAAATTTCTAATTCACGAATGAGACTAAGTTGTAATATTGTGAGTTATTGATTGTTTTGCTTCATAGAAGATCCTTATCACATTATGATTAATCTCTTTCAAAAAGCTCTTCCAATAAACCTCTAACTCATAAATGAGATTTAGTTTTAATGTTATAAGTTGTTTCAGCGTTTCTTTTATGTTTTAAGAGATCCTCATTGCATTAGAATTAATTTTTTTCACAAGCTCTTCCAACAAATCTCTAACTAAATGAATCAGATTAATTTTTAGTGTTTTGAGTTACTTTTCATTTCATGAATGTTCATTTAGAAGCTGTAATATCCATGGATTAGAACTTTTTGTTTTCATCATTTTCTAGTTAGGAACAGAACTTGCAAATAAACTCTGTTTTAATTCATTTATTAACATTTCATTTTCTCCCTTTTGACATAAATCTAACTTCATATTTTTAGCATAGAGTAGCATACTAAGATTCAAACATAAAAACCCCAAAACATCAATAAAACACTAAAAACAACGAAGTAAGAAAAAGGGATACTTAGGCACATATAGTGCATCACACTTCATCAGTTTACTAGCCCTGGTTGATAATTTATGTTAACAATTTAGGACACTAAATTGACTAGACACGTCCCGAGCTAAAATTTATTGCATTTACTGTTACCAGGCTATGTGGGAGTGCAACGTTGCATGTGGCTACCGGTTCCCAGATGCGCATTGCTGTAGACTGTTTTCGAGGCACCATTTTCAACTGGTGCGAAGCTGTGTTGGCCAATGTAAAAGGCCAACTAACCAGAGCGAAGAATGGAAACCTAAATAATTTTGGATATGGATCCATTGTAGTCACCTTTTCTCTAGAGAGGATCCCCATGTTAGCTCCGCAGAACATTCCTGTTGATGCCGGTCGACCTCGAGAACCTAGGATGGTTCGTTGGGTTGCATTGATGGCCCGTCATGGTATTGAGGGCGTCGAGATTGTTCGATTTCCTCCTTCATATTTTCGTTGGCTGGAGCGCAAAATTTTTATTATAGAGGATTTTCCATACGCCGCGATAAATTTCCGCGGCGACCGAGAGATGACTCTCCCAGCGGGGAACAGTGGGATGAATCAGGTAAAATCATTTTCAACAATTTCTAAGTTCTATTTTTTTTTTGTATTTTGATCGTCTTGAAATTAATAACCAAAAGTTTTAAATACAGATGTGGGCCCACAACGACTAGCCCATCTCCAACCTTATGAGAGAAGACAACCAGCTGCAGCCGCACCAGCCCCAGCAGGCCAATCAGCAGAGATCCTGTCTGATTTAGAGCATCACCTAGAGCGCCTGACTCTAGACATTCCAGAGACAGACATAGATGAAATTCCACTCAGATACAGAGATACTGATTGGTGTTCCAGGACCTTTTAGGAGGTTCCTATGTAGGGTGGCTTGAGTAGTGGTCTCTTATCGTGATCACCATCAGTGATGGGATGATCATGTCGTAGACTCATACTTTTGACCTTTTGTATTACCATTTTTTCCGATCATAAGGTGTTTTCAACCTATGATCGAAGACGATGTATATATTTTTTGAAAACACTTCTATACTATGATATATCACTATTTACCGGCTATCTGTGCACATGTTATGAATGTTGTTTAATTTACTTTTTTGATTATTGCAAATGTCGATTTATCATACTAGAAGCAACTGCATTTTCTAATGTATTTAAATGTCTTGGAATATGCTGATATTCAATGTAATCAAATTCACGTTCCAAGAGACGAACTCTTAAAAATAACCGTAATAACACTGGATTTCTAATGGCATAAACCCTGTTGAGCTATAATACAACAAGTTCAGAATCCAACCTAACAATCAAACTCCGAATTCCAAAAGATATGGATTCAGATAGTAACTCAATCACTGCACTATACTCTGCAATGTTATTCGTTGTTTGACCAAGGCTTACCCCATGCATGGATACTAACTCGTCAGAGGGTGAATAGATAACCCAAGCTGCGGAAGAAATGTTCCATGTACTACGACAAACACCATCAGCAAAACCAACGTAGGTTTGAAGAGACGTCAACATCTGCAATATCAAGAGTAAAACTCAGATAAGCAAGAATAGTGACAAAACACACTTCTAAACTAGGCACGCTTTTCTAATCTAAGACACACCAGCTGTAAATAAATCTAATCTAATTAAATCTCCACACCACATTTAAGCATAATATCTCTTTAGATAAAGCCCATTTCTGGGTTTATCTAAAGGGACACCATCAAAATCTATCAGCTCATAGGCCCCTTTTGCCAGTTTTTGCTTAACAATGAAAGGACCATGCCACATAGGCACGAATTTTCCAGCTCCTAGCTTATCGTTGGCTTGATCATAAACTAAGACTAGGTTTCCTTCTGAAAAATTTTGAGGGCTAACACTTCTATCATACTGAGTTTTTATTTGTTTAACATGAGCCTCGTTTGCTATTGCAGCACTTCGTCAATTCTCATCTAGTTGAGCCAAGTACAAATTTTTTTTTTCCTCTTCAGACGTAGATGGAAGTAATTCTATGGATAATTTTAAAGACGGAATTTCGCATTCAATCAGCAAAACAGCTTCCAAACTGTAAACCAGTTGAAAGGGAGTGAAACCAGTTGATGTTTTTACCAAGGTTCGATATGCCCAAAGTGCTGAAAATAACATGGAATGCCAATTCGACTTATGAATACCAATAATTCATCTGATCATAGTGACTAAAATTTTATTGATAGCTTCAACCAGACCATTAGCTTGCGGATAATACAGAGTGGAACTATCGTGGTGCAGGCCAAGTTGATCTGTTAGTTCAGTCATCATGATATTCCGAAAATGACTTCCATGATCTGTAGTAATGGCTTGAGGAACACCAAACCTAGCAATTATGTGATTGAATGCGAAAGTTGCAGCAGTCTTACTGTTTTCTGAAAATGTAGGCATCGCCTTGGCCCACTTAGTAAAATAATCTACTGCTAAGATAATATATGCATGCCCCCCGGCCGAGTGAGGGTTACATGTAATAAAGTCAATACCCCATATTGCGAAAGGACCGACAACAATTATAGGGTGAATAGGAGCGGGTGGCGCACACATCTTACGATAAAAAAGTTGACAATTGTGGCATTTCCGGACTGCATAGATACAATCTTTGGATAACGACGGCCAGAAATAACAACTGCATAATATCTTTTGGGCTGTTGCATACCCATACATGTGACCGCCACATGCTCCATAATGGAAGTAATTTAAAACCTTCTCAGCTTCTTCATGAGTAAGACAGCATCGGAAAATAGAATCCGCTTCACGACGATAGAGTGTATCACCAATAATATTGTATTGCTGGGATTGGAAACGTATTTTCCATCGCTGAGATCATGAGATTTCAGGCTGAAAAGATTGGGTTTGGAGATAAATGATAATATCCCCATACCATGGATCAATAGCACTAATAAGAAACAAGGATTCGTCCGCAATGGGCTCCTCCGCCACAATTTTAGTATCAGTAGAGGGGAAATCACACATCAATTCGACAAAAACCAAACATTTATTTGCCTTGGATTTTTCAAATTCCAAGTCAAATTCCTGCAGGATAACTATCCATTTGGAATACTTGCCCCCTAGCAATTGTTTGGTTAAAATGTACATCATAGGGTTACAGTCAGAAATTACTGTGGTTTTGCATAATAAGATGTAGTGTCTAAATCTTTGGACAACTTGAACAGCTGCCAAGGCCAATTTCTCCACATGTGTGTATTTGATCTCAGTCGGATGTAGATTTCGACTAAGATAGTAAATCACATGTTCAGTTTTAGATTCATCTTCCTGAACTAAAACCATCCCAATTGTGGAATGAGAGGCAACGAGGTACAAAACGTAGTCCTGGTTGTAGTTGGGAGGATGCAATAATGGTGCATGGGTCAACGCGTGTTTAAGTGCATCAAAATATCGATCAACAATCTCATCCCAAAAGAATGGAATGTTCTGTTTTAGCAACCAATTAAAACCCTTTGTTAGCTCGGCGTAGTTAGGAATGAACCGACGTAAAAATTTTTCTTTCCCCTACAAAATTTGGAGTTGGCGCAGAGTCGAAGGAGGAGGTAAATTGACAATAGCTTCGACCTTCGACGGATCAACGCGAATTCCTGCTTTCGAAAAAACAAATCCCAGTAAGCGACCCGATTCTACACAGAAAACACATTTGTGTGGATTCAACCTAGTTCGATAATGCCTACATCTCATAAAGATAGCTCGTAAATGAGTGAGATGGTCGGACCTACGCGATGAATGAGTAGGTAAATCATCGAGATAAGACTGCACAATGTGCTTAATGTCATGAAATGCGTAATACATAGCCCTTTGAAAAGTTGCTCCAGCGTTCTTTAATCCAAAAGGTAGTTTGCAATAAGCAAATGTCCCCCATGGACAAATGAAAGCTGTTTTTGGCTGATCAACAAGGAGTATGTTTATTTGATTGTAACCGGAAAAACCATCCATAAAGGAAAACATTTCACTGCCGCACAATCATCAATTATTTGATCGATATAGGGGGTTGGATAATTGTCTTTAGGACAAGCTAGATTATTATCCCTATAATCGATACACACTCGTATCGTTCCTTGTTTTTTAGTAACAGGAACAATATTCGATACCCAATCCGTTAAAGGAATTGGATAAATGAAACCTGCACGAAGTAATTTTTCAACTTCGGCTTTGATAGCAGCAGCTTTTCTAGGATGTATTTGACGTAGACATTGACGGACAGGTTTGGCATCTCGGTAAGTCTTGATTTCATGTACAACAATTGACAGATCAATTTCTGGCATTTATTCATAGGACCAAGCAAACACATCACGAAATTCTTGAAATAGGGCTTTATAGGTTTGAATTTCATCTTCTGTACAACAAGCACCTATATGAATGTTTTAAATTATTCCTGGCTTTACTGAAATGTAAATTGGAATTGTTCGGGAGATATTTTCCAAATTTAACTCAGAATCAGGATTTTGCAATGGATTCTGCAGTTCTTTGACATATTCAGCAGTAAAAATAGAAGCGAAATCATCTTCAAATGATCCAGCTCAGGTAAAAACGAAGATCAATGATGTAGATCTTCCCATGGTAAATCTTCAACAGACAAAAGTTCACAAATCTGCTCATCAGTATGAACAAGATCAGGAAATGCCTTTGTGGCTGAACTAGATATAGAAAGTGATTCCTCTTGGATCCCATTCATTTGATTAGTTTCAGTTGAAGAAGGGTCAGAAAGTGACTGTACAGCCTGATATGAACTTTCAAATGGACTCAACGGCATCATGCCATCAAATGAATCTAACTCGGAGTCAGAAAATACGACCCAAGGATCATTAAACATAATAGTATTTGACGAAATCATATGAATAGTTGCGATAGAAGGTGATACGTTAGGAGGAGGAAAGGAACAAGTTCCGAGTAAACCAGAATATTTAATCAAACCTACTCCAACATACTTCTAAGGGATAGCCTCTTTACCAACGTGCTGGATTGTTTCTTTAGAGGCTGGATCGGAAGAAAAATAAGTTAACTGATCTATTGTAATGATATTTCCTTGATGTGGAAATTTTATGAGCCGAAAGATCGAAGAAACAACAACAGTCATAGCATAAGACCAAATACGACCCAGAAGAAGGTTGTAATCTAGAGGGGCATCAACCACTTCCACATCTAGATTTATGGTTTTACCTTCGACCCCTATGGGTAAATCCTGCAAAATACCAAAAGGGTGGAAACCTTGGCCATCAAAAGTCTTTAGAATTGTCGGAGATTGATTGAGTGTAGGAGAACCAAGCGATTTCCAACACTGGATCGACATAATACACATTGAAGCTCCCTCATCAATCACAGTCTGAAAGATCGGTCTGTTTTTGACTAGCACTGGAATTTGGAAAGCCATTTGGTGAGGTAGGCGAGGTGTACTATTCTCTAAATCAAGGATTATAAGGTTCGAATCCTTAATATCGACAGCTCCTCTGGAAGACAAAAGTAATTTACGCTGTGCTGGGCATGACTGCAGCACTTCCAAAGCCGACATTGCTAAAGGGGAAATAGCTAAGTCTTCAACAATGTTGTAATTCTGAGCAGCTCTCACATGTGGATTGAAAGCTGATTTATGAAGAACACCCTTAGCAGGCGGTTTGATTCTTAAGTCTGGATTTGGTTTCTCGATCTGTAGCGGACTAGAAACAGGAGGGGGTGTAGTTGATGTGTTTGCATTAGAATATTCTGCTTCTTTACCATCAACAGGATTCTTACTACCATAATCTTGCGATTGCGTCACAATCCTTACATGAGACATCATCAGAATAGGCTCTTCTGAGGTATTCGAGGTAGAACCCACCATCTTACTATCTTCAGTTGGAAAAGGATCCTTCAAGACAACAGGTTGTTGTGAACCTTTAACGAATTTCGCAACCTCTGATCGATGTGGGCATTCCTTAGTAAAATGATCCTCGTCACAAATGTAACAAGGATAGCGAGGTTTGCGTTTTTCATCATTGGATTCATTTTTATCAGTTTTCTCTTTTGAATTCTTTTTGTTTTTATTCTTTCCTTTCTTTTACCGCCGGATTTAGATTTGGTCATAGATGTCTCTACGACATGAATGTCGACAGAAATTTCAGGGGAAGATTCTCCTTTCGGGGAATCAGGTAAAGTTATAATAGGAGAAGAATTCTTTGAAGATTTATTCTTGCTTTTTAGTATTTACTGTACCAATCATACCATCAGCGGCATGAGACCCTGAAGGAGCTGTAGCTATTTGACCTTGTTTTGGAAGATCGGGGATTTTTTCATGTAAAGTACCTGACTGCGTATAAATGAGGTCAAGGTACTGAGCTTGAGCAATTACTTGCTCCTCAGTAACAATGCCAGCCTTAGCTACGTCTTCAATGATTTTGGGTAACAATGATTTAACAAACCATTCCGCCAAAATTTGATCTGGAATGTAAACTTTCACCAAACGCCTTCTACGTCGCCATTCATGAATATGATCAGAAATATATGTGGACGTGGATTGCTTTAGTGAAGTTAATAGTTCCGTGCCATTGTCGTATCTGACAGGCAACTGAAAATGAGTCAAGAAGGTAGTTGCTAACTGACTGAAATTATTAAAAGAGCCTCGTGGTAACTCAATGTACCATTTGGCGGCAAGACCAATAAGAGTTCTTTGGAAAAGACGTAAGTGAATCGAATCATAAATTATTGAATTAGACGCACACCAAAGGTGATAAGTCATCACGTGATTTTATGGATCGTATCCTGGCTTACCTTCAAATTTGGGTATATCACTGGGAAACTTATGCGGCATTGGAAACCAGTACCGATAATAGAAAATTGGATCATTCGTAAGGCACGTCAAATCAGGTAAATCCAAAGTTTCAATAAATGGTAACTGACGGTTAGGGTCGCGAAAACCTTGAGTAGCCAAAGCAGTTCCAGGAGGAGGATACCCAGGATAAATGGGAATCAGAGTTGCATTAGGAATTGTGTAACCTCCCGGATAACTAGGATTAACTGGACCAAACTGGGGTTGTTGAGGCTATTGATAAGTATAGCCAGGGTACGGTTGATACTGATAATTTGGGTTTTGTGAAACGGGACGGAATTGAGGCTGTCCCTGGTACAGTTGATACGTGAATTGCGGTTGACTTGTAACAACTGTACTTGTCCCAGCTTGTCCTGCAGGCATCTGGACCGAAGTCTGAACTGAAGGTCCTGACTAGGGTACAAAGACTTGAGGGATTTGCACGGATGCAGGGATAGAAGAACTCAGAGCTATAGATACTCCAGAAACAGGTGTTATAGGTTGAACAGACGTTGCAATAGTTGCAGCAGTTTGAGGCGGAGTCTGAGGTGTACTAGGCCCAGACTACTGAACAGAACTAGGTGCAGGAGTTTGAATAGTAGGCTGGACAGGTTGCTGGGTTGGATCAGAAACCAAAGGTTGTCCAGGTTGAGAAGGCAACTGCACATTAGGTTGCATAGGTTGTTGATATTGGGATGGATCCCACACCATATTCATTCCGGGGCATTGTCCCGTAGAAGGTTGAACATAAAGACCATATCTTGGTTGAACGTAGGGTTGATAAGTAAGTGGTAAATTTCCGGTTCCTTGAACAGATGATTGAATAGAAGGCTGTTGGAAACCTTGAATTGGGTACTGACCTTGAAATTGATAACCCTGAGGCGCGTACTGAAGCTGGGGTTGATAAGGACCCTGAGGAGCATATTGAGTTTGGGGTTGACCCTAGGGCATGTACTGTCCTTGAGGTTTTCCTCCAAAATAATATGATTCCACAGTTTGTCCTGGGAAAAAGCTACCTTGAGGTTTCCCCCCAGGTGGTATTTGACTACCTGAAGGTTGCCCCCAGGTGGTATTTGACTACCTGAAGGTTGCCCCCCAGGCGGTAATTGAGTACCCTGAGGTTGCCCCCCAGGCGATAACTGATTTCCCTGAAATTGTCCTCCAGGCGGTAACTGACTGCCTTGAGGTTGAGGATTCGGAATATTACCAGACATCATAAAGATTTGCTCTGCGTTCGATGTTTCAGTTATAATTCCACTTAGATCAGATGATAATACATGTTCAATTGGTTGAGGAGCTTCTCCAAAGAAAGTACCAGAAAAAGCCTGATATCTCGAAGGAACAGAAGGACCACCATGTAAAAATGCTTCCGGTGTTTGGGAAAACATGGATGACTCTCCAGCCATAATAGATGACGGATAGTAACCTCTGGGTGTAGGATGAAATGGAATTCGAGGTGGGGAAAAAGCAAGACCCGGATTCTCTTGATTTTTTGTCCAAGATAGATACCAAGCATCAGTTCGAATAGGGCTGTAGAAAATAGATTCATGCTCCCTAAGATTTAAAGACTGAGGGGATTCGGGAAGAGATAACTCTTCATCTGGACTAGTAAGTTCTTCAATAGAAATAAGGCCAGATGGAAGATCTTTAGTGATAATATTTCTTACCCTAGGTGAACCAGGATCGCTAGAAGTTGGTGTAATAAATCCTAAGGATGTTTCCAAAATAGAAGGTTCAGTTTCAGGTTCAGAGATTTCAGGTTCATCAGCTAATTCATTGGAAGGAGAAATACTACCAGTTACTTCCGAAACTGAGATCGGTTCAGAAATATGTTCTGTTATGGGTGTTTGATGATCAAGATGAACAACTATAGATGAAGTTTCAATTTCTGTTGATCTAATTCTACTGCTACTAGATGATACTAGAGCATGCAGCCC
Organism: Pinus albicaulis; assembly: GCA_034641835.2. Lineage (NCBI taxonomy): Eukaryota > Viridiplantae > Streptophyta > Pinopsida > Pinales > Pinaceae > Pinus > Pinus albicaulis. The sequence goes on from CM076571.1 coordinate 657,953,940, forward strand.
TTCAAGCTGACCTGGTGTATATTCAGGGGGTTTCCCTTGAAGTCTCCGGGATTGTCTCGGCAATTCTGCCACGATTAAATATTAACTAATCACACGCAAACAAAGAAAATTTTAATAAAAACACCTAAAGTCTTATAAAAAAACAAACAACTGAATCACACGCTTAAAAATATAAGAGTTCAAACCACACACAAACAATAAACTTCACGTACTAAAAACACTAGTTGGTGATGAAATCCAACTTAGTAGAATTTTAATACAGAAAGGGCGGTTGGAACAGTTACCCCGACAACTTGCTTAATGAAACAGACTGGCACAAGTTTCTTCACAAAACCATCTCGTGTGAAGAGAACCCCCTAGAGAGTCCAAGTGAGTCTATTCGACGTCTGTTCCAGGTACAGTGAGATCTTTCCTTCACCGTCACCTTAGGAAATAATCTTAAGTTTTTGGACACTAAGGTTACCAACAATAACAAATACAACTGGGGGAACAGTCTACGATCCGATCCCACGCGCAAGGGCAGAGTAACAAAGCTCAATCCCCTTGAAGGCTCCTCGACATGGTTAATCCGAGGTTTACCGACAAATGACCCCATGCTCCTCGAAAATGGTTAATCTTAGGTTTACTGTTTGTAATGCGTGCAAAATCTTCTATCTTCCCCAATGAAATAGAATTGATTGTCTCAAAGGTTCGGACATGATCTCGTGATTGACTTCTTTAAGAGAAGCTTCCCAGATTGTACCAATTATAATTGGATTTATTTCCTACCACAAGATTTATCTACTTGTTTGTTTTTACTATCTTGGAGAGTTAATTACTCCCTACTCCAAGATACTAGCCTAAGCTATGTTGGTGATAAGAGCCCTATAAAATAAAAATATTGCTAGATGAATTTTAATTAAGCGTTACTTTTATGAGCTGTTTATTAAGTCAATAGGTACGGAAATGAAACTTTGATGGTGTGAAGACTTGACTTCCAAAAACACTAAAAATGCACCTAAAAATGACAATCAAATCGTTTTATTTCAATGAAATTCTAGCTAAAGAAAGAGTTGGAGAATGCAATTTTTTTAAGAAACAATTCTTTCTTCAAGCATAAAGAATAATTGGAAGAAAATATTTTTGTCTTTTCAACAATAACTCAAAATGAGACAAATTATCAAAGCTCACAACAAAATCCTTTCCCTTTCAAAAACTTGAACATTACAAAACAATTTTCCTTCAAAAGAAATCTACCAATTTTAAAAGCACTCAAAACTATAAAACTAATTTCGAGATCTACAAAATTAAAAAATCTAATTGAATAAAAGCTTTAATATTTTTTGAAGAATGTTTTGCTTAGTTGTTCAGTAAACTAAGGATCTATTTGTCCAGAATAACAAACAAATAAAAAACACTCATATATGTTTTTATAAAAATGAAATTCAAAACCTATAACAAAGTTTTTTTTCGAAGATTTGCAAAGAAACAAGTATATCTATTTCTCAATAAAGGATGGATTTCAAAATCAGGTCAGACTCAGCAAAAAGGAAAAAATACCAATGTAATCTGAGGTATTTCAAACTGCCAATGCTTTGAATCACTACAAAGACCAAGTGAAAAGCAATCCAAAACGCAAAACTTCTAGAAAATCATCAAAACACAAATACCGTTGGAATTCATCCACAAAAGGCTTTTGATAGAAACAACGTCAATCTGGGAAGATACTAAAAAATCTAAACCAAAAATAAAGATAAACTGAAAAAAGAAATCTGGAGTTTTTCAAAATTTTAACAGGGTCCGCAGGCTTCTAGAAGTAACAGGTGCAGTCCCGCACTGTTTACTCAAGTAAAGTGCGAAACTGCCCACACTGTGAAAAATGACAAAGTGCGGTCCCTAGAAAAGTCAAAGAAAAACATAAAAGATTTCAAGATTTTCAAAAACAGAGAAAACCTAAGCTACCTAGGCAGATATCTATCAATCAAAAACCAGGAAAAACGTTTCCTCAAATCAAAATAAAAGAGAACCAGAAACAACAAGTTTTTTCCCTAGTGGAGTCGCCAATTTGTTGTACGAATTAATCAATCTTGCGGAAAAGACCGATCTCCCTAGTACCAAAAAGGTAATCTAGCAACAAACAGCCAAATGAAATAATCTTTCTCTAAGCATATATGATTTACAAAAAGCACTATAGAGGTGTAAAAGACTTACCGTAGGTCCAATGCTTGTTTGAAGTAGTTGTTGTCCCTCGTGCACTTGAAGAAGTTATCTTCATAAACCTGCAGTCACAAAAACGCAAACATTAAATAGCACCTGTATAGTAAACATCATAAATCATGCTTATCATAGTGATCAAGGAATCTATGAAATAAATAGTTAACTAACGGCTTATTGAGAAAACTGAATTAATTTGTATTAACTTTAAAAGAAGGAAAACCTTACAACCTTAGCCTTGATGTTGAACAGGCCTTCCCGGGGTCCGAAGTAGGATCTCCTCTACTTTGATAGGCTCTGCAATCCTCCAACCGAGACAGATAGAGGTATGTAATCTCTCCTCCCAAAAATCTCAGTTAAACGAGTCTGAATCCCAACAGCACTTAACCTCAAATATTTCTAAAGCTTGAACTCCCTTTGAGGCTACCCAATGCCTCTTTTTATAGTGGAAAAGAGGAGGTTTTCAGTTCCAACTATGAAGGGATAGAATCCTCCTTCAAAGGGATAAGCTCCTCACATCAAGGGGTTAGCTCCATAAGGTAAGCGATACATGAACCTCATAAGAGTTACATACCTTAAGATCTTTCTAGAGGCCACATTCCCGAAAATAGATTTTTTGAGTTTCCTTTTACCCTTTTAATATTTATAGGGGTCCGCACCCACAACATAGATAAAGTGCATTCAGGTACACAGAAGACATGAACATTAGGTGCAGGACTGCATGCAAGATATAGAGAAAGTGCGACACCAAAGTTAAGGAGATTTTTAGGAACTTTTCTCTGATTTTCAAGGCTTGAAATGAGGGACTAATATGTTAGACTTGCAAAGGAGGAAGTATGAGTGATAATGAGCTCATACATAGCGAGAATAATAGGATGGTACACCAACTGTAACACATCAATCTCACAATTTGGATCATTCCGAAAATGAATCCGAATCCAGAAAGGATAGCCCATAAAATATAATTGATCAAGTAATCCAAGAGAGAGAGATGCAGGAGAAAAGAGAAAGTAATGGAACAGAGTCAACTTCTCAAGAAGTTCAACACAATAAAGATACACTTGATCAGTCAGAAAATTCCCAACCCAAGAATTTGAGTAGTGAATGGGATGAGTTTTTTGAAGCAATAAAAACTCATAAAACAAATCCCAATACTGATCAAGCTACTAGTTTTTAGACACCTAAACATTCCCAGAAGTTAGCAGAAACTTTTGTTCCACTACAACAAGTTCCAGAAACTATGATCGAGATATCATACCAGCCTACCCTATAGAAGAAATAGTTTTACAAGTTGAGGAAATTCCTTCATTGGATATCTTCTACAGTCCTAGTCATAAGGCTGTAGTCGAGAGAAAAAAAAGGAGAAGAATTGATGAGACAGTCTCAGATCTCAAAAATGAATCTGTTGACGTTTTGTGGAAGGATCCCCTAGCTGATCCTACTGAACATTTAACCAAACTATCACAGTTTGCTGGTGTATATGCTACTTCCACTCTTGATAAATCTACCAAGGTTAAAATGTTGCTGAAGCAGAAGGAAGACATAATACAAGAACTAGAGAGATCGTTAGATTGGGAAAAATATAACTCCAATGAGAAAATGAAATCAAAGATGGCCCAATTTCAAAAGGATTTTTAAAAGCTTAATTTATAGCATCAGGTACAAATCAATGAGAAGCAAGCATATCTGGAAGGATAAATGACCAGGTTACAAAGCCAACCACAAATAGAGAAATTTATAAAAGAAGCATTGGATGTAAATGCTAAGTTAAAACAAAAACATGAAGTATTTTTCCAACCAACTTCTATTACTAGCTCTTATTGTGACTCAAGTAAAATACTGATCCAACAAATAACTATCTAGAAACTTAAATGTGAGAATATCGAGAAGAAAATCAATGAACACATTCAATGGTAAGCATCAGACTCAGGAAAGGAAGCTGATCTACCCTAGGTAGATAAGTTTCACAATGAAATCTTATTCAAAATTTGGAAGCACGGATAAGCGAGGCAGATAAAGCGACGGCGAAAGCATTCAAAGTTGGAAAAAAAATTATTGAATCACATTGTGTGAGCCGAGTGGTGAAAAAGAACTTATCAAAGAGTGCACATCTAAAGTGCTCTTAGAAGTCAAACAACTGGAAACACAGTGGAAAAAAAGGCAGAAACACAAGATGAAAAAATTAAAAAAGTAAACTAGTCCCATTATCCCCAGTCGGAGCCACTACACCAAACATAAAATGAGCTGCTTTAAGGTCTGGACTGGGTGGTTTTCCCCCGTGTTTTGGCAGCGGAATTCCGAGGCCTCAAAATTTTGGCGCTAGAAGGAGGGCCTTGTGAATGGAAAAAAGGTCTGATCAATCTAAAGGTCAATCTAAGAGTCTCTCTCCCTCTAGATGCCAGTCAACTTACAGAAAATTATCTAGATCCTCATCTTTAAAATCTGAAGTTGATCATCCTTCTCCTAAGTCTCATAGTGATACTCAACCCATACTATCTCCTAATTCTCTTCAAGCTTCCCCAAAATTTCAGTCTTTGATAGAAAAGTTAGAGAGAGTATCCATTTCTGCTGAAAAGCCCAAATCTTCTCAAATATCGGATATCAGTATTTCGTCTTCTTTACAACCTCGAAGAATATTAACTTGATCAGAAAGTCAAAAGACAAGAATTCTCCCTTTTGAATTTCCCATCGATAGTACTTGAAAGAGAATAAAGAGGACTCAATCAGAGTTAATTGCTAGTGAGATTTCATCCCATTCAACATTATTACCTCCGCTCACTTCCAAAACTTCCATTCCAACAATAAATGTTACTTTAACTAGTTCCAATACTCAAACTACTATCCCTTCAACTAGTCCTAGCACTGAGCTTGCCTATTCTTCAACTCAAACTCAATCCATCACATCCACCCAAACTCCAATGGCAAGCCAAGTACCTCCACCAAATGTACGTCCATGGAACAATCCATGGGTTGTAAATATGCCCACTCCTCTTCATGCTCTTCCAAAATATCCTGAAAGGTGGTTACCTAAATTCAACCCTGATGATGGTCTTTCGGTAGAAGAACACATTCATAATTTTATGTTAGCCATCAATTTAAAGGAAGTAGTTGAAGAGGATTTTTTTGTAAGATTATTTTTATATACTCTATTAGGATCTGCAGGAACTAGGTATTTTTCACTACCTGCCCGCTCTATAACTAGTTGGAATATGTTCAAAGAACAATTTCTAGCTAAGTTTGGGGATGACAGGACCACTGCTATGCTCATCAATGATTTATCAAATCTAAAAGCTAAAACAGGTGAGAAGATAAAAGATTTTAATTCAAGATTTAATAAATTACTCAATAGAATTCTTGCTACATTAGTTCCTGGTGCATAAGTTCAAATTTAGTGGTATATTTCATCTCTTCCATCCAGTATAGCTATTTTTGTTGATAGAGAAAAATTGGCGACACTTGCAGAAAACATGAAGAAATCTCTATCTGTAGAGAAACAGATAACCACTCTTGAGAAAAATAATTCTCAAGAAGATCTTTTGTGTAGGTAAATCCCCTCTACGGACAGAGGCGATCCCTCTAACCCTAGGGTGGGTCTAGTAGCAAGAGGACATGCTAATGCATCGATTCCTAGTTAATGAATGAAACTGAGTCAGGATAGATGTCCTACCTTAAATCCAACACAGTTGTCATAACTGTGGCGGTAATCTCCTGATCTTCGTCGTGACACGTTGCGGTCCTTCAGTGGTGATACTAAAGCGCCTGCACAAGGATCAAAGAACGATAGTAGCATACGAAACCATATTTACATTCATAACTATCTAATTGGTCAAGAAGAATTAAACGTATTGCACAAGATTAATCATATCAAATGCAATATGGGAACCAAAACATCAGTCATGTATTAATTAAGAGATAGAAAGAGATTACAACCAAATGAGCCTTGACATCGCAACCTCCTTCAGTGGGTCCAGTCGAAACACGTCTCGAGCATTTGTCGGGGAATGGGACTTGGCGAGGCAATCAACCTAGACTCTCTCTCGACAAGGGTCTATATCTCTGCTCTATCTCACACTAGCTATTTTAGACTATTTAAGCTATTCTCCAGAATGTTCATCTGGCTGTATCTATGTGAGAGAGATGTATTTATAGGAGAGGAGGAGGAGGTTGGGATCCCTCAAATGGTGGAAGGGAGGCCTTATCCTTTAGGAGGTTTCTCGAATTTAGGGAGCAAGAAACCAAAGGAAGATGTCCAACATTATTCAGTCGAACAACTCCTACTGACTCCACTCACGAAGTGGTTGGAATGGAAACTTTGCTTCTATATTTAAAAACTTTCCAAAAACAGCTTAGCGCGAGCAGTCCACTGGGACAGAGTGCCAATCGGCGTGGCCCCCATTGTTAATTAACATTGGCACAAGGCCTTAACTTCCTTCCAGCATCGACCCAAATGCATGTGTTTTTGGTGGTATGTTCCAGGAATAGTCAATAGAGGAAATGTTCTCCTCATGGAAAGGGATGCAATGACACTTTTTGCAAATCATGACACTACATATAAGTCACAGAAATGGTCCTCTAATGTGCAGGACGGGGATTGCAAGGATGGTGAAAAAAATGCTGTGTAACAGGTGCCCCCTAAAAAATGAGGTCCGAGAGAGAGGGAGGAGTGAAATGATTTACGAGAATACGTTCAAACCAAACACCACTGTCAGAAGACTTGCAAGTACAAATACAACTGATATTTCTAATGCATGAACATGTGGCATGCGTGCAACCATCGAGAATAGAGTACATATATAAACAATATCCGAGGTATGGACGTAGCCATCTAGTAGTAAGGATCAATAAATAGACTCAGGTATGGTTGCACCCATCCAATCAGGAGAGTCATGCATATAATCACGATAAACCAAAATATCTCGCAGCCTGGATTTTATTAAACAAAACCCAGGGTCTTGCACTCCATCTTGACCTGAACAAATACAAATTAAAGCATGCGAATATGTGAGCTAAAGTCGAACATGCAAGAAAATCACCTGATTACTAGCCAATGATGAAAGCTGTTAACATGCACGAGAGAAACCACCCATAATGACAATGGCTCTCAAATTACAACTAGTACAATCCATGACATTTAATCAGTGATTTGGCATTGAACACCTGTAGAATCACTCGATCGAAGGCCAAGATGTGGACCTGTCATCGAATGAAAGGAACTTGCCATTGAGGCATGCAAGCTCCAAGGTACTGAAAGAGAGTCTCTAGATTAGCTTCCTAGATAATGAGTTGAAGTCGACAAGAAGTAAATTGGTCAAAGGAGGGCCATAATGTTTCCCACATCATCCAAATGAGATAGAGGAATGTGATGATAGTGAATCAGGACCAAAAAGAGTATAAGAAGGAGGTTGAAAACTGCAAATGGAAACTTCTCTTGAAAATATCAGCGACACGACTCCGGATTTGGTAGTATTTGACATCAAGGGATATGAGGTCATGGTGACGTGGAAAAGAGTAGATGAGTGGTCAAAACAGATTACCCAAACCCATGGAGGACAAAAATGACGAAGTGAGATGTCCCCAACCCGACACGAATGTAGATGAGTTCAATGTTGAAGAGCGGCATACTGCTGACATGACTGAGAACTGGTTCCATTTTACCCCACCATTGCTGGCGAGTACCCCAATTATTTTTGGATAAAAATATTGAAGGGGATAGCATATGATTTTTATGTAAGTTTTTCCTTTAGACAAATCCATCCTAGTACATTTTACGAGCCTTAGGAAGGAGGGACTTGGTGACATCATGATGATGGTTTCCGATGTCATTTAAATTTTAACAAGTTTGGCAAAGGAAGAACTCAACATATTTTCATGTTTAGAGAGTTTGAAAAGAAGCGGAAAAGAAAACTCCAGCAAGTCCCTTTTCGTAGGTAGTCTCACAGATCCGAAAAGGTAGAAAAATATGTCTGAGAGAACCTCTTATTCGCGATAGGCTATGGTATTCCTTTTTCATAAATAATCTATCCCAGCTCGAAAAAGGGGTAAATGTATACTGATTAGATATCATTTTGCAACCATTTAATGAGTTCAAAACAATAAGAGTCGTCAATTTGTTTTCCAGGTAAATCCCCTCTGCGTACGGAGGTGACCCCTCTAGCCCTAGGGTGGGTCTAGCAACTACGGGAACATACTAACATCTACCTTCCTAGATTGTAAATGAAATTCAGAGCAAGGAAGATGACCTACCTTTTTCTAATGCTATGTTGTCATCTCTCATTGAAGCTTATTGATCCGTCGCTCTCCTCAAGTTCAATACACGCTTCTACCAACGTTCGATTATCTGTATAGAAAATCAAGACACCACAACAAGTTTAAAATCATGATAAACATAAAAAAATTACAATCTATCTAACTGATCAAGGTATGCTAGAAATATCATTATAAATGTAAACAAGAGTGGAAGATAAACATCAGTTGCATTTTATTATGATAAATACAAGGGGAGTTTATAACCAAGCCTTCATGTTGAGGGTCTCCTTCGGCAAGTCCGTATCCAAGCACGTTTGCAACATCCTCACACACAAAGGTCCAAGATCTCACTATGTTCCTAACACAAAAAAACGATCACACTTTGCACTATTATCCCAAAGCTATGATTTCTTCTCTTCTCTATGATTGCTAAGGCAACAAAGGTGTAAGAGGTCTCCTTATATAACAATGGAGGAGGAGGATATGGGCCCTCAAATAATGGGAAAAGAGCTTATCCTTTGGAGTAGTTCCTATTTCTTGGGAACAAGAATCCCAAAGGGGAATTCCTAAAAAAAAACTTCCAACTTGCCACCATGCGAAGCTTCTAGTCACGGAAGCTTCATTTCTATTTTAAAAACTTTCCAAAAGAGGATCGACGCAGTTTCGACATTAAGATAGAGCGCCGATCAGCATGGGTCTCAGTGCAAATATTTGTTATCAGCACGGGTTAGACTCTGAGACAAAGCGTCGACCTTGAAAACCAGGTTTTTATAGGGATCTTCCAAAAAAGTTGTAAAGGGAGATGAATTTACAGTCAAATTTTGGTTCAGGGGTATGTATTCCATGATTGGAAAGTAAACAAGGGTCATTGTATGGGTCTTCCGGGATCAAGGAACGGGGAGTAAAAGGGCAGTGAAAAATTGCTTTGTAACAAGATCAAAAATAAAAGAAGGTATATTTCAAAGATGATTCTAAAAAGAAGCTGCCAAAAGACCCTTTTGATGTGGAAGGTATTCAAATTTTTTTTAAGACTATGACAAACGAGATGGAAGATATCAAGAAACAAAGTCGCTGAAAATTCTAGCTCAAAAAAGACTTTCAAAAACTTCAAAAAAGGTCAGTCCTCTAATACTCAACCTCCAAATATCATATCTAATGCTGAATCTGATCAAGATACAAAGGAAGAGAAAACAAAGAAAGAAGAAGAAGTTGAAATAAATGGAATGTGGGATTTCATCCTACCAAATGAAGAACAACTTGAAGCTTTACCTGTGAGTACAAGGAGCAAAAAGACTACTGAAGCAACGCAACCAAATCAACAACAAAAGATTTTAGCTCCTGCTAAGGATAAATCTGTAAGAAAAAAGTATATTTCAAAGGCTACACAAGCAAGTCCCATTACTTCAAATACTCCACCTGCATCTAAGACAATGGTAGTCTCAAACACTATTGAGTATAATGTAGTTGAAGATATGAAGAAAACTAGGGCCAACATTTCAATTCAAAAGCTTACTGAATTAAAGCAGCAACATAAAATCTTACTTAGAGACTTAAATGCAGTTCCTGCTTCAACCTTACCTGCTCCAGTAATAGTACAAGATGCTAATGAAACATGTAAGCCACCTTCTCCTTCAACTAAAATAGATGCTACAAACTTGATTATGCTAGGTGATCGATCCATATCTCATACTCCTCCATTTCTCTTTACCTACGAGATCTATAATAAAAATGTTCATAATTGTTTAATAGACTCAGGGGCTTCCTCTAATATAATGCCAAAATCAGTCTGTGCTAAGTTGAACATAGCTCCTCAGAGTTCCCCTGTTCATATAGTACAACTTGATAAAACCAGAGTAGAGGTGGTAGGAGAAATAAATTCTGTTTCCATCAGATTGTCATCAAATCCCAAGGTTACTCAAATAATTAATATATTGGTGGCTGATATTCCTCAGTTTTACGACTTAGTTTTAAGCTGAGACTGGTTTGAAAAACTTCATGGATATTTTGAAACAGATTTGTCTCATATGTGGCTACCATATAATGGAAAGCCAAATCCAATTCGGGTAGACCGTGAAAAGTTCATGAAGCATATAGTCATTGATCTTGAAGGAGTAAATGAGCCAGTAGCATTCAATAATAATATTATTGGAAACTAATTAGCAGAATCATTTTTGGGAAATTTTAATGCTCAACCATCACCTTTCTTTGATAATGCAGTTGTTTCTCAGATTGAGAAATTTTCCCAGATAGATAGTTCCAAGTGTATAAATATTGTAGATAAAGTAGTAGTTAATTATTTATTTTGGACTCTTTATTTTGACGATTCTAAATCTGAAGATGGTGCAGGCACAGGCTGTATTTTAATAAACCTAGAAGGAGAAAAAAACATGTTAGCTTGCAGACTAGAATTCAATTGTACAAACAATATATTTGAATACGAAGCATTAATCCAAGGTTTGTACAAAGCCATTGATCTTAATATCAAATATTTGAAAGTTCTAGGAGATTCAGAAATCATTGTTAGACAGGTAAGAGATACCATTCATTGTAATTCTAGACATTTAAAGAATTATCAATCATTAGTCCAAGAATTAACCATTCATTTCTTAGCCTTTAATATTTCTTCTGTAACTAGGATGCAGAATTCTAGTGCAAATCTACTGGCTAACGTAGCATTAAAGTTAATTCCATCTCAGGAGTTTAGTCCCGATAGATTTTCCATTGAATTAATTTTTAGACCATCTGTTCCTGATAATATTACCAATTGGAGAGTATTCAATAATGATTCAGATATCATAGATTTCTTAACATTTGAAGGATCTTATCATAGTCAAATTTTGGATGAAAATTAACATGACATTAAGATTAAGAAAGAACAAGACGGAAATCCTATTCCTAAGTCTGTTGTCAAGTCAGAAGACCTATATGATCTGAAAGATAGGTTTAAAAGAGTTACTAACTCAAAAAATCAAATATCTACCTTAATATTTGAGTTAAGAAATCTAGGAACTGACGAAAAACATCATAATGTCAATCTAGGTCTTGGCCTATCTTCGGAAGAAAGATTATCATTTATCAGATTATTTAGAATGTACAAAAGTGTCTTTTCTTGGGATTATACTAATCTTAAAACATATGACACTTCTGTGATTTAACACACAATTCCTATGATCTCAGAAGAAAAACCTATACAACAGAAATTGAGGAAAATTCATCCAAATCTTGAAAATCAAATCAAACAGAACTGAACAAACTCCTCAAGGAAAAAATCATCTTTCCAATCACGCATTCTAAATGGGTATCAAATTTGGTACATTTCAGGAAGAAGAATGGTGATATTAGAATTTGTATAGATTTTAGGAATTTAAACAAAGCATGTAAAAAAGACAACTTTCCATTACCAACCATGGAACAAGTATTGCAGACAACATCTGGTTCTGAACTTATGTCCTTTCTAGATGGATTTCCGAGATATAAACAAATTCTCGTACATCCATATGAAAAATTGAAAACTATGTTCAGGACTAAGTGGGGAACTTAAGCCTATCAGAAGATGCCATTTGGATTAATTAATGCAGGTTCAACTTTTCAGAGAGCTATGGACACAACTTTTAGAGGGATCATAAATAAATCAGTGGTTATTTATTTAGATGACATTACAGTATTTTCTAAACAAGTAACCAATCATTTTAATGACCTAAAGCAAGTCTTTGAGTGCTGTAAAATGTATGTCATCTCATTAAACCCAAAGAAATCATTTTTTGCATTAGATGAAGAACACTTTTAGGATTCATTGTGTCAAAAAGAGGTATCTATATTGATCCTGAAAGAATTGAAGAGATTAAAAGAATTCCTTTCCCTCATAACAAGAAAGTTATGCAGTCGTTTCTTGGGAAAATTAATTTTGTTAAAAGGTTTGTCCCTGACTTTTCACAAATAGTTTTACCATTACAGAACATGATTAAGAAAAATCCAGTCTTTAAATGGGGACATAATGAAAGAGAAGAATTTCATTTGATTAAACAATCCATTTTCAATCCTCCATTTCTCACTACCCCCAATTTTATTAATCATTTTACTTTGTATACTTTTTCATCAGATACATCATACACTGCTGTTTTAATGCAGTTTAATGACCAAAAAATTGAAGCACCAATATTATTTTTCAGTTCCAATTTTCAAGGTGCAGAACTAAATTATTCTTTTGTCGAAAAGTAAGCATTTGCTGTCTTTAAGGCTATAAAGCATTTCAGGCCATTTCTCCTAAAAACTCACACCAAAATCATATCTCCATTCTCTGTAGTGAGACAAATATTAATGCAAAGAGAATTAGGAGAGAAAAGGGCTAACTGGGTTACCGATTTACAAGAATATGATGTAGAAATTAGACCCTTTAAAATTATTAGATGTCAAGGTTTTTGCAGAATGCTTATAGGAGCATCCCATCTATCATCAGAAGAAGATTTAGGTAAAAAAGTGCAAATATCAGAGGTAAGCCTCAATGATGCACGATCTCAATACACTAATCTCATATTTTATTTGAAGAATGGATATTCTCCAACCTAACTCAGTTACAAAACAAAAAATAACTTTGATATTAAAGGGCAAGCAACATTAATTAATCAATGATGTATTGTTTAGGAGAATTTTTTATTCTGTACTACTAAGATGCTTAGAAAAATCTAAAGCAGAGAAAGTCTTGCAGGAACTCCATGATGGACCAGTTGGAGGACATTTTGGAGGAAATACGACAACACACAAAATCCTGCATGTAGGTTACTATTGGACTACACTTTTCAAATATGCTCATGAATATGAAAGAAAATGCAAAGTGTGTCAAAGTGTATCAGGAAGAAAAAGGAAGCCAACCTTCTCGTTACATCCAATAAATATCGAAAAACCATTTGAACAATGGGGATTACATATAATCAATGAGATTGTTCCTAACTCTTCCAAACAACATAGATATATTCTCACAACTACAAATTACTTTACTAAATGGGTGGAAGCAATTCCATTAAAGGTAGCCAACTATGAGAATATCATTGATTTCATCGACCAATATATCATAACTAATTTTGGCTTACCTACTGATTTAATGTTTGATAATGCATCTTACTTCTCAGGAACTGCTATGATGGAATTAACAATCAAAAGGGGTTTTAAACTTAAGTATTCTGCGAATTATTACCCACAAGGAAACGGTTTAGCAGAATCCATGAACAAAAACTTGATTAGAATAATCAAAAGAACTGTTGATCAAAACCAACGAAATTGGCATAAGTCATTAATCTTTGATTTTTGGGCCGACCAAATAACTCAGAAAGCTTCTATTGGTACTTCTCCATTCAACCTTGTCTATGGAAAAGAAGCTGTACTTCCTACGAATGTAGTTATTCCCTCTCTTTCCTTAGTACAATTTATTGATGAATCTCCTTCTTCATCTTTACAACTTAGACAACGTCAAATTATTAAGTTAGAAGAAGAAAGAGAAAAAGCTAAACATACTCATGCACATCATCAATAGAGAATAAAAGCCTCATTTGATTCAACTTTCGTGACTCCAAAAAAATTTCAAATTGGTGATCTGGTATTGAAATGGGACAAAGCGCACGAGGAAAAAGGTAAACACATGAAGTTTCAAAAAATTTGGCTAGGTCCATTTCAAATAATTAAAGAAATAGGCCCATCAACATTCTTATTGCATGATCTATCAGGAAAAAGAGATTCTTTGCCTGTTAATGGGTAGATTTAAAAAAAATACTTTTCATAGGAGGTAACACGTTCTATTCCTTGTATACTAGTGTCTTTTTCTTTTCCTTAGAAAAATAAAAGTTGCTTAGTATAAATTTTTGGCTTTTCAAAATAAAATCTCAGATGATCCTTTTTTATTTATCAATTATAGAAACAAGAAGTGTTAAGGAAACAATCGAAAGATTTGAAAGACAAATAGATTTTATTTTTATTGAAAGATACAATTTCACTGAAGTTATTTATTCTTTGATGAACTCTCATCCTTATATAGCATGATTATTCCGTCGTCAGTCAAGAAAAGAATCCTTAACATAGTAAAGACTCTTTTATAGAGAAACAATATAAAACTCAACATTATCATCCAGAATCCTCAAAAGGACCAATGATTCACCCCATCCGGTAAAAATTATTAATTTTTGAAACAAATTCATAACATAGTAAAGACTCTTTTATAGAGAAGCAATCTAAAACTCAACATTATCATCTAGAATCCTCAAAAGGACCAATGATTCACCCCATCCGGTAAAACTTATTAATTTTTGAAACAAATTCAAAAAATATTATAACTAGAAAATATTAAAAGATAATAAGTCTCATCACAAGCTTGCTTACCATGTTCATAAGGAAATAGTTGAACTGACATTACCAATATTGCCTACCAAAACAGGGTAATGACTTGATATTATATCAAGAGGACAAGGGGTCTCATCAAGAGCCAAATTTATCAGTTTAATTACAACTAGTGAATGACATTGTCATCATTTGGTTACCAAGCCAAGCCAATGGCTTTTAAGTAAATAAAAATATGATACAAAAAGAAAAGTTTCAAAAGATCAATTGTACAAAGTTAGAATTTATTTTTGAAAATTGTAAGAAACACTGGATGGGAAAATGAATCATTGCTGGGCAAAAGGTAACCTTGTCAAAAGCTTAAATTGCTTATTGGAACAAAGGCTCTACCTATGATAAAATAGTAAATATTTATAAATCTGATCTATAAGAGCCACCTGCTTTATATTTTTGAACTGAGCAAAGAATGATATAGATTCTCATACTTATATATTTAAAAGAGGGATTCTTATGAATTGTAATCAAGAGAAATTTTATTGCTTAGTAAGATATTATTCGTTTGAAATTCATTCCTCCAACTATTTTTATTTCAAAAAGTTTTAGAAATATCAAAATTTAGTCAGAGATAGCTGGTCCTCCCAAGTGAATCACCAATTGTTGTGCTATACAATACCCCCCATTTATTTTAGTAAATGGGGACCCTTTATAAATAATTAAGAAATTCCTTTTCATTTATTTTTATCTTTAAAACAAAAACTTTAGGAACTAAAGTTTTCTTTGTACTTTTTCTACTTTATTCCTTAGTGCGCATCGAAAACCGCATAACTTACAACCAAAAAGACTTGAAACCTACTAAGTCACGTGGGTTGCGAAATACGCTACGCCTTTTCTGAAGTTATATTAAAAAACTTACAAACGCTTCAATCACCGTTATAATTTGTTTATCGCATCGCACCTCATTTAAACGATCTAACTTATAAATAAATTCGGTTTAAGTTGCGATTACGCAGACCCAACAAGCCAAAAAAATAATAAAAATAAAGCTCGAAACTCCCATAAAGCACAACTGCTTGACTTCCTGAATGCGCACTTCGCATTTCGCAGGACTTAACTGAAAGTAAATTCATTTACCGCATAGAATTTGCGACGTGTGATTTGCACAGATCACATTTCGCAGAATTTATGGGTAACATCGTAAATGGTAAAATTTATAGTTGCGATATGCAAATGCATGGCATTTAATTTTTTAAGCATGTGAAATGACTTATGTCATATCAAACCGAAATCCGAGATCCAACGTCTTAAATTTCTTGATAGCTATTTCATGTAAAGGTGTAAGAGATTTGATTTGAAATGATTATCGGTGATTAATATAATTTAATTTAAATAAAGGCTTTACTAGATTCATATCTATTTTTGCATGTTTGAAATAAATTAACAACAGATTTTTCTCTCTGTTCCATGTATTTTTAATGTTTTCTCTATTTTCTTGAAATTAGGAAACCAACTAACAAAACGAAGAAAATAGAGATGAACGAGAAAGGAAAAGAGATTTCTCAAACGCCGTCTACTGAAGACTCAAACATGTCTCCCCTATTTTCAGACACCACATACAACAAGGAACGCAACAGTTTGTCATGGGAGGTGATGTATCAGTTTTTCGAAAATGAAAAGCCCATGGTAATATATAAAGTTGCTTCAAAAAACTTATCTGTTTCTTCAGACCCGACTGATTTTGACGTCACATGTTCATTCAACCACAAGATAGCTGCAAGGCCAAAAATTATCCCTTACACGGACATGGTTAAGTGGGAAATTTACCACTTAAACATAGAAAATAGAAATTTTAAAGATTCAAAGGGAGAAAATATTGGTTATTTCAAGGAAGATGATTTAAAAGAAATGTACCACTTACCAGGCCCACAACAAAACTATGACAAATATTTTATTCAAAATTTTAGAGCAGAAAATCCATATCTAACAAAAGTCATAAAGGAATGGAAAGAATACCAGGGAAAGCTTAAATGAGATAAACTCTGTAAGTACCCAATTTCCCAAATTCCTTCCCCTTACTGTTATGCTACTGGTATGTTGTGTAGATTGTTTTCAAAACCTGATACCACTAGGTTTTCTTTAGATTGGGTCCCATTAATTGACACAATCATCAATTCTTTAATTCTGAATTGGGAAAATATCCTATCTGATAATTTATCTGAACACATCATGGAGTATAGGAATAAAAGGAGTGTTTCATCTAGAGAAATACCTCCCTTTTATATGAGCGCCTATGTCATGGACACAATCTTCTTTTCTTCTAGTTTTCCTACTATGGGATGGAAATGGACTATCCAAGACACTACCCCAATCCAGATTTACCATAGAGACCTTTGGGATTCATACTTCTATCTGCATTTTTATAAAATTTTCCATGGAGTCATGTTGCGTATGCACCAGATGATATTCAATGAGAAAGCCCCTAGGGTTTCCAAAGAAGCTAGTACAAATATTCTTTTTGTTGCTAGATGGTTTGCAGAGGAGAATTTTACATATGTCAGAGTATTTGGGAGTTATGATTCTCCCCACGTCCTACCATATTATGTTCTTGATAAGTTACTTGCAAGAGAGATAGCCTATCAGCTTGCTAATGGTATTTCTAAATAGATGATAGATGCTAAGAATGCCGTTTGGCCTATTTTTCCTTTACAGTGCGATACTTTTGCACTTTTTGATATTGGCCATGCCTATAAGGAAGTTTAAAGGATTGATCTATTTAGTTTGGCAGTAATTCCAAAGAGGCTGTATCATCCAAATGATTTAATTAAAAACTACATCACAGAGCTTAAAATGAAGCCTTTTGTGAAAGAAATAGACAGATTTGATGATCTCTTTCAAGGCATGTAAAATTTTTCAGATATAATTAAGTTTGCATCCAGTCAACTCAACCAAGATGATTCGGAAGCCTTCCAAACATGCAGAAATAAGATACTGGAGACAATTCCTCTTAACTTGTTAACTATTGAAGATGTCAACAGAACTACTCCAAGTATCATCTTGGATAATGAAGCAAAGGGCATGTCTGAGGATGAGTCGGGACAATCAGAGCATCAATCTCACAATTCGAATCATTCTGAAAATGAATCCAAATCCATAAAGGATAACCCAGAAAAGATAATTGATCAAGTAATCTAAGAGATAGAGATGCAGGAGAAAAGGGAAAGTAATGGAACAGATTCAACTTCTCAAGAAGCTCAACACAGTCAAAATACACTTGATCTGTCAGAAAAGTCCCAACCAAAGACTTTGAGTAGTGAATGGGATGAGTTTTTTGAAGCAATAAAAAGTCCTAAAACCAATCCCAATACAGATCAAGATACTATTTTTCATACACCTGAACATTCCCAAAAGTTAGCAGAAACTGTTATTTCACTACAACATGTTCCAGAAAGTCATGATCAAGAGATCATACCGGCCTACCCTACAAAACAAATAGTTTTAAAAGTTGAGAAAATTCCTTCACTGGATATCTTCTACAGTCCTATTCATAAGGTTGTAGTCAAGAGAAACAAAAGGAGAAGAATTGATGAGACAATATCAGATCTCACAAATGAATCTTTTGACGTTTTGTGGAAGGATCTACTAGCTGATCCTATTGAGCATTTAACCAAACTGTCATAGCTTGCAGGTGCATATGCTACTGCCACTGTTGATAAAGCTACTTAGGTTAAAATGTTGCTGAAGTAGAAGGAAGATAGAATACAAGAACTAGAGAGACTGTTAGATCGGGAAAAATCTAAATCCAGTGAGTAAATGAAATTGAAGATGGCCCAATTTCAAAAGGATTTTGAAAAGCTTAATTTACAACATCAGGTACAGATCACTGAGAATCAAGCACAACTAGAAGCAGTAATAACTAGGTTATAAAGCTAGGCACAATTAGAGAAATTCATAAAAGAAGCATTGGATGTAAATGCTAAGTTAAAGCAACAACAAGAAGTATTTTTCCAACAAGCTTCTATTACTAGCTCTTATTGTGACTTAAGTAAAATATTAATCGAGCAAATAGCTATCCAGAAACTTGAATGTGTGAAGATCGAGAAGAAAATCAATGAACACATTCAATGGCAAGCATCAGACTCAGGAAAGGAAGCTGATCTACCCCAGGTAGATAAGTTTCACAAGGAAATATTATTCAAAGATTGGGAAGCATAGATAAAGAAGGTAGATAAAGCACCAGTGAAAGCATTCAAGTTGGAAAATGAAATTACTGAATCTGTGTGTGAACAACTAGTGAAAGCAGAACTTATCAAAGAGTACATGTCTGAAGTGCTTTCAAAATTAAAAAAACTAGAAACACAGTGGAAAAAAAAGGCATAAACACAGGATGAAACAATTGAAAAGGTAAATAAGTTTGATCAAGAAAATTATTGGAATTTTCTGATTAAACCTTATCATCAATACCAAATCTTGCAGTCCTTAACAAATTCGATGAGAGGATCACAGCCGACACTCTCAAATGCGATATTCAAAGGACATATCAAATCACAGATTTCACAACCAGCTCAGCTCAAGCCCATGCTAGATATTTGTCAACTTTAGGAGGAAATCCAAAATAAAGATCAGAACTCTTAACTCATATTATTATTTCATTTTCCTAGATTGTAGTTTAAGTTAGTCTTACGAGGATGGTTGTTTGAAACCTCCTCTATATTTTTGCAATAATATATTTTAGAACATAGTTAGTTTAGCATTTAAACCCCTCTCATGCATTTAGATGAGGGTCCAGAAATTTGTCAAAAAATATTTGCAAAGAATGCACTATTGTAAGTTTGTGAATGCTTTGATGAATGGATGGAACACAATTTGTTATCTTTTGACAATTAAAGCTGTTTAACTGATGTTGCACTACTGTACTTTTTAAATTGCTTGAAAGTGAAGAGGAGAAGATCAATTACTGTTAGGTTACATGAGTAGAACTTCTTACATATGGTACTTCTATTCACTTGTATTAAGTCTTGGTTTATAGATTGACAGTCATCTTTTTATTGCATTATATATTTGAAACATTATTATATATGAATGTTACATGCACTTCTATTCTAATATTTTTCTGTGATTTCTTATTGAGTATATAATCACACATATGAATGTGATATATTTTTCACAATTCTTACATAATTTTCATCTCTTTCAACTGTTAAATGATCTATATTACTAATAGTTGAAGGATATATTTTTAGATTGCCTAAAGGAAGAAACACCCAGGGTATATAGTAGAATAAATAGTTTAGATAGATGCATGTGATAGATTAAAATCATTCTCCATTTGCATGTTGTATAATCAAAACACCCTCAAAATCATCCTTATTGGGAAACTGGTCCCATTATCCCCAATCGGAGCCACTACACCAAACAGAAAAGGAGTTTCTTTAAGGTCCAGACCGTGTGGTTTTCCCCCATGTTTTGGTAGCGGAATTCGGAGGCCTCAACATAGCCTAAGAGAGACACATGAGAAAAGGAATATTAGTTAGTTATCTAGCGAAATAGTTCACATAGACACTAGGATCATTAAACCACATACAACACACCTTGAACAAGATAAGTACCATTCCCACCAAAATAGTTCAGTTTCATTAGTACATATGAATGAATCATATATAGCAAACATCTAAAGAATATTCCTAAGAAATTCATAGTATATGCATGAAAATGTGTCGACACTCGTAACATAGGTGAAAGATCCAAGTGCATAGTTACAATGGTGAGGCACTAGGTCTAGTAGTGGAACATTAAGTCACTTCTTGCTTCTACAAATAATAGTTTTCTCTCTTATGCCAAGTAGAGAAGCCGAGACTAGCTCTCCAAAGCTTAAGCCTCCAAAATCCCCTTACTTGAGTTATGAGGTTTCTTTTATAACAAGAGGAATGATATTTCAAGTCCTCATGACTCTTGGATTACCCTCATGAATATTGGACTTCTAGTGTGTCATTTGGAGTTCTAAACAAATATTGAACTTCTAAATGACTTTTGGACTTCTATACAATCTTTGTCCATATATGAATATGTGACTCTTCATGTTCAATTTTTGATTGTTTGAATTCTACACATTACATTTTCTCATTTTCCTTGAATATACATAATTTCATTCCACATGATGATGTGGCATGACACATGGACATACATTGACCATTATGATGACACTTGTGCAAGCTAAAAATCGACAATGATGACATGGACTTCATGATGAGGTGGTAATTCCAAGTTGTCTTCCTTGCTGCTTCATATTGCATTCTTGGTGATAAACCTGATCCATGCTTCATATTCATGGAGGATATGCTATGTTTCTTATCTTAACCCTACAAAGGGTCTTTGATCAATATCAGAATCCCCTGAGTCATCATGAAATGACTTCTTTTTGTCTTGGTCCATGATATTCTTCATGTCTTCATGATTTTTCTTCTTTGTGCTTCTTCTCTACAAGTGTTATTTGTTCATCCTCTTTACTATCTTCCTTGAGCATCACCTTGTCATGCAGAGATAGTACTCCTGCTAATGAAGATCATTCATGGAAAGGAAAAATTACTCCTAAAACATCTATCTATCACTATGTAGCTCATGGAATGATCAGCTCATGATAGGCCTATGAGAGGATTAAAAGAAGAAGGATTGATTATGAGGGCGAAATCAAACTAATTAAGGCTCATAGGATGACTTCAAGGTGCGCTTGTGTGCTCAATAAAAAGGGAGAGAGCTCAAGGGTGCAGGGCACAGGTTCGAAGCATGAAGGGAAATCATTCGTTGGTTCAAGATGCACTCATGTGCTCAAGAAAATTGAGGAGGATGCAAGGCCGCACACCGAAGGGATGAAGGGGTTAGGATTCAAGCCTTCCAAGTGTGCTCATATGATTTGGTAGAAAAAGGAGTCACTCCACGGTTGCAAAGGAGGAAACCTTACACATCATAGTTCATTTCAAAGTAAAAGGTTTTGAGTGGTGGGATGGCTTATTAAAGAGTTTAAAATTATTTTTTACTCTTTTAGATTTTCATGCATTTGGCAAGCTGTGGCAAGTATAAATTGTATGGATAAATTGGTAGTATAGGGAGTATATTGTGACAGATGAAAGGTGACAAATACATGATACTCAATCTAAGAAATATGCATATCCTAAATTAGTCACACAACTACAAGAGTGTCCTTTTACATAAACTATGTTTTATGTAAAGGAAACAACATTTAGAAAGCATAATACATGCATAAATAATTTCATAAATATTTCATGAAACCTTCACTAACATGCTCTACACAACATATATATGATTTGATTTGGTTTTGCTAGTTGATGAACCTTCTCCTTTATCCAACTTATTTTGAAATTTGGTTGAGGAAGCTTTTTCCTTTCTACCTTTTACCTTTTTGTAGATGTTCTCCTTCTGTAATATTCTCAAATGGAAAAAGCAGGAATATAGTGAAAAACCAAGGAAATAACAGTGTAAAAATTACATGAAAGCAAGAGGCCAATATGGAGACCTTTCATTTATTATAACAACAAAAAAATATGCATAAATATTGGGCCATAAGATGTATAATAAGAAATAATAAGCCTCTAATGGAAAAAATCCCTCAAAAGAGGTGTTGCTACTATATATAAAGAACCAGAAGGATGCTACATCGTTGTTTTAAAGGTACTGCTACAGAAATTGATTACAAAATAGATCTAAGGCTGATATGTGCCTCAAAATATAGATCTAATACATATCTGAGCACTATATGACCTCCTTTGAAGAACCCCTTAAGGGTTTTCAGCAAAACACCATGTACAAGATGGGGATCTAATGCCCTAGGGCTGAAGATCCACTACAAAATACAGATATGGAAAGTGTGGCTGATATGATATAAGAAATAATGCAGCCTCCTCCAATAGATATCCTAGATGAAAGGAAGATACCCTTCACCAACAAACCTTCTCTCCAAATGGTGTGCCAAAACTACCCTGCAACTCCTCCTACAAAATAACAAAGATCTGGAAATAAATTGCACTGTAGGGGAAAATAAATCAATGGACTGAAGCCAAGATATGGAAATAAGCTCAAGGGCCTTCCTTACTGTCCTCCCAATGGAAAGGAACCCTTATCCACTGAAAATAAGTACTGAAGTGACCCAAAGATGGTATCCACTACTGTAACCTGCAAAAAAACTCAACCATCAATAGGATCCGTGTTGTAAATGAAAGATGAAGCTTGACCTAAGCCTGATAGTGGAAAATGTAGTACAGGAATCCTCCAAGAGCTTCTCAATGGAAGAGGTGGGATTCCCGATTAGGAACACCCAGTGCTAAACAACACTCAATCTCAGCTAAACAACAAGAGAAAGATATATGTCTAAACAAACCATATATTCAGAAATATCAAATACATCAACATAATGAATATGGCTGCCATCCTCTTCCTTTTATAAGATATGAGCTTCCAAACCCTAATCCCCATCCAATAATGACACTACTTCCATTCAAAGCATCTCCATCTAAAACTGCGTTGTCTTTCATTGATGACCACTCCTCCATGACAGTGTTGTTGACTTGGTCAAAGTTGACCCAATCAAGGTGTTCCAACCCCTTTTCACACTTAAAGGTGCTAAATTAAATTGCCAAGATATATCATTTTCACATTGGCATTGATTTATTCATTATTAATGAGACCTTTGGACCTCCATTGTCCTCTTATTCATTAAACAAAGTAGCAAAACAAAAATTAATATTCCAACTAGCCCATGGCTAATTGGGAATATTACAATCATCCCTTCCCAAATGTTGTTTGTCCTCAAGCAACTGACAAGGTGAGTGTTGCAACTCTCCATCATTGGTGACACCATCATGTGATAATATTACCTCATAAGCTAAGTGTATACCAATCCATCCCTCCATGAATTTCTCCTCCAAATTTCTTATGAGATGCAAATAATTCATCCCACAAGGAGACAATAGTTCCAGTGAAACAAACATGGTTTACCCAATGTCCTCCCTGAAACATGTAGCATAGTGAACATGGAGAATTTCTCTCCCATAGGGCACATACATTCATCCAATCCTCCCTCCAATCATTCCCATAAAAAGAATAAGCACATCATCAATGTATGGGATCAAAAATAAATACATACAAACATAAATTTGTAAAAATGGAGGTGGGTCACAGTCCCAAACGTGGAACCAGAACAATAAATCTCTCGACTGCATCAAATGATGATATGGTAGGTGGTTTCACCACCACTTACTTGATGCTCAAGTATTATCACAATGGATGAAAGTGTGAGATATGTTTGGTGCTTTTAGAGTGCACCCACAATGATACAACATATCCCTATGTCCACCAAGGGAGTGGCCATGTTCAGAAATGTTTATGGCCCAAAGTTGACCATGAAGTTTATATGGAATAATGCTCCTCCTTCGAGCTATAGCCTGCATATACATGGTAAAGGAATGCAAGTAATCATCAAATGAAACATTATGTACGTAAGCATATTTAGAGAAATTTTTAGGTCTAAAATGGGCCTCCTAAGAAAAATGTAGAACCAAAATAAATTTTATCTTCATCTTCTCCTCCAGATAAAGGGGTTTTACCCTTATCTTCTTTGTCATTTGTATAATCAAACTTCCGGTGTCTTATTCTTTGATACCTCTTCTCTCTATTAGTAAGAGGATCTCCTTCTTCAAATGACATATTGGCTTTTCAAGATGCACACGCTGTGCCAAGATTATGCTCTGATACCACTGTAATATTCCCAAATGGGAAAAGCAGGAATATAGTGCAAAACCAAGAAAATAGCAGTGTAAACATTACATGAAAGCAAGAGGCCAATATGGAAACCTTTAATTTATTATAACAACAACAAAACATGCATAAATAATGGGCCATAAGATGTACAATAAGAAAGAACAAGCCTCCAATGGAAAAAATCCCTCAAAAGAGGTGTTGATACTATATATAAAGAACTCGAAGGCTGCTACAATGCTGTTTTAAAGGCACTGCTACAACAATTGATTACACAACAGATGTAAGGCTGATATGTGTTGTTATCAAAAAATTTCACTTGATAGGCTGCTAATCAGACAATCTCATGTAACTGTTTCAAACCAATCTTGTGACTGAAGCTTAGCCTCTTCAGTTTGAGAGGGCTCTCTCAAAGGGTTAATGATATTGATAAAGTTGTATTTATATGGCTAACTCTACTTGGAAAACAACTTGCTTGCGATAGGTATAGGTTGAAAATAGTATCAGTCTGCAAAAATTGGGCTTATGGAGTCAACAATTTTAGTGATTCATTAGTAATTTCACTTGATATGGAAGTTGAGGTAGGTAAGAGTTTTTAGCAGAAGTACACACACATAAAACAGGAAATCACATAGTCAATTCATCTATAAAGGAAGTCATAGAATTACATGAATTAATTCTTAGTATTAAAGATAAAAATAGCTGAAAATGGGACACATGAAATATATATATCAGATAAGGACTAAAAACTCAATTAGAATCTCAGGTTGGTCAAGAAACAAGTCTCTGTATTACTGGAAACAATTAATTTACATAAAGCTGCAGTTTTGCCAAAAAATCTCCAACAACTGACAAATTCGACTTTCTGCCCTTTAATAGACTTGTTACATGATCAGATGATCTGCCTCCTAGCTAGATTGATCAAATTTTTTCCTAATGACACCTTGCATGACCATAAAACATCTATTTAATGAAAAAATGACAGCTAAGTCCTTTTCCTAATAGGACTCAAACTGTTCATTATTACACTAACAACCTTATCTCCCAAAAACAATTACATCTTGAGAAGTATTCTTTCACACATTTGAATAGGGTGTTATGGGACTCATCACTACATCACATTTTAATTGACCTCCTCTAAAACTGGAGATAAACCCTGCTTTTTAGGAAAACTGGTCTTCATCTTCAACGAAAGATTTGGCTGGTAGTTTGTCTTCATTTCGTGGCCTTTAAGTCTTGAATAATTGCTATCATGGTCCTTTAACACTTTGATAGTATCCATTTTTCCAAAAATACCCAAAAACCTGCTTATAAATCTCCAAAACAATACGCTACGAAAGTAAGACAGTTTCGTAGCGCTGCAAAAACGCCTTTTTCCATCATCCTTTCTAATTATTTCTTTCTGCATGATGTTCATTATGCCTTAATGCATATTCCATACCATTTTCACCCCTTGGGAGCTCCAAAAACTGGTTCAAAATGAAAAAAGGTAATATACAGTATTTTCGTAGCGTTTTTTTGTTCTTCAAGCCCAGGCAGGCTACGATACTGTAGCCAAAATTCCAGAAATTTGTGTAGCTTCAAAAATCTACCTTCTAAGTGCAAAAACTCAGTTTTTAACATGCCATTAGCCTTCAAAATCATAAACCAACTCTCATTATGTTTCTTGAGGGGTTTCTTCCTCATTGATGATGAGTTGAGCAATTGGCTCCTTAACTACTGTCATTTTAAGTCCTTTTTTCTCCAACTCTTCATGGATGAGTTCAAGTTGTTCCTGGAGGTACTTAACCTAATAATTCAACTTTTTGTTTGTGGCTTTCAAATTTATGTTCATTTTCCTGACATGTTTGACCTCTTTCCTCAATGGAATGGTCCATTTGATAAGCTCTTGTGTATTATCTAGATTCTTGGAAACACTGTCAACCTACTCTTCCCAAATTTCCTTCATCTTTTCAAACTGAACCTTCTCTACATTGTGTTTCCTTGATTCTTTCTTCATAACATAAATTTCATGATTGGCCAACTTCAATTGTTCTTCAAGGAGTTGAAACTCTATTTTTTACATCACTTTCTCTTTTCCATTCTTTTATTTTCTAACTATATCTTTCTCTGCAGGTGATGAAAGGTCAATGATGTCTTATGGTGGCTAGACTATGTCAGTAGGTGGATGAACCTCTTTAATACTCTCTAATAGATTTATAGCATGCCTTGTCATAGGCTTTCTTGCTTGGAACATAAAACCTGCATCTTCTCTTTCAAATTCTAATTTCTTTGCAGATTTGGCCTTTTTTAGCTTCTGTCAACCTTCCTCTATGTCCTCAGCCTGGACTATAAGAGTTTCTTCTATGCCAATGGCATGTAATATATCTTCTAGATTTCCTTTAGCCACTGATTTGTCTTCTACAACCACTGTTTTCTCTTCTAAGGCCACTGTTTGGCTCCTTGTCATCCTTTTAGTTCCTTGTTTACTCACATCTTGTTTTTGTTTTGCAGGTTTGACCACTTTTAACTTCTGTTTTTCAGGTGGGACATTTGGTGTATAAAAACTCTACAATTTATCTATTTCCATCATGATTGGTTCACTTGGTTCTACTCTTTCCAGTTCACTTGGTTCTGCCACCAATGGTTCACTTTGTTCTGCTACTAAGGGTTATGAAATTCTCCTAGGTTTAGGAGTTCTTGAAGGAGTAAGAGCATCCAACTCAAAACCAATAACAAAAAAAAATGAAGACCATTCTTTGCCTAGTATTTGGAGTTCATCTAAAACCATCAGTTTCATTAAAACATGATGAAACAATGAAGTCTCACTCCCTTCAGATTTTTCTTGGACCTTATCTGCCATTTTTGACAAACTTCTATGTAAATAGAAAGGCAGATCAAGGGAAATCTTACCATTAAAGTGTAGGAGTAGCTTGAAATGATATGAGTAGAATTTATGGTATCTCTCTTCACAAGTAAAATACTTTTGGATGATGAGCAACAATTTTGAGTAGTTTTCCTTCATGCAACTCCTTGGAATGGCATTAGTGAGATCCATTTCACTGTTTCCAGGCTTCATAAACTCTTTGCACTACTCCATGTTGAACTTGAAACCTTTGAACCACTTTTCTTGTCCTCTTGGAATCCCTGTAGCTGCTGCAATAACCTTTGGTGTGATGAAAAGATTAAGCATTCCCAATTTGGTAGTTGTTCCACTGAAGTTTAAAGCAAACTCTTTGGAAACCTGTACATGGCAACCTTGTAATCTTTCATAGAATTGTAAGCAACCTGTCCTTATGAAGACTTCTACAACTATTGGGTCTTCATTGATCAGATTCATATCTGCCGATTCATATCTCAAACATTAGCCACCCTTATTTGTCTTTCATTTCTTTGCTATGGTTTCTTTAATGTATTCTTAGCCTCGCTTGATATTTTGCTCAGCCTTGCTTGATAAAACTTTGAAAATGCTAGCCACAGCTTTGGCTTAATGAAATAACTCTACAGAGCTCGATATCACACAAAGAAGGAACGAGAAATGAGAAATGACTGAATTAGGAAAGATTTTGAAGTTTGATGTCTTCTCATAACACAATGATGACTCATACATGCCTAAAATAGTGATGATGATTTCAAATTTGACCATGTACCTTGATCTTATCCCTCAATGACTCGAATGGTATCTAACTTACCTTTTCCCAATGATATTCTGACACCTAACAACTAATCTGACAAGACAGACATGAAACCATCATAGCATATCTAGTGTAAATTTGGGTGTTTTCGCTATGAAACTATCAACAGTTTCGTAGCAAAAAGTGACATTTCTCAGTGTATTTCGCTATGAAACTGTGGTTTCTTGGCTAAAATGACAATTTCGGTAAAAAAAACTTGGGAATTGAAATCTGTCAAAAAATTATGAGTGATGTGACATGAGGGGATTTTAAAGTGAGTGGGTTTAGACCTTAGGGTAAGCTTAAACAAGGAAAATTTAAAATTTCCCTTGACCAAGAATATAAAAAATTGAATCCTACAACCCTACCATTGACACATGAACCTATTTAACTTTGTCAAATGATTTTTTGGTGATAACATGTGCCTCAAAATATAGATCTAATACATATCTGAGCACTATACAACCTCCTTTGAAGAACCCTTTAAGGGTTTTCAACAAAACACCATGTACAAGATGGGGATCTAATGCCCTAGGGCTGAAGATCCACTGCAAAATACAGATCTGGAAAGTGTGGCTGATCTGATATAAGAAATATTGCAGCTTCCTCAAATATATCTCCTATATGAAAGGAAGATCCCCTTCACCAACAAACCTTCTCTCCAAATGGTGTGCCAAAACCACCCTGCAACTCCTCCTACAAAATAACGCAGATCTGGAAATAAAATGCGCTGTAGGGGAAAATAATTCAATGGCTTGAAGCCAAGATATGTAAATATGCACAAGGGCCTTCCTTACTGTCCTCCCAATGGAAAGGAACCCTTCTCCACTGAAAATAAGTACTGAAGTGACCCAAAGATGGTATCCACTACTGCAACCTGCAAAACAACTCAACCATCAACAGGATCTGCACTGTAAATGAAAGATGAAGCTTGACCTAAGCCTGATAGTGGACAATGTAGTACATGAATCCTCCAAGAGCCTCTCAATGGAAGAGGTGGGATTCCCGATTAGGAACACCTAGTGCTAAATAACACTCAATCTCAGCTAAACAATAAGAGAAAGATATATGTCTAAACAGACCATATATTCAGAAATATCAAATACATCAACATAATGAATATGGCTTCCATCCTCTTCCTTTTATAAGATATGAGCTTCCAAACCCTAAGCCCCATCCAATAATGGCACTACTTCCATGCAAAGCATCTCCATCTAAAACTGCGCTCTTTCATTGATGACCACTCCTCCATGACAGTGCTGTTGATTTGGTCAAAGTTGACCCAGTGAAGATGTTCCAACCCCTTTTCACAATTAAAGTTGCTAAATTAAGCTTCCAAGATATATCCTTTTCACATTGGCATTTATTTATTCATTATTAAGGAGTCTTATGGACCTCCATTGTCCTCTTATTCATTAAACAAAGCAGCAAAACAAAAATTAATATTCCAACTAGCTCATGGCCAATTGGGAATATTACACCTTCTTAGATTTTATTTTAGTACTCTTACCAACTGATGAGGTAGTTGGATTCTTACTTTTCCCTTTCTGCTTGGCAGGTTTAGGATGTTGTTGTGAATCTAGAGATAGATGAGCAGGAATATCTTGTGTAGGTGCAGGTTGGCCTGCCCTGTAAAACAGAAAGTGTTCCCATGACTGGTTTCTTTTCTTGAGTTCTTAAACAAATAATACCTTAATAAGAGCCTGATGATATAAGCTATTATCTGATGTAGCTGCATGAGTTTATATCCTAGCTAACATATTAGTCAATCTCTTCAGCAGAAAGAATGGTAGGTTGAGGGTCTTCATACCTGCAATGTGAAACAAAAACCTCATGTGATAAATAAAAACAACAGTATACCCCCTCTCACAGGTAAGGTAAATATTGATGAGCTTAACAGTTTCAACCCATTCACTCTTGAGATAACTGCTAGGAATCCCCTTAGCCCAGTTAGGGTCTCTGTGTTCATCTTTGATGAAAATATTGAGGTATCCTCCAGCGATGACTTGGCCTTTGAACCATTTTTCTCCTTCCTATGGAAGGTGGAAAGCTTCAACAATAGACTCTGCTGATACCTGCAATTTGAGGCCATCTATATTTTCTTCTTGCCCATCAAAAGGGAGGGAAAATTCCTTAGCTACTCCTAGATGAGAGCTTCATAGTCTTGAACAAAATGGATTCCACCCTTCCTGAACAAAGAACCTCATCAAATTCGAATTAACATCAACTAGATCAACTCCTTGGGGTTCAATGCATTTTAGTTTTCCTCCTTTCTTAGTCATCTTCAGAAATAAAGAAGTTTGTCTACTATAATATTATAGGTGTCAAGATTAGGGGAGCTCACCTAACAGGTGTTGCTGTATCTTGAATGCAAAATATCTAAAATCTGGGTCTCCTTCCTCAAGCTTCTCACTAGAGCTTCTCATTCACCAACAACCAAACTCAAAACTAAAGGTTTTCCCTTTGTTTCAGTGGTTTAAAAAGATATGTTGGTTCACCTTTCCATGCATGAGATTTTTCATAATGGGAAATATCTTGGACCATAAAACACACCTTGTGGTAGTCATGAATAACTTTAGTTGGCTGCCGTGTTTTAGATAAAATGCTACAAGCGGCTGGAGCTGAACGGAGGTGGAGCTAGCACTCACCTCCATCGTATCCTTATGAAAAGCCTAAAATTTCGGCAGCGTTCATGCGTGATCAAACCAAACGGTCATCACATTAAAATTGCAGATCCATGATCTACCTCGACACTTAATACATACCTCGACATGTAGATATAAATTCTCAGCTGACATACGAGAAAAACAATGGTTGGATTTTATTAACTATGGATTGACACCTAGCTTCTTCCACGTATAAACATGAATTAACTTGACAACAGTCAATGTAGACCTTTCCTATCACGTGACATAGCTCATGATAAAAAGTTTAAAATGTAGTTGATAACAGGAACACGTGGCTAACACAAAAATGGATGCGTTTTTTATTTTATTATTTTATTATTATTATTATTATTATTTAAATAGGGGAGGTTACTGAAATTTCGGTAGCATTGGGTAAAAGAAAAACAAACATAAGACATAATTAAAACAGACTGTTCGACAAAGCTAAAACAAATGCTACTAGAATTTTTGGTAGTGTTGTAAATTTTTTTGAAATTTAAAATTTTTTGTCCTAAAAATAAAAAATTTAAAACACACCCATGACTTAGCATATAACTATGCTAACATTGGCTCCACAGGGGATAGAGCTCTCCCTGTGAGGCTCTAAGAATATTTTGCAGTTTCAGTGCCTTTTCATTGGGCTATGGAGTCTTATTATGAAACAAACAAATATTTACAGTGAATTTAAGCCACCAACAACCTTAGTAAAAGAATTTTTTGAGGAAGCACCCATTAAATGGGCCTCCAAACCATTCTGGCCCATCAAGTTGTCGCAAATCAAAAGTATAGTTATGCAAAATATTCGAGATTCTGAAAGGACCAAGCCATAAAGCATCAAATTTGGAATGCTTACCTGGGTCTTGATGTTGTGCATCCCATTTCAACACCAGATCTCCAATCTAAAAATCTTCCTTTTTAGTCCCTTAATCAAAAACTTGTTTTACAACTTGTTGATATTTTCTTACCAAATCATATTGTTGTTCTCGCTTTTGCTGCACTTCTATGATCTGATAAATTCTTCTGGTCATGTCATTTGTCTCAGCTTTATGATCTTGCATAAATTTAGCTACATGAATGGCTAATTGGACTGGAAAAACAACCTCATTTCCATAAATCATTTGAAAGGGTAATGTATCAATAGATTTTTTTATTGTCACCCTATCAGCCCATAACAAAAATTTCAGTTTAGAGTTCGAGGCTTTCTTGTTTTGCTCCAATAACTTGGTGATGATTCTTACCAAAATTTTGTTAGATGATTCAGTTAAATCATTCCCTTGTGGATAGTAAGCTGTAGAGTGAGTAAGCTGAATATCATAATCTTCACAGAAATTTACCAATGGTGTAGCTTTAAAAGCAATTGCATTATCTACTACCAATCTGGATGGAAATCCAAATCTACTTTTGATTCCCTCCAGAAAGTTAATGATGACTTTATGAGTAGCATTCCTAGTAGGTATTGCTTCAATCCATTTGGTGAAGTAATCAGTTACAACAAGAATCCAACGATGTTCTCCACTTGAAGGTGGATGAATTTCCCTGATAAAATCCAATCCCCAGAGGATGTCGTCCAAATACACTACCGCAAATGAGTTGGTGAAGGTTCAAAAGGTGTCGTTCATCAGTCTCATGAAGGTTACGGGGGGTTTCTTCAACCTGAAAGGCATGACCAGCCATTCGAAAAGGCCGTCCTTGGATTTGAAGGAAGTATTCCACACATCAAAGGGTTTGATTGACACCTGGTGATAACTAGACTTCAAATCAATCTTACTGAAATATTTGGCCCCCTTGAGTTGATCTAGAAGGTCCTCAATATGTGGGATTGGATACCTATTCCAGATGGTGATCTTATTCAGCGCTCGATAGTTAATACAAAGTCTCTAGGTGTCATCTTTCTTCTGTACCAATGCAATCGGGCTCCCACAAAGTGATGAACTTGGCCCGATATTCCGTTTCTGCAACAACTTCTGAATTTTCCTCTTAATTTCATTATTCTCCATAATGGAGCATTGGTAGATCGGTCCATTGGGTAGCGGTGTGACTGGGGTCAGATCGTTGGAGTTATTGACCTGACAATGCAGGGGTACCCCTATGGGTGTGGTGAAAATGTCCTTGTACTCCTCCATGACCTTATCCATTTATAGTTGTCGTGCGGAGGAGCCTTGTCTAGAGGTTGTGGATGTGGTCAAAATATTCTTCTTGCCTTGAGGGCGAATCATAAGGAAGAAAAAATTTTCGGTCTGGGAAATGATCTTACTGCATTGCTTCGCGGAGATCAAATAAATGGCGGTATGTGGTGCTACCTCTAGTATCTTGTATAACAATTGAATATGGTACAAAATAACAATATGTGAGGCCTAGACTCATACACAACATGATGCTTCCACAAGTATAGTTGGCCTAATAATACATCACAAACTTTAAGAGGAGAAACATCACATAATACCTCATCTGTGAAGGGCTTGATGTTATAGGGAAGGTGGAAATTCTAGCTGATGCGGAGATCTCGTCCTTGGTGAACACACCTGATGGTGTACGAATTCGGGTGTGATGTAGTTGGTAGGCCCAACCGCTTCAAGACCTCTGCTGATATGAGGTTCTTTTGGCTTCTTTTGTTGACAATAAACTGCAGTGGAGAATCCTTCACCCACATCTATGAGTAGAAGAGTCGCTCCCCCTCCTCTGGATCTTCTGGCTCAATCTTCTACATCTTGGTGGTGGCAATGATGGCACTTGGGTCCGCATCAATAATCTTATTCCCTTTGTCATTTCCCTTGTTGGGTTCTTACTCAGAGTCTAAACATGCATCTGATTCGGAAGCCTTCAGCTTGACCACTAGAGACTGCTTGGCTTGACACTCACTTGTGTTGTGGGTGGGTATCTTATGGAAATCACACCATTTCCATGTGTCCTTCTTTGTATTTGTGGTGTTTTTCTTTTCTTGGGGCTTTGGCGGGTTGTCTTGTGTCACCCTGCCTTGGCTTTGTCCTTTGTTCTATAGTTTGGGGGCACATTTTCATTGCTTCAGACTCGCATATACAAAGTCTTGCTTCTTCGGTTTAAATTTCTGCTCAATATTGGCAACATAATGGTATGCTGAACTAAGTGAGGATATGTCCAGGAACTCCATTTCCTCCTGAATGTATTTGTGCAAGAAACTATGGTACTTGAGCACCAGATGTTTTTTTGAATATTTGATACCCAAATTTGTGTGCAGGATATGGAAAATATTCATCAAATCCTGCATATATTGATCCCTTTGCTGCTGCAGCATCATCCATTGTATGTACTTGTCCTCATACCTTCCCAGGGGCTAATATTGTTCCTTGATGGTGTCTCGGAAATAATTCCAAGTGGGTAAAACTTAAAACAGTGAGGGTTTACTCTCATCCCTCTGTTCATAGTAGGTTTCCCACTAGTCCTTGATATGGAGGGTGAATTTGAGGAGTGAAAAAGTAATCTTTTCCCGACTGGAAAATACATGAACAAAAAATATCCTTCTAAAAAATTTAACCATCTATCTACAACGTTTGCATTTATCTGGCCTTCAAATATGGGAATGTCAAAGTTGACTTGTACCTTAAAGGGAATGTCGCCTCCACAGTGGCTACTAGATGAAGATGCGTCGCATGTGGGTAGATGCTTAAGGATCTGGGAAAAATTATCCATCACCGTGTTCCTATGTTTCTCGTGGGATTCCTCGAGCAATATTTTGAAAGGATATCCTAATCCCTCATCTTTCTTTTCTTCCGCCATGGGAGTCCGTTGGGTTTTGCGAGGCTGGTCTTGCAAAGGTTCAACCAGTTCAAGCCATAACTCCTTATAGTCTGGCCTCGCTAGGGACATGCAAAGAAAAACAAAGAAAGAGTATATAAATCTGATACCACTGATCCAGAATTATGCGGGAACGCAACAGAATATAGATATAACATAAAACAAAGATGCAAAAAAAATTAAATCTTCAATTCATTAATATCACTGAACTGAAAAATGCTTACAAGTAGAATAGAAATAAATTAGCTTGGACGATGGTAGCTTATCTTTGAGAAGAGATGTGGCAACTACATGCCTCTGAATTGGGATACAATGATGCTCAAGGGCCTTTTTATTATTGAACATCAAAGGGAAACTATAAACAACCAAAAACCTAACCCTAGAGATGGAACACCAAGAGTTTTTGGGCCCCGTTGGCCATCCAACTTCCCGGGGTTGTAACTTGGTCATATGATCTCTGTTTGGCACGTACGATACCTAATTATAAATATATCTTTGAGTAATACAAGATTTGTGGCAGAACCCTGCCTATGGATATGGGCATGCTACAGACCTCAAAAAAATTTCGTTTAGGGGGTCAAAACAACTCCAGAATTTCAAGACTCGAAAAACTACTAAAAATAGTAAATTGTGCTATAAATAAAGAAAATAATGAAACCGACTGGAGGTCTAGGTGGAATAGGCGGGTGGACACCAATATCCACCAGGATCAATGCAACCCCAAACTTAGTAATGACAAGGTGGAAAGAAATCCATTCAAAGAGCTTAGCCAGTCCCGTGCATAAGATGTCATCTACAAATAGCAAGTGTGTAAGATGCCTATAATTTTTAACCCTACAACCAGTAATTGTGGTAGCCATCCTTGTCACAATAAGTCCTTTACGTAGTCCATCCATAACCAAAATTAAGAGAAGAGGCGAGAGGGTTCAACCTTGCCTCAGGCCTTGAGAAATTTGGAAGAAAATTGTGGGCTTCCCGTAGTCAAGAGTTCCATGTTTGTTGTTGTTACGCAAGCCATGATCTAATTTATGTGTAAATTTGGGAGATCAATTCTAAATAAGATCAACCTGAGAAAGTATCGGTTGACTCGATCATATGCTTTGATTAGGTCAATTTTCATCAAATAGGCTTTTAGATTACAAGACTTTATAGAGTGGATGCATTCTTGGGAAATCCCCACAACATCCTGGATCTGCCTATCTATAAGAAATCCAAATTATTATGTAGTGATGTTTTCATACAACATATGTTTGTTTCGGTTAGAAATTAACATATAGATCATCTTATATACAACATTGCAAAGTGAGATAGGCCTATAGTCAGAGAAACGAGAGGAATGATATTTTTTAGGAATGAGAGGAAAAAAATTAGCATTAATAACACCTGTAAGATGGCACTGTAACCTGGAATATTCCACCATATCTGAGAGGTTAGACCCCATGAGGTCAAAGACGAATATAATAAACTCCACCGACCAACCATATAGCCCCAGGCTCTTGTAATTTTCTAGTTCTTTAAGGACTCCATGTATCTCTTCAGTATAGAAAGGATTATCCAAGCCCTCAATGACCTCCTCGTTGACCATGCAGGGGAAAAACTGGGAAAATTCCATTGTTCCTCAATATTAGCCACATTTGGTGTCAAGTATTGTTTTTTGAAGTAACATACAACCTTCTTTTGAATGTCCCGCAAAGACATAAGAATTTAATCCTCTTTGTCCCACATATGCCAAATTTTGTTGGCACTTATTCTCATTGAAGCAACCTTACGGAAATATTTGGTGTTTTTATCACCACCATTTACCCAAGCCATCCTGCTTTTTTCTCCATTCGTCTGTTGATCAGTGGTTGTCATTGATGTCAACCCAAGCAACACCAGGGGCTAACCGAATATTGAATTGGAATTTTGACCTACCAAAATAATATATTCTGGGCCAATAATGCTTTTGATGGTTTCTACTTGTCAAGATGTTTCCATTGATATATGGCATGCCATGTAATTCTTCACGGTTTGAGAGATATTCATGTTTGAAGTTTGTACCCCCAGTTAGTGGGCTAAAACCCCATGGGGTTGGGACATGGGTCATTGAAAAGTTATAATTAATATTTTTTAAGTTCCTAAAATCCCTCCCACGTTCACTTGTTGAAGCCCCTCTCAACCTAAGCATTTATATAAATTGTGATCCTCATTTCCTCCTTATGCAAGGGATTTCACCATCTGAAACAGGTCATCGTGAAATTTTCTCTCTAAAATTTTTTCTACGAAGGTTCCAAAGCTGAAATTGTTATGAGACGAAGCTGAAATCCTAAGGAAGATTTTGTAAAAATTTTAGATCAAGGTGCACAATATTTTTGGAGATATGATCTATGGAAGTCAGGGTTTAAGTAGGCTCCTGGAATTAATCTCAAAGAAGTGACCTTGGTAAAATCGTCATAAATCTCTCTCTGAGTATCGGATTGGAATTTCGTAAAAAGTGACAAATAGTGCACAGATTTTGGTTTTTTCTCTATTAATTTCAGAGCCGAATGAAGAAAAATGACACGTGGCATGCCGTACAAGTTCGCTCTGCTGAAACAATCCATAATTAGGGCATTGTGAGAGATTGGGTATAACTCTCTCTTGAAGAATCCAAATTGGGTCAGACCTATGGCATTGGAAATATGACTCAGAAGACTACTACAGGACTGAAAATAAGATATTGAGGATCTGAAATAATAGAGATACACCAGATTCAATATCGAGCTCCTAGAAGGAAAGAAAAAGCTAGATCATGTGTTGTCAAGGGTTGCAAAGGACCATAATTTCTATGGCAGCAAAGCAAAGCAAGGTGCAGCAGAAGGTAGAATGACAAGAGCAGCAACCAAGGAGCATAAAAACAACAAGAAGTTCATCATATGAAGTCTTCAAGTGGGCAACACTGCATACAATCATTGTAAAGGTATCATTGTACTAAGTCATTGTAAATACATTATTGTAAAAATTATACTAGTGTCTATCTGCCAAGGGTTGAAGAGGCAATGTTGGGAGGTCTAGGATCATCATTAGGTGGTTGTGTCAAAGTTGGGCTTATGTTCTAGTATATCTTCTTCTTATACATCATTCTATATCATTGTAAAGTGGACCATTTTCCCTGGTACGAGAGTCCATTCTTCTTTTATTCTTCTATAGGGTGGTAGGGTGGTGCTAGGGTGAGTTGTAGCTCATTGGGTGTTGGGGCATCTGTTCAGTTGA
The DNA here is from genome assembly GCA_034641835.2 of Pinus albicaulis. Lineage (NCBI taxonomy): Eukaryota > Viridiplantae > Streptophyta > Pinopsida > Pinales > Pinaceae > Pinus > Pinus albicaulis. The sequence goes on from CM076571.1 coordinate 657,991,786, forward strand.
CTAATAAAGAATCTCATGCATTGGAGCATCCATCCAGTGGGAGCTGGAGAAGAATGATTTTCTAGATTCTAGGAAGTTGGAGCTTTATTTTCAATTGGAGTTGAATATTAAAGAATTATTAGAAAATCATTAGGTGGTTTTTGTCCCAGAGAGGGTTTCCACCTTAAAAAATTTGTGCATTTGTGTTCCTCTTGATTGCTGCTATCATTGTACAAACACTGATAATAATTGAAGATTAACTAATTCTCTAATTGAAAGGAATAATGATTCACCCCCCCTCTCAATATTTCCAACAATTGGTATCAGAGCTTGGTTCCTTCAATAGCAGTTTAATAGCTGGAAGGAGGTCATGGAGCATACCAAGAATGGTGTACCTCTATTCAATGAAAATAATTATGCACTCTGGAAAGGAATAATGGAGGTCTAAGAAGAATTTGGTAAATGATGCAAAAGCAAAGAATATTATTATAAGTGGAATTATTGAATCTACTTATCATAAGGTGTTGGGTTGTAAAACCACCAAAAATGTATGGGACAAGCTTGGGAATATATATGTAGGTGACTCAAATGTCAAAGAAGCAAAGCTTCAAATCTATAGAGCAAAATTTGAGCAACTCAGAATGAAAGAAGATTGCAACATTGCTGCATACTTCCAATACATTGATGAAATAACCAATACTATGGAAGGATTGGGAGAGCTAGTTGACGAAAAGACTATTATATGGAAGATTCTTAGAACGTTACCAGGGAGATTCAACCCAAAGGTATCGGTCTTAGAATACAGTGCAAATCTGGACAAGGTCAGCAAGGAAGAATTACATGGAGTTCTCATAGCATATGAAATGAGACTTGATGAAGAAAAGGGTACTTCAAATCTAGAAACTGCGTTTGTTGCATCTAAGCAAACCAATAAGGACAAACAAATTTCAATTGAAATGACATGCACCTGCAAGTGTGAATAAAAGGGAGATGACGGAGAAGGTCTTTCAGATGAATAATATGCTTACTTTACGAGAAAACTAAAACCTGGTAAGGGAAAATTCAAAGGTAAACTTCCATTGATATGTTTCGGTTGTGGTGAGGTTGGCCATTTCGTAGCAAAATTTCCGAACAAAAGTGATGGCAACTCAAAAGGAAAGAAAGGCTTTAAGAAATTCAACAAGCAAGGCAAAAAGAAAGGATCCAAAAGGAACTTTCTCTCTAAAGAAGATAGCTCATCATCCGATGAAGAAAAGTGAAAGCAAAGAAGAAGCCAATGAAAAAGTATTGTTTATGGCCAAGCACAATAAACAAGAAGTATCAAACAATTAAGAAGAAGGGTTGACCATAGAAGAATTTTATCAGGAGGCAATGAAGCTTATAAAAGAGCTCAATGCTGAGAAGATCCGTTCCAATACTCTTGAAGAACAAGTTCAAGGTCTCAAAATTGAGGTTGAAGAACACAAATGCATTGAAGAGTCACTTCAAAAGAAGTTGGAAGAAAGCAACCAAGAAAGGGAAGCATTAGAAGCCGAAGTAGTCTCACTGTGTAAGGAAGTGAAGAAGGGAAAAACTGTCCAAAACTATGCCAACAGTTCAAGGGCATTGGAAGAACTCATCAACAATCAATGATCTTACAATGACAGAACTGGCCTCGGTTACAAAGAAGAAGAAGCAGGACCTTCTACAACAAAATACAATGAACCTATGAGATCTGACATACATGTAGACTTCATTGGGCAAGATTCACAAGCACATCCTTGGAAGAAGATTCCTCGACGAAGATTTTCATCCAGGTACCAACATATTTTTCATGGCTATTGTTATTCATGTGGAAAATTTTGTCATAAATATGTAGAATGTCACACGTACCCTAGGAACCAATACAATTCCAAGAGATTCTTCAAATATGAACCTCCCAGGGCTCAACGAAACATCAATAGATTTGAACATTTAAGAAATAATATGGAATGTTACAAATGTCAGAAACTTGGACACATAGCCAGAGACTGCAGACTTGAAAATCCTCCAGAATAATCTTCGAAGCCACAGAATGAACGCACATGGAAGAAGAAGAAGACTGATAATTGTGCTCTCACTCTCAAAGCTCAAAAAATAAAGATGTGTGGTATGTTGACAGCGGTTGCTCAATGCATATGACTGGAGATAGAAGGAAAACTTTATCTCTGAAAGAGAAGAAGGATGGAACCATATCCTTTGGAAATGATGGATCTTCAAATGTTGTAGGATCAGGTACCGTCACTCTCGGAAGCAAAGATGCTATAGCCAAGAATGTTCTATTGGTCGAAAACATGAATCACAATTTGCTCAGTGTTGGACAAATGTGTGATCAAGGACACACAATGCTATTCAACTCCACAAAATGTGAAATCAGGAAAGGCAGGTATGGTAAAATTATGGCTACAGCAAGTCGAGCTCCAAACGACATATATGTTATGGATGAAGCAACTAAAGCATGTTTACTAGCTAAAGAAGATGAAAGTTGGTTATGGCACAAACAAATGGGTCACATAAACTTTGACAATATTGTCAGGATAAGAAAAAAGGAAGCAGTACAAGAAATGTCAAAAATCTCAAAACCTTCCAACACACTATGTGAGGCATCTCAGCATGGAAAGCAAACAAAAGTCCAATTTAAAACAAAAAAACACTTTGCATCACATCCATTGGAATTGATACATACTGATATATGTGGTCCTGCGAGAACAAAAGGCTTAGACGGAGAATTATATTTCATGTTAATGATAGATGACTATACCAGGATGACAACTGTCAGTTTCCTAAAGAAAAAATCTGAAGCATTTGAGTGCTTTAAGATCTACAAGGAGTTGGTTGAAAATGAAACTGAATTGAAAATAAAGTGTTTAAGATAAGATAATGGTGGAGAATTCACTTCCAAATTATTTCAACAATACTATGAAGAAAATGGAATACAAAGGAAATTTTCAACAACACGAACACCTCAGCAAAATGGAGTTGCTGAAAGAAAGAACAAAATCGTACAGGAAATGGGTAGAACAATGTTGAAGGACTCAAAATTGGATGAAAAATTACGGGTTCAAGAAATTGATACGACAATCTTCATTATCAACCGAAGTCTTCTCAGAAATAATTGCAACAAGACTCCATATGAATTATGGAAAGGAAAACCAGATAATGTAAAATATTTTAGAATCTTCGAAAGCAAATGTTATATCAAAAGAGAAGATCAAAATTTGGGTAATCTTGAATCACGTGTTGATGAAGGTATCTTTGTTGGTTACTCACGCAAAATAAAGGCCTATAAATGCTATAATCTAAGATGAAAACAGATAGTGGAGAGCATAAATGTTACATTTGATGAAGATGGCGTTCTAGCGAATAATGATGAGGATCTAGAATCTTTGAAACTTGAGACAGAGGCTAAAAAATACACAAATAAAATTGTAGAACAAGAAGCAACTATCAACGAGGAAGAAGTAAACAATGATCATCAAGATATACTAGAACAACAACAAGAAGCTCCTCCAAGGAGAACAAAAGAGTGGATTCAAAAGAACCATCCATCAAATCAAATCATTGGTGGCATAAATGAAGGTCGATAGCTTTGTTCATCACAACAAGCTCACGTTGCTTTTCTAGCAACCTTTGAGCCTAGTAGTTTTGAGGAAGCTAGCCAGAATGAACATTGGGTAGCAGCTATGAATGAAGAATTGGATCAAATTGAGAAGAATAACACCTGGGAACAAATTGAATGAAGATGGGCAGGTTACCAGAAACAAAGCAAGATTGGTTTGCAAAGGCTATGCACAAGTGGAAGGAATTGATTTTGATGAAACATTTGCACCAGTTGCCAGAATGGAAGCCATCCGAATGTTTCTCGCCTATGCATGTTCAAGAAAAATCAAAGTCTACCAAATGGATGCTAAGTCAACATTTTTGAATGGAGAATTAGAAGAAGAAGTTTACATCGAACAACCTGAAGGTTTTCTACTATCACAAAAATAAGACTATGTTTACAGGTTAAAGAAGGCTCTATATGGTCTCAAGCAGGCTCCCAGAGCATGGTATGCTCATCTTGATGGATATCTACGTCAACAAGGGTTCAAGAAAGGTACCGTTGATAGCAATCTTTATGTACAAATAGATAAATATAATTTAACAATCGTTGAGGTATATGTGGATGATATAATATTTGGTATCAATGATGATCGACTAAGTAAGAACTTTTCTACAAAGATGCAAAGTGGGTTTGAGATGTCTTTACTTGGTGAGCTGACATACTTCTTAGGGCTTCAAATATCTCAGCAAGAGAAAGGAATATTTATATGTCAAGCCAAGTACATCAAGCAAATGCTCAAGAAATTCAAAATGGAAGATTGCAAACCCGTCCTTACTCCAATGGTAATAGGTTGCAAATTGAGCATAGACGACTCATCTAAGGATGTGGATAAGAAGTTGTACAGATCTATGATTGGTAGTCTTCTATATGTAACAACGTCTCGACCAGATGTTATGCAAGCAGTTGGACAAGTAGCAAGATTCCAAGCAACACCAAAAGAATCACATATTATTGCCGTCAAAAGAATTCTTCGATATCTAAAGGGCACAAAAGAATATGGCTTGTGGTATCCCAAGGGTAACAATCTCATTATTCAAGCCTTTACAGATGCAGATTGGGCAGGAAGCATTGATGATCGTAAGAGTACTAGTGGAGCAACATTCTATCTAGGTGGTTGTCTCGTATCATGGTTGAGCAAAAAACAAACTTCAATCTCGTTATCTACAGCGGAAGCAGAATACATTGCAGCAACATCATGTTGTACTCAAGTCCTTTGGATGAAACAAACTTTGCAAGATCTTCAAGTACAATTCAGTGAGCCTATTCCCATATTCTGTGACAACACTAGTGCCATCAGCATCTCCAAGAATCCTATCATGCATTAAAAAACAAAACACATTCCGATCAAATATCATTTTGTTAGAGAACAAGTCGCTGAAAAGAATATCAAACTTGAGTATGTTTGTACAAAAGAACAAATTGATGATATCTTCACTAAACCTTTACCTCATGAAGCATTTGAATATCTTCGTCAAAAGCTTGGGATTCTCCCAATTTCTCATTAGATTACAGGTCTGCAGGACGGTTGTGTGTCAGCGGGAGTGGAAGTGTGTACAGGTCCGCAGGATGGTTGTGTTTCAGGGGGAGTTACCCTTTGCCATTGATGTCAAAGGGGGAGAGAATGTTGTAGGAAGAGGTGTCATGATTGCAGGGGGAGTACTTGTGTTGCCATCAATGCCAAAGGGGGAGATTGTTGATCAGCGGTTGTCATTGATGTCAACCCAAGCAGCACCAGGGGCTAACCCAATATTGCATGGGAATTTTTACCTACCAAATTAATATATTCTGGGTCAATAATGCTTTTTATGGTTTCTACTTATCGAGATGTTTCCATTGATATATGGCACGCCATGTAATTCTTCACGGTTTGAGAGATATTCATGTTTGAAGTTTGTACCCCCAGTTAGTGGGCTAAAACCCCATGGGGTTGGGGCATGGGTCATTGAAAAGTCATAATTAATATTTTTAAGCTCCTAGAACCCCTCCCACGTTCACTTGTTGAAGCCCTTCTCAACCTAAGCATTTATATAAATTTTGATCCTCATTTCCTCCTTATGCAAGGGATTTTTCCATCTGAAATAGGTCATCGTGGTATTTTCACTCTATATTTTTTTCTACGAAGGTTTAAAAGCTGAAATTTTTATGAGGTGAAGCTGAAATCCTGAGGAAGCTGATGTAAAAATTTCAGATCAAGGTGCATAACATTTTTGGAGATATAATCTGTGGAAGTCAGGGTTTTTGTAGGCTCCTGAAATTAATCTCAAAGAAGTGACCTTGGTAAAATCGTCATAACTCTCTCTCTGAGTATCGGATGGGAATTATGTAAAAATTGACAGATAGTGCACAGACTATAGTTTTCACTCTATCAATTTCAGAGCCGAATGAAGAAACAGTGACACGTGGCACGTCGTACAAGTTCGCTCTGCTGAAATAGTCCATAATTAGGGCATTATGAGAGATTGGGTATAACTCTCTCTTGAAGAATCCAAATTGGGTCAGACCTGTGGCATTGGAAAGAAAACTTAGAGGACTACTACAGGACCGAAAATAAGATATTGAGGATCTGAAATAACAGAGATACACCAGATTCAATATAGAGCTTCTAGAAGGCAAGAAAAAGCTGGATCATGTATTTTCAAGGGTTGCAAAGGACCAAACTTTCTACGACAGTAAAGCAAAGCAAGGTGTAGAAGAGGGTAGCATGAAAAGAGTAGCAACCAAGGTGCATAACAGTAGCAAGAAGTTCATTATATGAAGTCTTCAAGTGGGTAGCACTGCATACAATCATTGTAAAGGTATCATTGTACTTAGTCATTGTAAATACATTATTGTACAAATTGTACTAGTGTCTATCTTCCAAGGGTTGAAGAGGCAGTGTTGGGAGGTCTAGGATCATCATTAGGTGGTTGTGTAAAAGTTGGGGTTATGGTCTAGTATATCTTCTTCTTCTGCATCATTCTATATCATTGTAAAGTGGACCATTTTCCCTGGTACAGGAGTCCATTCTTCTTTTATTCTTCTATAGGGTGGTAGGGTGGTGCTAGGGTGAGTTGTAGCTCATTGGGTGTTGGGGCATCCGTTCAGTTGACTACTGAAGAATCTTGGGCGTTGGAGCGTCCATCCGGTGGGAGCTGGAGAAGAATGCTTTTCTAGATTCTAGGAAGTTGGAGCTTTATTTTCAATTGGAGTTGAATATTAAAGAATTATTAGAAAAGCATTAGGTGGTTTTTGTCCCAAAGTGGGTTTCCACCTTAGAAATTGTGTGCATTTGTGTTCCTCTTGTTTGTTGCTATCATTGTACAAACACTGATAATAATTGAAGATTAACTAATGCTCTAATTGAAAGGAATACTGATTCACGCCCCCCTCTCAGTATTTCCAACATCGTCTTCCTGGAGCTTCAAAATCTTGTCCTTACGTCCAAAGAGATCCAAAATTTTCCTCTTTACTTGTTTAGAAAAGTAGTCTAGGAACAAAGGTTTCATGAGTCTAGCGATTTCTTTAACTATGGTGACAAGCTCCATATGATGTTGTTGTTTGCAGTTAATGTCCAAGATTTAACCATAGACTTCAAACGTCAAAGTTTGTGAGAGATGATAACCATCTTCATGAAGAGTGTGGTCTCAATAAGTTGTGTCCAAGAGTCTCAGATATAGTCAGTTAATTCTTATTCTTGGAGCCACGAATGACAAAATTTGAAAAATAGCACTCCTGTCTCATATAAATTTATTATTGATATGTTAGTATGTTATGTTTGACAATAAAACAATGATGATATATTAATATCTTATATATAACAATTATTTACAAGTAGAAAAAATAACAAATCATTCACCCAATAATCACTCTTACAAATAATTTTAATAATAAATTTACAAACAATCATACCATAATTTTTTATAAAAAAATAAATTTATACTTTATCAAATATTTTTAAATTACAAATTTTTATTTTTTATACTAAAAATTTATTTAAAAAATATTATAAATATAATTTTTAATATAGTTAGAATTTTATTAAAAACATAGTTGTTTTTTCACCAAACTCCTTAATTTCTCATCATGAAAACAAGTTAGTTACAAGTTGATCGCACATCCCATCCTATAATTTCAAATTTACATTATTATTTTATTTTATAAGGTTTTTACAAAATATGTTGCTATAATTATAATTTTTTATAAATATTATAACTTAATTTCAAATTAGTTATTAGTTGAGTTGTCATATCGCATCACATCCTGAATTTTCAAAATTACACCAGTACTTTTAAAAGTTTATATAAAACACGTTTTCAAAATTATAAAATTGTTATTAATATTATAATTATTTTCAAATTATTACATCATATCATATGATTTTAAAATTATAATATTAATTTATGAAGTTTTTACAAAATACTATTTGGTAAATTTTTTAAATTTAATGGTTAAGTGTATGTGATTTTTTTCTTCAGAAATTATATTATAGATTTAAAGTTAGAGTAGAGTATATATACTTTTATAAATTTCAGTATTTAAATTGCAAAAAAAATTGTCCCATAAATAAGAAAATTTTATTTATTAATTTAGTGTTTAGTTTAGTCATGACTTTAAAAATACATTATTATTAATATAACATTTTTATTAATATTATATATTAAATCACAAAATAAACTCCTACTCCAAGTTTCATAAGCTAATTTAGTATTTAGCTTAATCATGACTTTAAAGATACATTATTATAAATTAATTTTTTATTATATTATTATGTGTCATAGTAATATAATAATTAGATTGACTTAGTTTATTTAAATTCCAATTCATTCTATCTTACAAAGCAATTTCTCAAATATTAAATATTAAAATATTTTATAAATTATGTATGAGACCCCTTGGTTATGGGGCAAAGATTTATGGTTTTAAATTTATAATTTCTTACAAGGAAGTATAGATTATTGCACTAGTTTATCTGTTAAACATTTTGAAATTTTTTATGGTCTAATTTATTCTCTGAGAGAGATTTGTTGGACTCACAAGTTTGAGTTGTGAACTCCTCACAATTAATTAAGATGTTCATTAAGTGCTAAATCTATTTATGCATTCAAAAATACAATTTAAGTAATGGAAAATGAAAACCTCTATAAAAATTACATCACCAAATTTTGACAAAAAACTAAAATATAAAACAATAACATTACACCTTTTTATTCTTATTATAATATAGTAAAATTCATAACAATCATATATTATTATGTGCCATAGTAATATAATAATTGGATTGACTTAGTTTATTTAATTCCAATTCATTCTATCATACAAAGCAATTTCTCAAATATTAAATATTAAAATATTTTATAAATTATGTATGAGACCCCTTGTTTATGGGGTAAGGGATTTATGGTTTTGAATTTATGATTTCTTACAAAGAAGTATAGATTATTGCAGTGGTTTATTTGTTAGAAATTTTAGAATTTTTTTATGGTCTAATTTTCTGAGAATCTGGTAGAGATTTGTTGGAATCACAAGTTTGAGTTGTGAACTCCTCACAATTAAGATGTTCATTAAGTGCTAAATCCATTTATGCATTCAAAAATACAATTTAAGTAAAGAAAAATGAGAACCTCTATAAAAATTACATCACCAAATTTTGACAAAAAACTAAAATATAAAACAATAAAATTACACCTTTTTATTCTTATTATAATATAGTAAAATTCATAACAATCATAAAGTAATATTAATCATTTATATTTCTATCTTAAAAGCCATCACTGTTCCTTCTCGCTCACTACATATTTGGGTAGTGGGTTGTATGCGATCGTAGTGGATTTGGTGTTTTTTTGTAGATTTGGAGTTTTGTTTTCAGCTATCTCGCTTGGTCATTTACAATGGTTGCGTGTAGAGTGCTTCAATATTTGTGACATATTAGAAGTTTATGTTGTTGATTTGGGATTTCTAGTACCTCAACTTTCTATTAGGTTGGTTGATATATTCTCTCAGTCAAATCCGTTGAGTTCATTGCTTGTAAAATGGGTGATATTTCCAACCCTGGTGTGGATGGTCATAGCTCTCTACCGCATGATAGATTTGTAAAAATGGCGGATACAGTTCCTTCTCTTGATTCAAGTTTGTTGTCTTTGTAAAGAAGAAATTTAATACCCTTAAAGAAAGAGGGTCGATTGGTAAGTTCATCGCTATTTGGCCCAATTATAACTATGTTTTAGAATGGACCTCTAAAAATTGGGCAGATCATGAGCCCATCGGTATTTTATATTGTAGAAATGTTTATTTGTTTTCCTTTCTAAAAGTAAAGAGGATAGAGATATGATCTATAGATTTGGGCCCTATTTCATGGGCTCTAGGGGAATGTTTCTCACCCACTGGACTCTAGATTTTAATCTTACCACAGAAATTTCTTCTACTTTTGTTGAGATTAGACTATTGTATCTTCCCCTTATTTATTATGATGGTGGAATTTTCAAAGCTATAGTTGAAAAATTGGGCCAATACATTACCATCTCTCAGGGCAAGGATAACAACTTATCCTATGTTAGAATTTTTGTTTAAATGGATTTTGCAAAATGACTCCTTGAGGTGATTTAGCTTGACTTCAAGGGTTGGTCCCATCTTCAGGCTCTAGATTATGAGCATAGTCCTTTTAAATGAAAATTTTTTCATGAGTATCGACACTTTGCAAAACTTTTTCCAAAATCTTTGGCATCTCAATCTCTACCTATCAGTTTGTCATATTCTTAAAGTAATGATGATCAAGGAGCATTCAAAATAGCGTCAAGGAAGCACAAGAATCATCCATATAAGAGGCCTCATTCCAGTAGGTATGAATCTCATTAGCTTCCTCCCTCATGTAATATATATGAATCTTTTAATTCCTCAGAGGTCAAATACATAAATGAAGAAGATTAGACAAATTTAGATTAAGTGCCATCGGTGAACAAAAATTCACTTGGCAAGGAAGAGACTTCTTCCAAGGATATTAACAAAATCCCTCCTCAAGGTAAGAAGGAATAAGAGGTCAGTTCAAAGGAAAATAAGGAGGCCAATCCCTCCTCTTATTCTTATTTCTATTTAAATGTTCTAAATAACAAAAAATGACCTTTCCCTCTATTAATAAGAAGTAGGAAAGATCAAAGGAAGAAACCCCAAATTTGGTACTTCCTGTGGTCCTAATGGGGGGTCAATTCTAATTAAATATTATAAATGTTTTGTTTTTGTATCATCTTGTGCAAGTAATTTGTAAGAATCTACTCCTATTCTTAAGAAGTAGTAGGTTCAAGTCTCATAAAGTTTAGTATTGGACCTCACCCTCTTCTTCTTTTTTTGGGAGAAGGATGGTTTTTTTAAAATCATTGAAACAAATTCCCCTATAGTACTCATTATGTTGTACTTCAACTACATGTTTCGACCATAACTTTTTCCTTAGTAGAAAATTCTTATTTTGGTTTTAATAAAAAAAATTATCTTAAAAATCAAGCCATTTAGTTCATGTCATTCATATATCATTATTTCCTTTATATCAATCACATATTCAATGTATAATGATCAATTTGAGTCCATATTTTAAACTTAAGAGTATCTTAAAAGTCAAATTATCCTTCATAATATTTTAATGTATATATAAAATTATTATTTTGGGGGAGTGGTAAGTGTGGGGGGTTGTTCTTTTCTATGAGGAAAATGCATATTTTTTTTTCTTGGAGTTTGGGTCTAGCCACTAGTGACCAAGAAAAACCATATGCCCTATTTCAAGGAGTGAATTTGGAAATCAACTTAAAACCCCACTCTTTTCTTATCATTAGTGACTCAAAGAACACACTTTGACACTTAAGAGTAGGCTCAAACCCTTTGGAACACAATCTAATGTCAATCTTCAGGTGGGTTCAGATGGGGCTCTCCTCTCTCCCAGGCATGGACTACCTTCATGTGCTTAGAAATCTCATCACTGACACTAATTACCTAGACAATTGTATGGTTCATTGTCCATAGGACTCCATATGGATCAAATCCTGCACATACACCCATCCCATTTCACGATGACCTTTTTGTCACCACATATCATACAATGGATGATACAAGTGGATATTTATATCAATTGATGCCCTCGGTGGTTGACACAAGCTAACTAAGAATGTTATAATTAAAGGAGTAGGTTCCTAGGCTCCCATACAAGCAAATTCATCGTATCATTGCATGAAGGACCGATTATTTCATCATGTGGAAGATTCATTTTCTTTCAAACTTCCTTAAGGTGGTTAAGGATGTCTATTTCCCTATGACACAACTCTATTTGGACATACACTTATTTCTCTAGTTGGCTTATGCTCTGTCTCAATTTTTTTCTCATAAATCCATGGTGCAATGAGAATAATCATAGGAGATGAAGCTTCCTCTTGATCACTAATTTGAACTTGATGACATTGATGACTCCATTTGACATTTTCAAGTTCGATTTGCAAGTTGTTTTTTAAGGATTCAAATATTATGTTTATGTATAGTATTATTTGTTGAGAAAATAATTGTTGTTGATTTAAAAGGTTAATCAACTGAAGAAGGAAATATTACAGGCTTAAATATTGTCTTAAGCCCCTTCCAAGGAGGTATGACTAGTCCCCTAACTCCTCTCCATTGAGGAGATATGGATTTTTTAAGAGAAAAATCAATTTTTTTTACCCCTATTAAGTCAACCCTCCCATAAGACTAGTCTGATCCACTTATGTTGGGTTAGCTCTATAAAGGGACAATGAGGCCTATAAATAGGTCATTCTCCCTCCCATTCAGCCATAGAAATTCGGTGAAGATCAAGAGGAAATTCAGATTTGTGGAGAAATGAAGATAAGAGGTTCATACCTCATGAGCATAAGGAGGAAGGAGCAAGGATTATAGTGGCTTTTTTTTTTGGAGAAATTTTCTTGGTTCCTGGAGAAAGTTTTGATTTGTTGCAACCCTCAAAACTCATCCTTATTTCATGGAATTTATGTTTTCTCTGTTCAAGAATTTCATCCTATCCTTATCTCAAAAAATTGGCCTATCTCCATTTCAATCATTCATCCTTGTCACAGGAAAATTCAGGCCCATATTACCTCAAGATTTGACCTTATTTTAGGAATATATCAAGCTTGTATTACCTCATGATTCAGCCTTTGTGTAGGATCAGTTTGGGCCTTATTTAAGCCTAATTATAAACCACATTTTTAGCCCTGTGGCAGCCACTTTTGAACATATTTTTTTACTTTCCCTCGAAGTGTTGGAGCAGAGCTTGTTTCCCATCTTGAAGTCTAGATTTGAAGAAGCCTGGAGTAGATTTTGAAGTCATCCTAAAGCATCCTTTGGATCCATATTGGAGCATCCTTTGAATTCACCCTAATGCAGCCTTTGGAGCCATTTTGAAGCAATTATTTGAAGCCTATCCTGAAGCTATCTTGAAGGATTTTTTGGAGCAGTTTTTGAAATAGGTTTGGGTCTTATATTGAACAAATTTTTGAAAAGTTTTTGAAGTGTTTGAAAATGTTGTATCCTAAGAGGCTTAGAATCCTCATTTCTACTAGGTTGGTTCCTAGACTTACTAAAGAGGATTTGCATCCTCATTTCTACTAGGTTGGTTCCTAGACTTACTAAAGAGGATTAGTGTCCTCAAAACCAGTTTGGTACCTTGGTTTATAACAGGATTGGTGTCCTTATTTAACAAATGGAAACTTGAATTTGTAAAGTAGGATTGGTGTCACCATTACTATATTCTAAGTTAAAATTATTCAAGTTATTTTTATTTTCAATTCTTGTGTTCTATTATGGTTAGTGTTTCTCATTTGTGAAATAATTTTAAGTCACAAAATATAACAGTTGAAATATATATTGATTCATCCCCCTCTTAGTATTTCCAACAATTGGTATCTGAGCTAGATTCTTCAAGATCAACCCAACAACTAGAAGAAGGATTTTCAATCACAATGGCCAACAAAGAAGCACTTAAAGTTCCCCACTTTGATGGAAGAAATTTTTTCTTTTGGAAAAATGGGATGAAGTAATATCTGATGTTTCTTAGTGTTGAATTTTGGCAATCAGTTATATGAATATAAAATCCCATCCCCTTTACCAATGGACCAATATGGGAAGAAGGTGTATGTAGCAAATGCCAAGGATTTGAATTCTATAACATGTGGTCTATCAGACTCACCAAAGTTATGAATTGTGAATCAATTAAATAAATGTAGGACAATATTATCAGTATCTATGAAGGAGATGACAAGGTAAAAAAAGAAAATATTCAAACATTTGGAAGACAATTTTAAAGTATAAAGATGAATGATGAAAAATATATTGCTGCTTACTTCCTTCGAGTGGATGAGTACTTAACTCTCTCAAAAGGCTAGGTGAAGGTGTCGAAGAAAAGAAAACTGTTCAAAAAGTTTTGAAATCTCTTCCAGACCATTTTGATGCTAAATTTTGTGCCATAGAAGAGCTAAAAGTCTTGGGCACTTTATCAATGAATGAGCTTCATGGAATCCTCATAGCATATGAGGTGAGGTCAAGAAATTTAACTCATAAGAAAGCTGCATTCAAAGCATCAAAGTCATTAAGAAAGGGAAGAATAATGATTGCACCAGTGAAGATTCTTATACTTTAATGGCACAACTTGTTGGGAGGATGAAGAAAGGATCCAAACTTAAAGGTAAGTTACCTCTTATTCTTTTTTATATGTGGTTAAATAGGACATCATGCTACCAAGTGTCCTTTAAAATATGATAGTGATGATGAAGAAGAACCTAAGAAAATAAAATTAAAGAGGAGAGGCTCAAGAAATAAGATTTTCTTCTCCAAACAAGGCAATGATGTCTCTAATGAAGAAGAACATGATGGAAGCAAATAAATATTATTCATGGTTGTCTCAAATGAAACAAAAAATCTAGAAAAATTAGAAGAAAGCATGGATTTTTTTTCTCATCAGTGCCTTAGAAGAGAATGATAGAATCAAAAAATAGAATGGAAATTTATACCAAGAAATCATCTCTCTCAAAAATAAGAAATAAGAAGCTAAATGAGTAGAAGAATTTTTTAGAAACAAACTAAAGGAAAAGGAATAAATCTGTGAAAATTGCAAGCTGAAGTAGTATCTCTTAAAAGGCAGTTGGAAAAAGTCAACACAAAATTGAAGAGCTCCAAAAACTTGGACATCATTCTCAATTGTCAAAGGCCACCACATGAAAAATTTGGACTTGACTATACAGGTGAATCCTCTAATTCAGAAAGGGGAGACACTAGTATTCTTCACAAAGAAAAACCCATAAGTTTTGTTGAAGCCCTTAAAGGGTCTCATTACAACAATCCAACGAGATACACAGTTCATCCAAGAAATGAGAAGCAGTACTTCCCTAAAATAAATGACTTATAAATACAAGCTTATATTAACATGTTTCGAACTATATTATTTTGTCACTATTTCTTTTGTAAAAAAATTGTTCATCAGGAAAAACATTGCAATGCAAATATCACTAAAATAAGGTTGTTGAAATTAAGATCCAAGACCAAATCAGAACTCATAATTCCTTTCCTCCTCTTTCAAAGTATAGTCTAGAATGTTATAAATGCAACAATCTAGGTCATGAAGCACAAAACTGCTCATTAAATTAAAAAAGAGTCTAGAAAAAGAAGACTGAAGAATATGAGAAATTTGGACTAGTTATGTATGCTCAAATCAAGGAGAGTCAATGGTTTGTTGATAGTGGATGGTCTAGGCACATGACAGGGGACTAGAAGAAGTTCGTCTCATTGAGAAAGGATAGGGATGGAAATGCGACCTTAGGAGATAATGGGCCTGCCAAAATTGTTGGAATAGGCATAATGAGTCCCAAAAATGGCAAGGGAAAAACACATAATGTGTTATATGTTGAAGGACTTAAGAAAAATATTATAAGCATTAGTTGAATGTGCAATCAGGAATATGATCTCATTTTTCATGCCAAGGAATGTGAAATAAGGAGATCATCTTTAGGAAGTCTAGTAGGAAAAGGCATAAGAACAAAATATATTGTATACATTCATAGTGGAATTCAAGAAGAAATATGTTACATGATTCAATCAAATGAAATATAGTTATGGCACAAATGTCTGGGACACCTAAGTTGTAGAAATTATGATGTATATTTGCAACTGCTCATGAAATTTTAATCAAAATCACAAGACACAAACCTACTCTATTTCTCTGCGGAATTGAATTCACAATTTAGAACATCAATCACAAACATGGAATGAGAAAAAACACACATGCACACATGATTTTTCTAGGGGAAAGAAATCTACTAAAAACCCCTTTTTCTTCTTTCATTAATATGATAAATAGAGATGTATTACAATTTCTTTGCTCAACTGAGCACAACCTGCAAGTGAATAACCTATATCTCTTCTCACTGAGAAGCTCTGACCCAAAATTAGTCAAATTATTCCTCAGCTTGAGCCCCTATTTCCTTGTGTAATTCCTAAGAATTAGGACCCTATTATTTAGGAACTTCCTCCATAATGATTGCGCAATTCCCAAGGTTGATAATCTAATTGCATGCAAAAACTATACACTCAAGACTAGTCTACAACTGATGTTACACTACCTTGGAATCTCCACCCCAACTAGGGAACTCGAATTCTCTGCATGCACTATCTATTTTGGGTTGATTGATCAGTTAACTGGATGATCACTAATTTATATTGAAGTCCCATTGCACAACTGACCTTTTGTTAGTTCCTCTAATAGTTAGAACTAGTTTAACTGAAAACAACTTGAAACAATTGACCTTGATTGCTACAAATTAGCAATAACACATGCTTAAATGAACTCTAACTCCTCTAACTTGAATTTACTGAGCTAACTGAGTGACAAGATCCATGCCACCTCAGTTAACTGCATCCATGTTATCTGTTGGTGTGGAAATTCAAATTTTCTCAATTTGAGCAAGGCAAAATCAAATTGAAAATTTCCTGTTGCATTTTTCAACATAAGCTTTGATAACTTGGTGAAGATCAGCAAAACTCAAGAAGTAAGAGATATGCCCATAATCTCAAAACTAGCAAATGTTCTTTTGTGTATCATGTCAACATGGAAAAAAGGTAGGACCAATTTCAAGTCAAAGGGATGTTCAACATTCATGCCACTGGAAATCATTCACATAGATATATGTGGACTAACTAGAATTCCAACACTGCAAGTGTTACACCATTTTTTGGTCATCTAACCTGTTACTATTAGATGGACCAAAGTACACCATGTAAGACCAATTTTACCCTAAGTAAAATTTCTTTCACTATGAAGAATAACTTAGTAAACCACATTTATTAAGTCATTTATGGTCTAAACAGGAAACCCCACGAGGAAATATTGAATAAATCCACATTTGTTTGATTTTCCTCAAGGACTAATTAGTTAAACAACAGTTTAATTAATATTCCTGGTCATATTTAACCCAAAACAAGAAAATTAATTAGATAAATCATTATTTATCTTATAATTTTCTAGGAATAACTATTTAAACCTTATTTAAATAATATTCCTTGTTAAATTTGACTAAATCATTTATAAATAATTGAATAAATCATTATTTATTTAATTATTACTCAACCACATCCTTAAAATAATAAATAAATCATTTATTTATTTATTATTTACAAATAAAGAGATTTGACCAAAGTCAAATTATTTTTCCCTCCAAAAAATATAATAAAATATTCCATAAAAGTTGGATCTTGATTTGGTTAATAAATTTTTAATTATGCACCAATATCTAGACTAACTCAATATTTTGTTATAAATAGAAAGGTTTTTCCATTCATTCACTACCTTTTGTTTCCTAAAGATCACTCTGGATCTATACTTTTGGTCTAACTTTGATCCTCCATCATTGTCATATTTTGCTACCATTTTTCTTATGAGCTCCCTTTGAGTTCCATTTTTGTCCAGGTTTTCTACACCATCAAGAGAGAGAGATTTTAGATCTGAAGTGCTGAGGACTTACAAGAACCCATCCCATTGAGGGGGACTGGTAACATCTTTCTATGTTCCCTTCCCAGGTGTCAAAAATACAATTTTTTTTTAAAAATATTCTTGTCTTGTCTATTGGATGCATGGAGCAGCTCTTGCTTTTATTTACTGCTTAATGTCTTTTCCTACATAGATCTAGATTTTTCAGCATTTATCTTGGTCAACTAATTGCAGATCTAAAGAAATTGGTAGCCATCTTTGATGTTAGGGCTATTTTTATGCACAACTAAAGTGAGCTTTTATCGTATGCTTGGGATTAAGATTCATACTAACAACAAGGAAAAAGGTAATTTATGTTATTGATATATTATTATTGTAGAATGATTTCAGTATATTTCCTTGAATATAAATCAAAAGCACTAGATTTTTTTTAAAATTTCGCATAAGTTGAACATGAAAGTGAGTTGAAGATCTAGTTCTTAAGATCAAATATAGGTGGAGAATTTACTTCAGGGGAATTCAATGAGTTTTGTGAAAAAAATGGAATCAAAAGGCATATTTCTATTGCTATGACTCCACAAAAAAATGGAGTGGTAGAAAGAAAGAACATATATGTATAAGAGACTGCAAGAACGATGTTATTAGAAGCTAAGTTACTTATTGAATTCTGGAAGGAGGATTTTGGGGCAACAATATAAATCATAAACAGGGCACAACTTCAGTGAAACAATGATAAGAATCCATATGAACTATGGAAAGGAAGGCTTAATTTCTTTAAACACTTCAGAATATTTGGAAGTAAATTATTTATGAAGATAAATGACAATTCACTAGCCAAGTTTTATTCATGCATTGACAAAGGAATTTTTCTTGGATACTCATTAAGAAGCATGGCCAACAAATTCTACAACAATCAACTTCAAAACATATTAGAGAGCACTAATGTAAAAATAGATGAGGCTCTTCTTGAGAAAGGAGTAGATATAACAAATGAAGAAGACCTTATCCTTACATATTAGGATGAAGGTGTTGCAAAAGAAGAGTAAGAGTTAGAAGACCAAAAAGAAGAACAAACTCAAACCCCATCCAAGACAAATTTCAAGTTTTTATAAAAGCACCATCCAAAATATCATATTATCTGAGATATGGACACAAGAATATAATCACGAAGAAGAACGATAAACACGCCAAAAAGAGTGATATCGCTTTGATATCCCAAATAGAACCAAAGGATTTTACTCAAGAAAGTAAGGATCCACATTGGATAAATGCAATGGGGGAAGAGATGAACTAGATTGAAAAGAATGGAAAATGGTAACTAGTACCTCGTCCGAAGGACAAAAATATAATTGGAACCAAGTGGGTGTTTAAGAAAAAAATTAATGAAGATGGGAAAGTTAGTAGAAACAAGGTAAGATTAGTGTGTAATGGGTATACTCAAATTAAAGGAATTGACTTTGAAGAAACTTTCACTCCAGTTTCAAGACTAGATGCTATAAGAATGTTTCTAAAATTTGCATGTTCAAAATTCCATTAGATGGATGCAAAATCAACCTTTCTAAATTGAAACCTAAAAGAAGAAGTATACATGGGACAAAAAGAAGGGTTTGACTTGTCAGAGAATAAACACTACATATAAAAATTGAAGAAGGCCCCGTATGGATTAAAATAGGCTCTAAGAAATTGGTATGCTAGACTAGATCACTACCATAAACAATAAGTGTTTAAGAGAGGAGTTGTATGAAGCTAAAATGGATGAAGATAATGTGTTGATCACACTAGTATATGTGGATGATATAATTTTTGGTAGCAAAAATGATGAAATGAGTCATAGGTTTTCCCAAGAAATGTCAAAGGAATTTTAAATGTTAATGATTGGAGATTTGTCTTTGTTTGTTGGACTTCAAGTAACTCAAACCAATGATGTATTTTTTATAACACAAAAAAGTAAGTCAAGGAAATGCTTAATAGGTTTGGGTTGGAAGAATGTGTTAGTGTAAGCACACCTATGATTACAAGTTGTAAGCTAAGAAAGTATGATGGATCTCTTAAAGTAGATGCAAATATCTAAATATCGATGATTGGAGGTCTTTTATATCTGACAACTTCATGACTAGACATCATGCAGGTAGTAGATATGGTGGAAAGGTTCTAGTCGACCCCTAAGGAATCTTACATGCAAGCTGTAAAAGGGATATTCAGATATCTAAAGGGAACCCTTGATTTTGGACTTTGGTATCCTAGGAGAAAAAGTCTTACCTTGACAACATAAACCAATGCAAACTGGGTAGGAATCATTGATGATCAAAATAGCACCATTGGAAATACATTTTTCTTAAGAGATTGTCTTGTATCTTGGTTAAGCAAGAAATAGCTGTATATATCTCTCTCCACAGCTAAAGCCAAATATATAGTTGTAATAGACTGTTGTACAAAAATCCTATGGATAAAGGAAGCCTTGAAGGATTTTAAAATTTAAATAATTAGCCTATCACCATCTTCTATGACAATACCAGTGTAATTAGTCTTTCAAAAAAACTAGTCATGCACTAAAAAACAAAAAATATTCCAATCAAGTACCACTTTCCCCGAGAACAGTTTGTTGATTAAAACATCAAAATGGAATATATTAGCACTAAGGAACATATTACAGACATATTCACTAAACATATGCCCTTAGAAGCATTTGGATATCTTTGTCAAAATATGGGTGTCACCTCTCTTGCATCCATTTGCTATTGATGTCAAAGGGGAGTCGTAGAAAGATAGGGGGAGCAACAGGAAACCAGGGGGAGAAACTAGGAGGTTAGGGGGAGCAACACAAAGTCATCAGAATGTTGCCATCAATAATAAAGGGGGAGATTGTTGAGAAAATAATTTTTATTGATGTAAAAGGTTAGTCAAATGAAGAATACAAAATTATAGGCTTAAATATCATCTTAATTCCCTTCCATCTAGGTATGGATCATACCCTAACTCCTCTCAATTGAGGAGATATGAATTTTTTAACAGAAAAAATAAATTTGTTTGACCCCTGTCAAGTCAACCCTCCCATAAGGTTAGTCGACTCCACTTGTGTTGGGTCAAATATATTAAGGGACAACAAGGCCTATAAATATGCCATCCTCTCTCCCATTCAACCACATAAATTCGGTGAAGATCAAGAGGAAATTCATATCCATGGAGAAGTGAAAATAGGTTCATATCTCATGAGCCTATGGAGCAAAGAGCAAGGATTATAATAGCTATTTCTTTTTCAAGAACTTTTCTTGGCTTCTAGAGAAAGTTTTGATCTATTTCAACCTTCAAAAATTAACCTTATCTCATGGAATTTCAACTATATTTGTTCAATAATTTTGGCTTATCCTTTTCTCATAAATTATAGCCTATCTATGTTTCAAGGATTCATCGTTGTCATAGGAAAATTTGGGAATGTATTAACTTAGTATTCAACCTTATTTTAGGAATATCTCAGGCTTGTATTACCTTAGGATTAAATCTTTGTGTAGGCTTATTTTAGGCCTTATTTAAGCCTTAGTACATACCACATTTGCGGCCATGTGGTAGCCACTTTTGAAAAAACTTTGTTACTTTCCCTATAAAAGCGTTGGAGCAAATCTTGTTGCCCATCTTGAAGTCTAGATGTGAAGAAGCCTAGAGGAGCTTTTGAAGTAATCTTGAAGCAGCCTTTGGAGCCATCTTCAAGCAACCTTTGAAGTCATTCTGAAGCAGCCTTTGGAGCCATTTTGAAGCAGCTATTTGAAGCCTATCCTAAACTTCTCTTGAAGGAGTTTTTAGAGCAGTTTTTGAATCAAGATTGGATATGATAATGAACAAATTTTTGAGAATATTTTGAAGTGTTTGAAAAGGTTGTGGCCTAAGAGGATTGGTGTCCTCAAACCTAGGTTGGTGCATTGGTTTATAAAACGATTAATGTCCTTATTTGATAGACTAATACTTGAATTTGTAAAGGAGGATTGGTGTACTAATTAATATATTTTGAGTTAAAATTATTCAATTATTTTATTTTCAATTCTTGTGTTTTGGTATAGTTAGTGCTTCCCATTTGTGAAATAATTTTAACTGGAATAATATTGAAATTGAAAGAAATATTGATTCACCCCCCTCTTGTATTTCCCACATTACAGATGACTATTCTAATTTGAAAATACATACATATAGAATGTATGAATATATTCAATAAAAATCCATGTATTTTACTATTGAAATTCGTAAATTTTCAACAAATATCATCAAATTTAATCATATGTAGGTAATAAATAAGAAAACTTTTAACCAAATAGATTTTTTTTTTTTTTCAAAAAGTGTCCAAAAAAATAGCCAATTACCAAAAATTTTCCCCTAAAAAATTTGCTATTGAGCAGCCTAGATTATAATATAATGAATATAATGATTCAACATTGACTGTGCTTGCAAAAAATTGAGAATGAAATGGGTTTAGACTCTAAGTCAATTGGAAGAGGTGAAGATGCTAAGCTCTCCAATGCCTTGCTCCCCTTCCTCCTTTGTTTGTTCTATTTCTCTAAAGCGGCCACAAACATCCCCATTCCTTCTAATCCTAAATGTTACGACACCAGCAGTAAATATTTTCAGGTGTTTATTATATAATTTCCATGAGGATGCTTTTTACATGGTTAGTGATGTTCTTTATCAAGGATAATTTTACTATTTTCTATAAATTTTCGAGTGCTTATTATATAATTTCTACTATAATAAACTCTTGGTATACAAAGGCGTAATTTCTTTTTGTTCATGAGTCTTTGGGTTTTCTTCAAATTAGTGAAGAATATAGTCAAAGTTATAATCTTTTCTTAGATGTAACTTTGTTATGAGTTTAACCATTAATTTTAATTAGTAAAATTTTACAATTATGATTATATATTATTAAAAACAAAATCTAAATTTTGATTAATAAAATTTCATAATTATGATCATATATTATTAACAACATTTTTTTAATTAAAAAATAATTTAATTAATTTAAATGAATTTTATAAAAACATTATATTAAAAGAATATTGTTTTTTAATTGATTTCTTTTTATTTAATACAATTTTATGTTTTATAAAGATAACTTAAATAGTTTAATTGACTTTTATAACAACGTTGTATTGGAAAATATATAAACAATATTTATAAAAAAATATATATATGAATAATATTTATTATTCATAAAATGTAAAATGCAAAATTTCAAAATAAGTTAATTTTTATAATAAATAAAATGTAATAAACAATATTTATAAAAAAATACATATATGAATTATATTTATTATTTATAAAATGTAAAATTTTATAATTTTTATAATAAATAAAATGTAAAGTGAATTCTTATTATTATTATTTATTTTTATTTTTATTTTTTGAGGTAATAAATAGATTTTTTATAATAATAAATTCAATTTTATATGAATTTGGAACGAATTTATAATTGGTAAAATATGAAAGTTAATTAATTTTGTAATAAAATAGAATAAATTTAATACTAATTTAAAAGTAATTCAATACATAGCTAAAGTGTTTATTATTAATATTTTTTTTAATAGGATAATAATTTTTTTTAAAAAGATTTTCCTTCTATTTGAACTCCAATATGAGTTAAAAATCTTCATCCTATACAATTTTGTTAAAATTTGAAATTTATTTTTTTATACAATAAATTTGGATAAGTTGTATATTCATTTATTTTCAATAAATTTTTTAAATGTTTTGAAAACATAATCTTACAAAATTAAATTTAAAAGCATAAATTTATAAAGTTGATCTTAATAATCATCGTTCTTAATATAAATTTGCAATAAGAAAAATATGAAATTAAGTGTGATAATTCACACTTAATTTTTTTTTTTTTTGCCTTTTTTTTCATTTTTTGTTATTCATTCGAGTTTGGTTCAACAAGAACCATTGTTAGTTCTCTTCATATTTACATTTGAGAAGTCTTTTTGTCTGAATTTGAGCTCTTAGATACATGAGCTCTTTTTGTGCCTCTATTCCCATCGGGTGCCGAAAAATGATTAGATTCAATACCCTTTTGAATAAGGGTAATAAAGCACGACTGTGCCACAATATCCCCATCCAATTGGTTTTCATGTGGAGCCAATGCATTCACTTATGTTTGGACAGGATAACTCTCCATGATATCTTCTTCTTCTTCATCTAAGAGGTGAGGATCTGAAAGTTTCCATCCTTTTTTTTTTTTTGGTTTGAGGACATGTGTTTTGGAAATGACTTGTTTGGAAACATATTTGACATTGCAATTTATTGCTCTAATAATATAAAACTTGGGACCACTATAAGTTTGTGTTTCAATATTATGTGATTTTGTAGACCTTTGTTGAGGTCTATCTCCACACATATTCTGGCAAAAGTAAAATGAACTTTCTCTATTATTTCACCATTTTTTTGAATTTGCCCAAAGTGTTTCCAATATCCTCTAAGACCTTATGATGTCAAAAGGGAAGAGGGAGGTTTGAAAGTATCACCCATACCGACATAGTTGATACCACTGTATTTGTGGCATCAAACTCAGGGAACCATGGAGTAATAAAGAGCCCAACTTTACCACAAAATTATGGTCCTTCATTTAGAACATAATCCAAATATTTATAGTTAGGTGTCCAAAACCTTTGGAACATAAATAAATTTCATAGTTAGGTGTCCAAAAAGAGAAAACCCATTGGCATAGAGCTTAAGGTTTTGGACATAATTTGTAAATAACATCCATGGAATGTAGGATAGAGAAAAGGGAATTTAGCTCAGGAAGGTTTACTTCATAGCTAAAACTTCTTACATTTGTTCTATAATATAGGGTCATGGAATGTTTTGAAGTTGTTTTGCTGAAGTGGAGGACTTCCCTTTCACTGCATCCTTGGAAGAGACAATAGTTCCATTTGGTATCTTGGGTCCAATAAATCCTTCACACAACCTTAATTTTAGGACTAAGGTTGAGTTCCTTTTGATGTTCAAGTCTTTGATCTCAGAAGAACCTGGGTGTAACTTCCCTTCAAATTGCATACTTTGCAGATTTGTTGGTATGCCCCATTTTTCCTCTATGGGTTGCTTTAGGATAGGGACAATAGTTTGAACTCCTTATCTAGAGAGTAGAGGACTTCCCTCTCATATTCTTGATAAAAATATGAAAAGGGTTCTACTCCTTCATTTCTAGAGGGACATATTGCTCGGTCCTCAAAAGAGAAAATGGGTTCTTTTTGTGGAGAAAGCACTCATTTAAGCACAGGAAAAGAAACCACTGCCAAATATCTACCCATGAGATAAAAAAAAATATAGAATATAGGGCATGAAAAAAATGGATTTGAAATAAATCTATGAAGACTGCTCCTATCTAACTGATCTTAGACAAAATGAGGCCCAAACCAGGCAAACACTGTTTGAAATCCTAGTCAAAATATATACCTTGACGCTGCAGAGGAAGGGCCATTCCACCTTAGGCCTAAAACAAAACCCCCATCTGTTGATTCCTAGGCTAAATCAAGAAGCAACAAATCTGCAACGTGGTCCATAATCGAATAAAGAAGCAGACCCCTAACCAACCACAGTGGCTGGGCAACTTACACAACTTGAGAAAACCCTAAACAATGTGCAATCCATTTTTTCTCAAATACTTCAATAATATTATATTCAATAGTTATATACTTTTAATTTTGAAATTTAGGTTTAAACTTATGTAATTTAAATTTTTAATTTTATGGTGATGACTGATATTTATTGAAACTAAAATTAAATTAAAATATAAAATAAGTAGCCATGTTATTTATTTATCATGTTTATGTGTACTAATTCATTTAGCAATTTACCTCATTTATAATATATCCATTTAACTTCGTATTTACCATGTATTAAGAGATATCATTTTTTTTAAAGTAGAGATGGTTTTTCAACTAAAAAAAAAAAAAAGTTTCTTTCTTTCCCTTATTCTTTTCAATTTATATAAAAAAACACCGCTAATGATATGACCCCATTTTATTGATGATAGATATGGATTTAAGATAAGTTTTTAGTGGTCTTACAAAGGAGGAGTCTCATACAACCCTTGGCTATGACCTTAAAACTAAACTATTACTATTGTAATATGTGTAATATTGTGTCTGTGAAGCGAAGGTCTGACGGTGGAGGGAGATGGATTTCATCCAATCCACCAAGGTTCAAATCTCCGTGGAGACGTATGCCTGTTGTGTCTTGGCTAGAAGAGTAGGCGACCCCAGAGCGGACGTCTCGGCTCTTCTTGAGGCATAAGTTCCTTGCTATTGTGTGCGGCTTGCAGGCTGTTGCACCTAGCCTAGGTTTATAGTGGCAGCCAGTTGGATTTGAACCCGGGCCTTGCTTAGGCAACTCTCACCAGTTACCGATTACCCTAGATCTAAAAAAAAAAATATGTGTAATATTGTATTGGAACAGTCAATCAAATTATTTTGTTATTAATATTTTTTTAATGCCATTTTTTTACTCAACTATTTTATTTATCGTCAACAATGAAATTTGTTTATATATATATATATATATATATAAAACCAATTTATAAACTTTAAATTTAATAATTAAAAAATTATATTTGACTTTAAAGTCTCTCTCTCTCTCACATTTGTCTACTTAATGTTCATTCAATATTGGAAAAATTATACATTTCCTTTATATTTGGTTTTATTATTATTTTTGTAAGTCAATAACTTCTATTAATTCAAGGGTAATTTATACCGTGATGAGCATATCTTCAAACCACTAATGGCCTCAGTCTTATCGGATTTGTTGCCCAATTGGTAAAGACAAAAAGACACAGACATTAACAAGAGAAAACTAGAGGACCAAAGATTTGATTGCCCAAATGGACCAAAACTATCCCAAAATCAAAATACATTCCAAAATTATCATTAAGCACCCATATTACCTAGAGCTGGGTCATCATGGCCATCATCACTAGGTTGTCGAAACACTGCATGTACATGTTCCTCCATGTGTTCCATTCTCCCTTCAAAGTTTTCCAACTGCTCCTGGAGACTCTTATGTCCTCTACGAAGGGAGACTAATCGATCTAGCATATGACATTGGTTATGCTAGAGATAATTCATAAAATCAATGATTTTATTAAAATAAATCTTCCAGGAAATCACATGAGAGATTTTAGAACCGACGCGTTTCAAACTACTGAATGTAGTTCATCATCAGGATAATGAAAACTGGCTGATCTAACTATCCATATATATATCATGCAAAGAAAAGCAACGGTTAAAACCTATGGAAAAATAGATGTTAAAAAACGATCAAAAAAGAAAATAACCAATAAATAAATGAATGAAAACGAAGCCCATCCTAAAGTAATAAAATAATAAGAATAAAGACCAAGTTAAAAAAATAAAAAATAAATAAAAAAAATAAAAAAAATATAAAAATAAATAATCCAAATTAAAATTAAAACTAACAAAATAGTCACTATAAAATAAAATAAAAAAATATAAAGAATAAGTCAATAAAAGTAAAATTAAAAATAAACAATAAATAAATTAAAATAAAATAAATAAACAATTATATATATATATATATATATATATATATATATATATATATATATATATATATATATATATATATATATATGAATATATGATAAAAAAATAAAAAAAAATAAAGAAATAAATAAAAGCGACAATCAAAATCCAGGGAAAAATAGATGTTAAAAAAGGTCAAAAATGAAAATAACCAATAAATGAATAAAAACAAAATAAATCCCATCCTAAAGTAATAAAATAATAAAAATACAAACCAAGTAAAATAATAAATAAATAAAATAAAAATAAAAATAAAATGAAAAATAAAATCATAAAAATAAAAACTAAGTCAATAAAATTAAATAAACATAAATTAAAAAATAGAATAAAGTAAGTAATAATATATATATATATATATATATATATATATATATATATATATATATATATATATATATATATATATATATATATATATATATAAATAAATTAAAAATAAAGAAATAAATATAAGGACTTTTAAAAATCATACAACATAAAAAGAAAAATAGCCTAAAACTGTCAGCATTAGAAATAATATTTAAAGTATATAATAAATAAGTGAACATCAAACCTCAAACACGTTGTGGCCATCACGATGATCTCTGGCCAGTTGTTCTAATGTTATTCTCACTTGAAAAATTTGAGCTTCAAGCAAGTTGAAAGGCTTAGGTAGGTCTACAAGCCCAGGGGAAATGCCGTTCTATTGTTCCAACTCCTCCCCTTTGTCATGCTGGTCCACATGATGCACTTTCCCCTCTCTAGGCCCAACCTCGCTAATGAAGCATGATCCCTCCGATAGTAACTTTTCTCGACCCACACCACAGTTTCCAGCCAATGCCCTGACTTCCTGGACATGTGAAACTCCTCCAAGCCCAAAACCCCCCAGCCTTTGGCACACCCATGCACCACTCGAAAGACACACTGTATAAACATTCCCCAATACCACAATGTCTACCACACAATGGCACAAAATCAACCAACCGCCAGCCCCTTCCTGTGAGGTCAACCCACCAACAAGAAAAGCACCACCCTCCCACCTATCTATAGGCTCTCCATCCTTGTCAATTGCTTCCAATTGCAACCACATGGATAATTATGCTACATATCACCAAATCTTCGTCAAGTTGCCCCTCTGTAGACAAAAAATCACCACATGACAAATCACACACCACCCTAGGGTTTTTAACATTCCAATTGGCCACCCCGACTTGACCCAAGGGCTCCTCACACTCCCCTCCAGGAACACTAAAAGACAAAATCCAAAATACAAAAAAAAGAAAAATAGGAAATTAAGACCAGTGTAACCAAAGGATTTGTGCGAGGCATCCGGGAAAAACTCCCCTCAAGATGCCAACCTAACACTCCAGAGCACTTTTCACAGGCCATAGAGAAAACCACACCCATAAAAAGGCCTACAACAGGGCCAAACCCAAACATAGCATACCAATTACTGAAACCAACAATGGGAAAACAAAACGAAGTTACCTATTAAAAAATGACGGGTGTTGTCTTGAGACCCAAGCGGAGTACAAACCCAACTTCATGAGCCACCACACACCAAACTAATACGAAATTATCCCTGGCTGCAACAACACAACGCATCATAGGGTCCCATATGGCGGTCTAAGTCACCAAGAGAGTCGACGCTGCATAGAACTTCTCCCTCACATAACACACATTAATCGACTTCAAGCCAGAAGCGGGGAATGACTTGACTTGTAAGCCTCTTTTCGCACTTGGATAGACTACTACCCTTGTAATACTATCCCTTATCGCCCAAAACCTGCAAATGAGCTCTATGACCTAGCCAAGACGTGTTATACTCAAGACATTCTCCAAAACATTCACCCATAGAGTGCCAAATAAAGTGTTCCCAACATGTTTCGAAATCATTGGTAACGTGTAAAGCGCACATTAAAACCCACGTCCTAAGTCTCCAATCAACCATCCACCACCTCATTAGAGATATTTGGTTTTATTAATTATTATTTTAATTAAATAATAAAAAAAATTAAAATTTTAATCCATATACATAAATTTCAAAATTTAAAAAAATTTTAAATTATTTTTTACACTCATTATAAAAAAAATTAAATTTAATATTTTCTCAACATCTAAAATTTATTAATCTTTTTAAATACTAAATAAATCTAAAATTATTAAAACAAATTTTATATTAAAATAATGATTACTATTAAACATTAAATATTCATGTACTATTAGTACTTTAAAATATAAATATAATTCTTATCTCTAAGTTTAAATTAGATATAAAATTACAATTCTTAGCTCTAAATTACATTTTCCCTCGTAAACTTGTTAATCTTATATGTACTTTTATTAACTTGATTTAAAAAAGAAAGTTACTTACGTTTTTTCTGTTGGGTAGTACAACAATTTTGTACTACCTCTTGTACTACAAAACATGACAATATAGAAAACAAAGGTGCATAGGGTAAGGATGGAGTGAAAGAGAAGAATCTTGATCTATATGTGCAATGAGGTAAGGGTACTTCGAAAAGGAGAAGCATATCATCTTAAGGTTGTTTAAAAGGGAAAGGGAATTTAGTATTAAACATTTATATTATATATATCTATCTATATCTATATATGAAAATGAAATTCAGTTGTTTTATAATTTAAAACAAAATAATTGATAAATTATTATTTGTGTTTGATTTTTTTTCTTATGATTGTGAATGTGTGGATTGTCATGGTATATTGAGTTT
This sequence comes from Pinus albicaulis, assembly GCA_034641835.2. NCBI lineage: Eukaryota > Viridiplantae > Streptophyta > Pinopsida > Pinales > Pinaceae > Pinus > Pinus albicaulis. Next base: position 658,021,636 of record CM076571.1, read on the forward strand.
AATTTTTTTATTATAAATTGGTTTAAATATGTGTGAGTATAATGTTAATCAGTATGAAATTTTTATATGATTTTTGTTTGCAGTGAGTATCTAGTTTGTGATGATTATATGTCTATATGAATTGTTATATTCCATAAATGGATGGATGTTGTTGGATTTTAACTAGATTCGTTGATATCTTCAGTGTTTGTTTTAGATATTCTCTTGAGAACCAGTTGTAATGAGGTAATAGTCTATTCCTAGCTTGAGTGTGTGATTGAGAGTTTCTCTCAAGGACTTGGTTGTCATGATGTTGTATGGCTATCTTTGGATAAAGGCTTTGTTGTATATGGCTATTGAGCTAAATGGAATAATGACTACCTTTTGGTGTACTGCATGATTGAAGTGAAGGGAATATCTTCATATATTTTTGTGTTTTCTCTTCATTCCTTTTATATAGTAAAACTGTAATGTAATTAAATATTTTGTTTCATAGTTGATTAAGTAGGCCTTATAAACAGATGGAGAGGAATCACATGGAGAATCATATGTGGCCCTGTGTTTTTCAATATGGTATCAAAGATGTCAAACCTCTTAAAGCAAAGAAAAAAAAAATATATGAGTGGTGTGTGTGTCATAATGGAATATCCACATATGAGAGAAGAATGACTTTGTTCCATAATGGAGTGTATGTAGTTATCACTGAAAGTATTTCTTAGAGTTTTTTTTTTTTTAAACAAAAAATAGTACTGGGAGATTTCATTTCATAATCATGCCAAAATTGGGCAAACTGATTTCCTTTGTTGCTATACTGACCAAGTTTCTATACAAGATTACAAAATGCAGCATTCAATATTGCTGAGATTATACTATAGACTTTACAATATTGACCAAGAAACAAAACACATTTATAATTATGCATATAAAACTAACATTAGATTAACCATTTGGGTCCGCAAGAAGGTTAAGGTCGATTCCCGTCAACTCCTCTTCATGTATGGAGTTTTTATCGAATAGCTGGATTTTTAAGTCCTCTATCTAGTTGTGGAGAGCATAAATTTCATCCTCCTGTTGGAGGATTTTCTGATTCTTCTCGACATTTCTCTCGCTCATTACACATGCCTCCTCCTACTGCAACTGAAAACTCCTCTTCAACTCTGCCATACCTTTTCTTATCTCGAAATGTTCTCTCTCACATGGAGTGCATAGGTGAGGTGTGAATGTTGCTATGGGAGGGACCCTTTCAATTCTACAAGTCACTCTCCTAGAGCGCTTGCGAAGAAATACCCAATGCTCGGGTTCCATTGTTCCTTTCTCTAGGTGCAAACACGACTTCGAAGACAAGTTATCAAGTTCAATTCTTAGGTTATTGCTCACGCTTTAACCTAAGTTTGACCCCCCTATTTATTCTAACTCTAGACACTCCACCGTTCCTTTAATTCCTAAAAATAATTCCCAACACCAGGCTCTCCAGAACTTGAAATTACCCATAGAATCAGAGTATTAGGCCGAAGCTAGGAGGACCAACCAAGGGTGGAAGCACCTATTAAAGAGCCTACCCCCAATTTCTCTCAAACACGACTTGAAAATAACAGAATTCCCCCTATCCACTTCAAAATCAAAAAATTCTTCCCCAAAATATAGAGCCACAATACTCCACCCCTGCCCAAACAACGAATTCATCAATGCCCACCAGAAACCTCTCATATAGCCCTGAATCCCACCCAAGTGTAGGACCTCGACCTTCTCACGACTAAGAATTTGGAAACATATCCTTAATTTATAATGAGAGTTGAAATTGGTGATTGGATTCTTACCTCCAGGATCCCAATCACTCCCATGACTACTTCACTATATGAAACGACCCTGTTCTGGAGCGAATTAAATCCCCCTCGTGTGAGCCATCCGATCGAGCTATGCAATATTAATTTGGGCTCAATCTCAGAGGATGGTTGCATTGTTCTGGTAATACTTATCATTTGACAAACTTGAATTTGGGACTAAAATCTAAGATTTCCCACGCTTATACCCTTCTTGATGCCATGTGTCATGAAATTCTTTTTATTGATACCACCCACTACGTTAATGAATTTGCACGATTTACAAAAGTTACTTATGTAATTCCACGTGCTCATTATTCTATGTGTCTTTAGTATGAGGTGAGAGGAGGAGTGAGGATGGAGTATGAGGGGATTTGGGAATGAAAAGAGGATGCAGGGGTGAAGAATGATGGGAACAAGAGAAGGAGGGGTGAGGCGAGGATGGGAAAGGGGAGAGAAGAGGGGAGGGGAATGAGGGGGAGGAGACATCGAAGGAGGGAAGGAAAGGAGGGGAGAGGGGTGGGAGCAAAGAGAGAACCATGATCACTTGTCTAAGGATGAAAAAATCCCAATTTGTCCCTATAATCCCTTTAAGAGTGTTGCTATTATTGTTAAGAGGGGGAAAATTTTCCATTAGCCAGTTACTCTCTGACATCATGCAATGGAAATGGGGTAGTGACCTTCATTTCCATTTACCTGGCTCATGTTCTCCTCTCTTTGACAGACTTGATTCGCTTGAATGTCTACCTCCTGATTCAATCTTCTTATAATGTGGTAGAAGTGTACCTTTTCGAATTGTCGGAAAAGGCATTTGATTATTTCCATGACTTGGTTCAGCTTATTATTTTGAGCAACACTATTGTTAACCATGTGTTTTATGATAAGGAGGGAGTCCCCTAGGATGTTCATAACCTTGATCCCTCTCTGTTGAGTGATGATGATACCAAAGAAAATACCACATGTCTCTGATTGATTGTTCATTTTCTTGCTTAGTCTTCAAGCATACTAATCTACTATTATTCCATCAGGGTTTATGAGAACCCCTCCCCCACCTGTCACCCCAAAGTATTTCTTAGAGTTGACAGAAAAGGAAGGAAGTTTATTTTCAAGTTTATAGATCTAACCTAGCCCATATATCTTGATAAAGAAACTAAATGGGAGAAGAAGGATGATCAGGCCCAAATGGTAATATTTATAAACTTGATATATTCATCAAATTTCCATGCAAAGAGTTGTAATAATACAAATTAATGGAGGACACAATGAAGTGTTTGTTTAATTCCTTTAGCATAGAAATGTGGATCCTTCTTAGGAAAAAAAACTTTTATATGATAGAAGTTGGAGAGAATGATTTGTAATAAATTGATTAATTCAAAGAGATACCAGATTAATTGCATGATGTTGGAGATAAAATAACATATTTTAAACTTGTTTCCATAAAAGAAAGGTGTTTCACCATTCCTACTATCATAGCAAAGGTGAATTCCATTGAAACCTTGCATGATATTTTCCTATCCAAAGATATATGAAATAAGGTTTGTTTCGGGGAAAATCAACCTAGAGGTTTGTTGGGTCAAAACCTCCACAGATCAGGGCATGCTATTCAGAAGGACTCACACACAACCATACTTAAATGCTAAAAACTAGATAACAACGATAGCAGAACTCACCCGTAGTCCTACGTTCGATGTAGATCCTGCGGGGTCCAAACCCCCAGCAACCTTTCCTTCTCTCCAACCTGGAAAACAAGAAAGAACATGCACGGAAACCGAGTTGTACAGCATATATTTCTCCTAAATGTTAGTGTAATCCATGTGAAATATGATATAAACAATAATAACTGCTTAATAATCAATCTTTTCACATATACAAATAGATACTAACACATAAGTTCAGGAACAAGATGGTTCTTCATTAATGCGAACAACATGTACAGAAATAAAGAGTGGAGAGATCACGTGAATCCTTCCACGATCTTCAAGCAGACCGTCGTCCGGATCCGTCCCGCCCTTGCCTTGCTAAGATACTTTCAGGACTTGTGCAATCGAGATGGCATATAAATGGATGAACATCTCCAAGAAACAAGGGTTTCCTGTATAAATATGGGAAAGTGCAGGAGGCATGGGAAATCAGACTTGAATTGGGATTCCAACAGAGTATAATATCTATAAAATTTCTCTCTCCCTTAGGCCATACACATGAGGGGCTTTTATACTCCCTCGAAAGTAGTTTCAATCGGTTGACCACGTCTTTGGGGTGGTTGAACTACGAATGGCTCTTGGCTTGAAAACAAAGGAATTTTTATATATTTTTAATGGTTTTAATGGCATACGTGGAAAAGTAAATGTGGACTTGCGTATACACGCGGAAAAGTACGGGCATACTGTGTATGGGAATTTTAACCATGTTGTTTTTAATGAATTTTATCAAAGTTTGTGGGAATGGGTGCCGAAAGCCATAAAGACCATCATTAATCACATGAGGGTGAAAATGATGCTATAACAGATGCCCCCTAATATATGAATTCAGAAGGGGTGCATGACAGCCGAAATATATTATGTGCATAGAAAGAACCCTGCGAAGACAAGAGAGGACTTCACCAAATTTTAGCTTGCCAAAAAACCAATGAAAGAAGTCATAGAGTCAGCTCATGTCTGAGGCAGGCATACCCATGCTCAGTGAAAGAAAAGTATGTCTATAGATCCAAAATGTATACAAGTATAGCTAAAGCGAGAAGTACACAATGAATCATCGACATGGCCCGGAAAGACCCCGGCTTCGACCAGCAAAGACCACATATAGAACGATTGATCCAATGATGTTAGAAAGCTGGATGTCGATCATATAAACTAAATCTCTCCAAGTACCAAATCATAAGGGTGGAACATGGTACAATCATAACGGGCAACATATGAGATCTTTCTTTGTCTTGACAACTGTAACACATAAGGGTGAACGGTATCCACTGAGCCGAATGGGCCCACGCCCGAAATTGAGCAGAAATGCGTTATGCAACTTTGGGGTCTTCCACCGATCACTATGTACAATTCTACATAATGGAAATATGATTCCAACATGCACCAAGCGAAACGGAGTAAAGCCAGTTGCAGTTTTCACTGACGTCTGGTATGCCCAAAGTGTAGGATACAACATGATATGCCAGTTGGATCGAGCTTTATCAATCGTCCTTTGAAGAATGGTCTTCAAGTATTTGTTCACAGCTTCCACTTGCCCATTGGCCTGAGGATAATAAGGAGACGAATGTTCCTACTAGAAACCTGATTTTAGAGCCAACTCGGCCATCATGCCTTTCTGAAAATGACTTCCATGATCAGTGACAATCTCTCTAGGAATACCAAAATGAGCAATAACTTGGTTGAAAATAAAAAGAGCTGCTCTCTCACCATCATTCCCAAAAGTAGGCATAGCCCTCGACCCACGTTCGTAAAGTAGTCTCTGCTACAATAATGTACTTGTGACCTTTAGCCGAAGGCGGGTTGCAAGTAGTATAATCAATACCCCACTTTGTAAAGGGACCGATAGTAATGACTGGAAAAAGCGGAGCTGGATGAGCGTGCATTTTTCGAGTATAAACTTGACACGGATGACACTTTTTGACCGACTCCATACAATCTTTGAAAATTGAAGGCCAAAAGTACCCGGCCACGGGCCACACAGAGGCATGGCAGCGGACAAAGCTAGCCACCACAAGCTCCTTTGTCGGAATCATTCGGCACGACCTCGACACCTTGAGGAGTTAAACAACGTCTTAGGATTGAATCAACCTATGAAAAGCGGTATAAAGCATCACCAATAATTAAGTAATTTTTAGCCAAGTGACGCAATTTACGGCGCTCATCTTTCGAAAAAGTAGAGGGAAACTTCGCAGTCTGAAGATACACAATGATATCCCCATACCAAGGATCCTGTGAAGAGATGTGAAACAAATGTTCATCCGGGAAGGATTCATCATAAACTATGTCTTCTCCACAGGGCAACTCAGAGATTAATTCCGCGAAAACCAATGATTTCTTGGACTTCGTAGACATAAAATCAAGATCAAATTCCTGCAAAATCACAATCCATCTATTGTATTTCCCCCCAATCACTCGCCTACTGAGAACAGCGAAATGGTTAATTGTTGCCAAAACATAAGTTTTTAAGTAGAATAATGTAATGTTGGAGTCGACGCACGGCATGAGCTGTTGCTAAAGCTAACTTTTCTATCGGAGTGTCTTAGGAGTTAGAGTCCTACCAATCCTCGACTAAGATAGTAGATAACATGCTGTACGAAACATCATATTCCTAATTAATTATGCAATAGTAGATTTCTTTCTTGCAAGATAAAAAGGAAATCGTCTGTAATCAGGTGGACTCAATATAGGAGCAGAGGTCAATGCTTTTTTCAAAGCATCAAATGAGCACTGAGCAAAGTCATCCCAAAAGAATGGAACTCCCTTCTTCAACAATCTCATAAATCCTTTGGTAACTTCAGCATAATTTATGATAAATATCCGAAGGAAATTAGCTTTTCCTTGTAGACTTTGAAGTTGACGAATAGAAGACGGGGGAGGCAATAGAAGTATTGCCTCTACCTTGAAGGGATCTACCCGAATCCCTTTCGAAGACACTATGAATCCCAATAACCGACTGGATGTAACAAAAAAACACTTGTTCGGATTCAATCTAATCTTGTAGAAATGACATCGTTCAAATACTTGACGGAGGTGAGGAGGATGATCCATTCTCTTTCGAGAATGAGCAGCTAAATAATCCAAATACGCCTCGATAATATGTTTAATGTCGTGGAAGGCATATGACATGGCCCGCTGAAAAGTAGCCCCAGCATTTTTAAGACCAAAAGGCATTTTCTTATAAGAAAAAGTACCCTAGGGACAAATAAAGGCAGTCTTGTGCTGATCTTCAGGACGGATAGTAATCTGATTATATCCGGAGAAACCGTCCATGAAGGAGAAAATCTCATTACCGACACACTGATCGATAATCTGATCTATAAATGGTGTGGGGTAATTATCTTTGGGACATGCTTTATTAAGGTCTCTGAAATCAATGCAAACTCGAATTGTTCCTTGTTTTTTATCCATGGGAACAGGATTTGAAACCCATTCAGTCAAAGGAACAGGGAAAATAAATCCCGCCTTAAGTAGCTTCTCCACCTCGGCTTTGATAGCTGCTGCCTTCCTAGGATTGACCGGACGAAGCTTTTGCCTCACAGGCTTAGCATTTTCGTAAGTCTTGATCTCATGCTGGACAATAGATGGATCTATACCAGGCATTTCCTCATAAGACCAAGCGAAGACATCCCTATACTCTTTAAAGAGTTCGGTATAAATCTAAATCTCTTCGGCGGGGGAAAATTCGGTTCCGATGAAGACATTCTCCATTATCATCGGATCCTAGGAAATGTTCACCGGGATAGTAGGAGAAATCACGGCCATGTTCCCTTGACATATGCACGTATTTGGTGCTAAAGGGTTGGGCCAGGCGAACGAACCCAGGAGACGGAGGACTTGTAAAACTTGTTTCAACTTCACTCTCCAAATCGGGTAAAAGTAAGACCGATGATGCAAATCAGCTCAAGACGGTCTATCTATACGATCATAGCTTCCGGGATGGCCTCTTAAGATGGAAGAGTGGTATCGAGGCAACCTGGGGCAGAAGAAGAACTAGTGTCACCGGAGCCACATCTCGTCCAACTCCTTACGAGTGAAAGAGGAGGCTGGGATGGATTACGTAGAGTCAACAAAAATATTTGGTAAGAAATCTCAGCTGCAGACATTGGAAATTCCATTCCACCCACTTGACCTTCCGCTAATGTGGCGGTAGGGGAAGGTAAGGTCCAAGGGTTCGAAAAATAATGAGTTATGAAGAAGTCTCTTCGAAGAGGAGCCTTGGAGGATGAAATTTCATTTATATGAACCGTAGGAGGAGGAATATCGAAAGTACCCATCAAGGAATAATACATTCCAAGCACTAAATTCTCAATAGGCACCTTAGTATTATCCAACTTTGGAACAGTTGAGTCAGTAGATGCATTCGGGTCTACAGGAGGATAGTCCAATTGGTCCACTGTAACAATCCTCCCTTCCTAAGGGAAACAAATAATCCGAAATAATGAGGATGCAATGGCATCCATCTCATAAATCCAGTTTCTCCCCAACAGAAAGTTGTAGTCCAAGCTTGCATCAACTACCTCAACCTCTATATTCACAGTTTTGCCCCCAACACAGATAGGCAAAGCTGGGGCAATACCATGTAGTCTGTGAGAATGACCATCAAACTAAGTCAGAAGAGTGGTAGATGGAACAGCTTTGGGAGATCCAATCATCTTCCAACATGTGAGAGACATCACGCATGTGGAAGCACCCTCATCAACGACCGTCCGAAAAATATTGCATTTTTGATATGATGATTTGATATGAAAAGCCATATGATGGGGGAGTCTCTTTTTAAAATTAGACATATCAAATGTAATCATAAGAGACTTTTTTGGATCAATATCCCCAATGGCAGTGAGCAAAGCACTGCGCTGAGCCGGACAAGACTGGAGCACCTCTAAAGCCGACATGGCACAAGGACTCTGTGCTAGATCTTCCATAATAGAGTAGTTCTGGGTAGCCCTAGCATTTGGATTAATCATTGAACGCTTAGTAGATGCTTTGGGCATCTGAGGTATAGGCTCAATAGTAGGCCTCGTAATGTGAAGCGGCTCAGTAGCATCAGGAGCACCCTTAGCTTTCGAAGAATCTTCTTCGCCATAATCACGGGATCTCGTAGTGACATCCACGTGAGCACTCATCATGAATATTTTTGATGGAATTTCCCCTTCCTGGGTGCCCCTACAGGAAGCCCGAGGATTTTGATTTGCACCAACAACTATTTTTTGCCCTTGGGGAAAAGGGTTTGTTAACACAACCTGGGAACTTGAAGAACCCTGCTGAGCTAACAAGCGCTGCACATCTTGAATTTTAGGGCAAAGGTGTGTAAGATGGTCTCCAGCACACAACTTTCATGGAAATTCACTTTCTTTTTATCCTTTTGACCCTCACCAACATGCTCATTGGTTTTATTTGCATTACCCTTCCCATTCTTGCCTTTTTTCTTATTATTCCATACCTTCTTCTTCCCTTCGGATTGTTGATTTCCTTTGGGATCAGAAGCTTGGACAACATTTATCGACAAAGATTGGGAAGGCGATGACTCAGTAGGCACAGCTTGACCAGAAGGAGCAGATTGTATAGACAACTGCTGCAATTGAGTAAGCAGGTTAGCTGCACCATTATTGATCGACCTGATAAGTCCATCACCATGAGGACCAGGCTTAGTTTTCGATAAATCTAATTTGGAGCAAGGAGCATTGGGAAAATATTTATGGAGGACCCCAGATTGAGAATATATCAGTTCCAACTGCTGGGCCCTAAAAATAGCCTACTCCTCAGAAAATACCCCAGAAAGGGATACATCTTTAAAAATTACTGACTGCAGAGATTTCAGAAACCATTCCAAAAGGAATTTGCCTGGAATATGAGCTTTAATAAGCCTCTTCCTTCTCCGCCATTCCTGAATGTGGTCAGAAATGTGGGTTGCGTCGTCCTGCTTAAAATTAGATAGGAGTTCAGTCCCGGCGTCATAACGGACGGGCAACTGGAAATGATTTAGAAATGTAACAACCAGTTCTCCAAATGTAGCAAAACTGCCCCCAGTTAGCTCAATATACCATTTGGCAGCGTTTCCAGTTAGGGTGCGTTGAAACAATCTCAACCTAATCGAATCATCGATCAGGGAGTTAGAAGAACACCATAAATGGAATGTGGTGATGTGATCAGCCGGATCCTCTCCATTCTTTCCTTCAAACTTTGGAATGTCTGAAGGTAGTTTGGTCGAGACCGGAGGCCACCCCGGACTGTACCGAATCGGATCATTCGTCAGTTTCGACAAATCTGGCAAGTTTAACGTTGCCAGAAAAGGTAAACGAGGCGGAGGTTGAGGATTCCATCCTTGATAGGATGAATTCCCAACATTCTGAAAAGAATACCCTGGATTTGATAAGGCACCAGGTTGCCAAAAAGAACTCGTAGAAAAAGGAGAAGAACCTCCTCCCAACGCAGAGTTACCAAAGACCAGACCAGTTCCCCCTCCTAAAGTATTAAATGAAGAGGAAAGCCCCTGATAGGGGTTCCAGGCATTAGACAGAGGGGAAAAATTCTGATAAGCACTCAACGAAGGGAAAGAAGCATTACCTTGGTGACCAGCGTAAAACTGATTCCCTGCCCCCGCTGTAGTGAATACAGGGTTCCAACCTGTAAAAGTGGTCGAATTCTGACCTCCAGACCAAGGGTTGAAACTCTGAGTCTGAGAAGTAAATGGAAAGGACCCTAAAGAAGGATTCGAACTAGGAATATGTCTAGTTCCGAAGGGGAACCCTTGAAAAGAAGCTGATCCACTAGCCATGGAAGACATGGGTGTAGATGTAGCTGCAGCAGCGGAAAAGGAAAAAGAAGGAATCCCACTAGTGGGCATTCCAAAACAAAAGGGACCAGATTGAGAAGCATGTGCTTGGGTGAAACCAGAGCCAAACACAGCAGCACTAGAAGCAATCGAAGATATAGCAATAGTGCCCCCTCCTTCAACAGAAGCAGGAGTCTGAATGCTTGCAGCACTCACAGCAGAAGTCGCGTTCCCAGTCGTGGCCATCGAAAGGTATGTATAATATGGAGGATCTTCCGGTCTCTCTGACTCAGGTCCGATGTATTCAACAACGAACGGATAATCAGGAGGAAGAGGAGATGGAAGTGACACAGAGGGTTCAGGTACTTCCTCTATTTGAACTTCTTCTTCCTGCGAAAATAAAACTCGCGAGGTGAGCGGAGCGCTCCTCTCGGAACCAACACCGGAACCAATTCCAAAACCTTCAGAACCTTGTGGAGGATCTCTCTCCACTGCGTCAGACGCCACAGGGTGATACTCACCTGCTAAACTACTCCTACGCCTTCTTGAAGAAGGCTCTGAACTCTCGGGAGATAACCCCCGGATTCTCCTCGATCGACGAGGCGCTTGATCAACCACTTTAACAAATTTTAATTAGACTCAAAAAATATAAAGCTAAGCAAGCTAGGAGCAAAGAGCACTCACTACAAAAAATAATCCCTGAGATACAATCAAGCAAACAGCCTTCAGGTATTTCCGCTCCGGGTGATTAGGACCGGACACCAAAATACAAGAAAGTGAAATATAGGACCTCCCGAAAGTAGTCTGGGATAATTACGGCCTAGGCCTACTAGCGAAGGTAACAGAAACAGTTACGCCAACCTCCTAACGACAGCCTTTGCCGGCACAAGTACCCAAGCTTTGCAAGGGCACCCCCCAGAAGTACTGCTGAAAGTGATGCGACGTCTGCCTCAGGTACCATGGGTATTCCCCCCCACAGTCACCTATGTGGAACCTAGGAGTGGCAACTATGGGCACCAATCCGTGTCAGAAGCCGGGTGGAACGGTCTTGAGGTCAGATTCAGCAAATCAGAGAGGGGGTATCTCTCTTCTCGGCCTTCACTTCCCCTCGCACTTGACTCTCTGGAGGAGAGCTTTCCCGGTCCACCTAACGGAGTTGGATTTCACTCAATTAATAAAATTCTATGTTTTTGTTTGAGCGGCCTTGGAGAGTTAACTCTCCACTCACCTAATCCAAGGCCCTACAACCTAGCTAGTTGGTGTATGACACTTAATAAAAACTTTCTAGTTGCTTTTAAATTATAGCGCTTATTTTAATCGGCTGTTATGTTAAGTCAAAGGGATATAGAAATGAAACTTTTGGTGTTTTGATGCAGAAAAGAAATTAATAAAAACCAAACTACATGCAAATGCAGTAATTGTCTTTCGATGAAAAGCAACTTCTACACAGGTTCTACGAGACTAATTTTTTTTTCTTTTCTTTTCAGATAACAAACTTCACACTCACAAAAACTATGAAAATGACTAAATGCTTAAGTGCACATGATGCAAATCACTAAGAGCATGTAAATTATAAGATGCAAAAACTAATAAAGCAGAGAGAAATTTCCCAAAGATCCTTCATTTTTATCTCTTTTTGGTTGTCCAGAAAGCTAGTTCCCAAAATCAGAAACTCTTAGTAGAAAGACACCAAAAACGCTTGAAACAAGAGGAAGAAGCCAATGACAATTCCTTTCCAAATCAAGTCGAAAACCAAAGGCAAGAAACCTCAAAAAAGCTTCAACAAGATGTAACGAAACGAAAACAAAAAACGCAAAACAAAAGAAAATGACAAAACAAAATGTTTTTTGAGCTTTTGAATTTTATGAAAAGAAGAGCTCGAAAAGACCAAGAAAACTATCAAATCCCAAGCCAAACAACTCTGAATTTCAAGCAAAACTTCAAAAATTCTCCAGATCTTATAGGGCTACCTAGTAGCAAGACTTATATGAGCAAAAGAAGACAAGAAACTCAGTCACTCAGCCTAGAAGAATAGTACAATCTTGCAGCAAACAAAAACTTCAAAGAACCAAGCAAGACTCTTCAAAAGTTGCAACAAGACCTAGTCAAATGAATTCAAGAAAACCAATCGCAAAATGGGAAAAAATCGAAGTGAAAAGCAAGAAACAAAGGTAGGAAAGAGTAAATGAGCAGAGGCTCTCTGTTCTGATAAAGCAGAACAACCAAGAATCCCCAGGAAGAGATCTTGGTACTCGAACCAGAAATGCAAGCACAAGAAACAAGATTTGCCAGATAAGCTAGTTTTCAACCAAACAAGAGAGAGAAAAGACCAAAGACCACTTTCTACACAATCCAGAGGATACAAAGACACTGTAGGAACAGGTCTCCACAGGCAAATAGGACCAAAAATCCAAGAAATCAAAAATTTCAAAATTCACCCAGGCATACGCTACTTGACAGTTTTGAAACAAGCATGCATACGCGACTGTGTTAAAGGAAACTCGCGTATACGCGACTCCCTTTAACAAAAACTGCGTGTATATGCGTCTGTGTACAGACAAACCCACGTATGAAAAGGTAAATAATAAAAAATAAAAGAGATCAAGCCTGGATAAGGAACCAGGTCTTCAGTCTGACTGAGAAAGAGTTAACTGGACTGGAAATAAAAGTTAAAACTGTTGGAAACCTTTCAAACAGCTGAAACCACCCAATAGGGGAATCACAAGAATGTGTTCCCCAGTGGAGTCGCCAGTTCTGTTTCGGGGAAAATCACCCTAGAGGTTTGTTGGGTCAAAACCTCCACAGATCAGGGCATGCTATTTAGAAGGACTCACACACAACCATACTTAAATGCTAAAAAATAGATAACAACGATAGCAGAACTCACCCGTAGTCCTACGTTCGATGCATGAATCCACGCCGAGTCCAAACCCCGGCAACCTTTCCTCCTCTCTGACCCTGGAAAACAGAAAAAGGCTGCCGAAAACCTGGTTGTATGCCTGTCTTTCTCCTAAATGTTACGTATAAATTAATAGCAATCTGATGCTGATAATAGCTGCTAATAATCATCATTCCTATACAATGAATACTAACATAAGGTTAGAATAAGATGAACATTTATTATAAAAAGCATACAAAAATAAAGAGTGGGAAGTCACGATCTTCACGATCTTCGTGCGGTATTGAAGATGGGACCGATCATGCCTCGCTAAGATGCTTTCAAGAGATGTGCACTCGAGATGGCATATAAACTGATGAACATCTCCAGGAAACAAGGGTTTCCTGTAAAAATCTGGGAAAGTGCAGGAGGCATGGGAATTTAGACTTGAATTGGGATTCCAACAGAGTATAATATCTATAAAATTTATCTCTCCCTTAGGCCATACACATGAGGGGCTTTTATACTCCCTCAAAGTAGTTTCAATCAGTTGGAAACAGTTGGCCACGTGCTGGGGTGGTTGAACTACTGGAGTAACCATCAACCCAGCCCGAAAATAGGGAATTTTTATATATATTTTTAATGGTTTTAATGGCATACGCGGAAAATTACATGTGGACTCGCGTATACATGCGGAAAAGTCTGGGCATACCCGCGTATGGGAATTTTAACACTGTTTTTTAATGAATTTGTTCAAGTCTGTGGGAATGGGTGCCCAAAGCCATAAAGACAATCATGGATCACATGAGGGTGAAAAATGATGCTATAAGAAGGTTATGAACTAAAAGAAGGTTTGGGGCATTCCAGTCTCTCTAAATACTTGGAAATTATATTAGAAGAAATAGAGAAAGAATAATGGTACAACCATTTTCAAGTGAGTGGCAGAGGATGATTTTCTAAAGGAATATTTGATAATTCTCTATTGACATGTTTTAATTATAGTGAAAGAGAGCACCTCATCAAATATTGTGGTAAGAATAAGTGTCAAAAATTTAAAATACAAAGTCAATTAAATGTGGTGGAGGTAAATTCCACTAATGCAATGTTACCCAATGTGTGAATTTGATGGGTTATCTTAAAAATAGAGAAGTTTTCATTGTTGTATACTATTATTACTATTGCATCTCATAGACACATAATCATTATTTCCTCTACCATCTCCTAAAATTTATTCTTCATTGTATAATTCCTCCAATGAACTCATTCCATATCAATAATTTAGTTCCTTGATTATCATTTCCTAATGGTTACAATCTATTGGGGATTTGTACGAAACCCCATATATAGGAATACCATATTTATTAATAATACAACCATACATACATTTCTTAAGAAATTAAACTTGAAACACATTATATATATAAAACTGAGGAGGCTATACCAACTTTTAAGCTATAGGCCCATTCCAATATAATATCTCAAATGGTATATTATATATACAGGAAAATTTCTTCCACTTCCCATGCAATGCTGATCCCCTCTTTGACTTTTGATGCAAGGCCAAAGCCTATAGGTCAAATTAACACAGTGACAATTATTTACACAACCATGATAAGAAGAAATTCAATGTTTTATTAATATTTAGGGGCCAACTATTAGATATTGTATGTGGTATAACATGATATTCCATCCATGCAGCTGCTATGGCCTGGTATATCACTCCTTAACTTTTGCAGACATCAACCCTCTTTCGAATTCTTTAAAATATCTTTTTTGAGTTCATATATGTGCTTCCTTTAAAATAAAAATGTGTAAATACACTATTCCTTTAATAACAAAACATGTACAAGCATACTTTCTCCTCGAGTGACTAGTGTATAACTCCAAAATACACTTAAAAAATTAGATGTGTGCATAATAGCATGTTTTTGGGCAGGTTTTATAGGTTTATTAAAGATTCACCTCCTATAGCCTATTCCCAATGAGCCCAACCACCTTTGAGGAGTATAAAAATAACCTTATGCTAAACGAGGAGGAGGAGAGAATCATAGTAACCTCACATTGGTGACTTTCTATCTTCAAGTTTGATTTGTATTCTTGAGCTTTTTAGTTCTACTTCATAGTTTGAAACCCTTGTATGAATATCGAGTAACATTCCTCCTCTTGCTTCTGACAGAGTGCCTATGTATTTTGTTTTCATGGAATGGATTAGTGGAGATCAGTGAAATGGAGCTTCAATGGATAAGAAAAAAGGAATATGAAAGGTGGTTTTACAAGGTGCCGATATCAATGAATTAGGTGTCACTTTAAGATTTTTTGTTTTAATATAATATATAATTCACTTCATTCATCTAATAATTCAATTATTATGTAGAATTATAACTCATTTGATTACATTGAATTGGTCACATATAATGTCTAGTTGAAAATATTTAAAATACTTAGGGTTTGTTATTAGATTGCTTTCACTTGCGGTTTATTATTTATTGTGTGCACATTTATAAGGAAGATTGGGAATCAAGGGTTGAAGAAAAAGAAATATCTTCACTCAGGATATTTTCCAACCTATTGTAACTAGTTTTAAGTTTTCCTATTTAAAGGTGTTTAGGATGCATTTTTGTCCAAAAAAAGAATCAAATATCAAAGCAAAAAGAAAAAAAATAAAGCTAGGAGGCACTTGGGTTTTTATTTTTATTTTTATTTTTTTATTGATGTATTCTGTTTAATAATAATAATCTTGCTTAATTCACTAATCAAGAATAGCGCAACAATAACCCTCATAGTGGGACCTAGAACCAATGGTCGGAAAGGTTAAAAGCCGTATAAGTTTGGAGTCAGAGATAGGTTGTGCGACGGGGCCCACGAGATGGGGCAAACCCTGTTATACAAAATTATGATCTACGAATAAATCAAATTCCCAATTTTGGTGCTAGGCAATTAGAACAATAGATGAAATACTTTTCTAACACTTTCTCTAAAATAAGAAGACACAAAGAATGATAGAGGAACCTACTTGTGATCCAAGTGCTTCTTCTTCTCCTTCTGTCACTTTTTATGTTGCCTTCAATCCAACTCAGATCGCCAGATTGATTCCTGCAAGCATGAACAGAGAACAACAAATAGATTGCAATATACATATGCCTACTTATCTTAATCACTCAAATTGATTATATGTGAAACATATATATCATTAAAGGGTCCATTGCATGAAAAATAGAAACAGAAACCGATACATTTATGAGAAAATGAACAAAAATATTTATTAAAGAGTAGAAGGGGGAGGTTACAACCAATGATCGATTTGATTCCACCAACTCCAGCTTCATCCTAGCCTCATCACATCCAACATCACACTAGCATCATATCAGTACTTTCACTCTCTCAAATGAGAATCCAACATCATTTCTTTACCAAAATTCTTCCTTCCCTAGCACTAGGATCTATGCTCAATTTATAGGGAAAATGGTGGTAGTTTCTCAATGAATGACTTTATAATAATAGGCAAGACATGTTCCCAAGTTCATAGGTGTTATATAGACACTTGGTTTCGAATTTTGATACATATGGACTCTTCTAGAAGGCCCTGACCATGTGGATATTCCGGGAACAATGAGAATTCCACTCCCAGGTGACCAAAACACTCTTGAATGTTGGGAAGTGCATTGCAGTGCACCTTTGAATGGAGGATGCTACATATGCAACACAGTTAGTCCCTTAAGAGGCAACGTTGATGAGTTCATAAGTGATATAACATATACTTCAAACCTTGGAAATATCACAATAGAAGCCATGAATGATTTTCTCTTCTATTAGGGCATATAGAAACTGAAATGTAAGGGGATGAAGACCCTATTTCATTGGTCCTGGGGATGATGTCCAGTTTAACCAGGTCATGGGGGATGATGCCCAAATTGGCCTATAACAACTTCCCCCTAAAGCATGAAGTTGAAATAATAATAATATTTTTTGAATGAGATGCTTTATGATGTGATGGGATGGAACTGAAGCGGAGTGGCGACTTGCATCAATCTTACAATACATTACATCATGATATTTTCATCTCGATCACTAATTGATGAGGGAGGCATTTCCATGCTCAGCACATAAACTATCTAATAACATGTACATAGTGTAGAAATTCGTCTACATTTGAACGTTGCCCAATACAGACATGCCTACAGATATAAGCCCATGTTTAGATGACGATATGTATGTAAGGTCACCATATAGATGATGTGTACAACAATCCTGAAATCGCAGCTTGAATGGTTGAAACTAGATTCGGGGTCTTCTTATCTCATTCACTCGATCGTTCGGGTACAAGTCTAGCCATGCGAATAATTACTTTCCTTTATATCCAATGTCTCTATAATTGATTTTGTGTAGTCTAAACATATCAGAAGTTGTACTACCACTACCTTTTAGTAAAAAAAACCCCCTTAAAATGAACATTTTAATCTAAAATATATTAGGCTTTTCTTTTCTAGAAACACAAACAAGTCTAGGAGTTTTAGGGACTTGGATTAAGTATAGAGAGTTAGCTCTCCAAGGCCATTCAAATAAAAATATAATTTTAGTAATTAATATTTAAATTACAATATTGTATAGGTGTTGTTGGGGAAACTCGTTTCACACGAGAGTTAAGCACTAGGTAGCATTTAGGTAAGCGAAGGGAGTTAGCCCCTCTCTAGATTATCTTGATGTTTATGGACTACTTTATATACAAGGACTTATATTGGGAATGATCCTATGTTTGTTTCCCATCTTGAAGTTCAAGTTGAGTACCCCCTCAATCACATATTATGAGTTGGCACCCAGAGTTTCCTATCTTAGGTTCCACATGTTGGAATATACAGTGTGTCAATTATTAATTTCAATTTTCCTTAACCTTAATAATTTATTGTGAAATTCATTATTCTTCTTATGTTAATTTATTATACAGTATTCATCAAAAAAATATCAATAACATAAATAGTAATAGGACACATAAATTAGGCTCTCAGATAGGGAAAACACCCTCCAAGGGGAAAAACCCAAAAACCTTTTCTCTTCTTGTAGAGTCAGATTCAAATGAGACACAAAGACCAAAGTCCTAGACCAATTCCTCCTCCTAGTACCAAGTCAACCCTTCCAATAAGTCCTTTCTTGATGTTGCTCCAACTAACTTCAAAACTGAACTTCGACTTGCTAGGCTCAATACTGCAACTCTTCTACAACTTCGATCCTGTAACAACTGCACAAAAACCATAATACAACTCTTCCAAAAATCCTCCTTTGTGCAAAACAAGTATTCCCAAGGTCAATGTGGTACAAACAAAATACTCACTCATCCTGCAACTTGATGTTGCACCTGAAAATCGAATTTGCAATTTCGGCCCTTATAGGAAGCTATAGAAACCATATATTTCACACGTGTGAGAGAGATAGATCCCAAAAATAGAGATTTTTCTTCCTCCTTGCATTTCTCTTGCCTTCTAGACCTTCTCTCTTACATCTCCCATATTCCTAGTTACAGATTGAATTCTTTATTTGGAGATCCAACTTCTTGGTGAGTAGGTCACAAATAAGGTCGAACTACTCCTTTATATAGCCTTTTCAAGGGGTCGAATTCCCTCATTTATGCCAACTTGAAGCTTCTAGGGTCGACTTGTACTTTTGAAGTTTCTAGGAATTTCTAGACTAAAAAAAATTCTTTTTCCAATTACATTTTTCCTGGAAGACTCTTAAAAACATGATTTTGACTCCTTTGACTCATGACTATAAATCCTAATACCTAAAAAACCCTAGAACCATGAATAACATGATTTTACCTAGAATACCATAATGAATGAGCATGAAACCCATGCTTTAATAATAATATTTTTTTTTTGGTTACATAGGATACATATTAAAATGAGTACAATAACAATTATGAAGACCAATACTAGTTACATTTTCAACACTCCCTCTTAACTAGGGAGGTGTTGACGATGTTGGATACTACAAAAAATAAAAGGGGTATAATCGATGTGAAGTCCCAATTAGACCTCACACCATTTGGAGTAGGAGCCCCATCTGGAGTATCGACCCAACCATGATAACTATAATGTTCGACTTGGTTTCAATGAATAACATAAGAGATTATATACATAAACCTTGAACAAGCAAGTTGACATTGAGAACCACTGATTGTAATGCATAAAAGGAGACTTTTACGATGGGAGAGACAAAAGTGAGCCTCCAGAATGAAGTAATAGTACTAACCTATGAAGGACACACAAGAATTTTTTTTTTGTTAGTTATCTAGTGAAATAGTTCACATAGACACAACGACCATTAAACCACATACAACACACCTTCAACAAGATAAGTACCAAGCCCACCTAAATAGTTCAATTTCCTTATTACATATGAATGAAACATATATAGCAAACATCTAAATAATAGTCCTAAGAAATTCACAGTACATGCATGGAAACGTGTTGAAACTAGTTACATAGGTGAAAGATACAAGTACATAGTTAGAATGGTGAGGCACTAGTTCCAGTAGTGGAAAATTAAGTCACTTCTTGCTTCTCCAAAGAGCAGCTTTTTCTCCTATTCCAAGTAGAGAATTAAAGAGTATCTTTACAAAGCTTAAGCCTTCAAAAGCTCCTTTCTTGAGTTATGAGGTTGTTTTTATAACAAGAGGAATAACCTTTCATGCTCTCATGACTCTTGGATTACCCTGACGACTCCTAAACTTCTAGTGTGTCCTATGGAGTTCTAAACGACTCTTGAACTTCTAAATTAATTTTGGAATCCAATATTATCTTTGTACATATATGACTATGTGACTATTCATGTTCCACATTTGACTCTTGGACTTCCACAAATTACATTTTGTCATTTTCCTTGAATATACATCATTTCATTCCACATGATAAAGTGGCATGACACATGGACACACATTGACCATTATGATGACACTTGTACAATTTAAAACTCAACAATGATCACATTGACTTCATGATGAGGTGGAAATGCCAAGTTGTCTTCCTTGCTACTTCATCTTGCATTCTTGATGATAAACTTGATATGTGCTTCATATTCATGGAATATATGCTCTATTGCTTATATTCACCCTCCAAAGGGTCTTTGATTAGTATCAAAATCCTCTGAGTCATCATGAAATGTCTTCTTTTTGTCTCGGTCCATGATCTTCTTCAGGTTTTCATGATTGTTCTTCTTTATGCCTCTTCTCTGCAAGTGTTATTTTTCACCCTCCTTACTATCTTACTTGAGCATCACCTTGTCGTGATGATATGTTACTCCTACTAATGAAGATCATTCATGGAAAGGGAAAATTAGTCTTAAAACATTTATTATATCACTACCTAGCTCATCGATTGATCAACTTATGATAATCCCGTGAGAGGATTAAAAGAAGAAGTCCTGATTAGGAGTGCGTATTAAAACTCATCAAGGCTCATAGGAGGCGTTAAAGGTGTGCTCGTGCACTCAATCAAGAGGGAAAAAGTTCAAGGGAACAGGGTGTAGGTCCAAAGCATGAATGGAAATCATTCATTGGTTCAAGATGTGTTAATGCGCTCAAGGAAGTTAAGGAGGGCGCAAGGAAACACATTGAAGGGATGAAGGGGTCAGGATTAAAGCCTTACAAGTGTGCTACTGTGATTAAATAAAAAAGGAAGGTGCAATGGAAGACACTGAAGGGTTTAAGGGGTTATGTTTTGAGCCTTCCAAGTGCATTCTTGCACTCAAGAGGAACTAGGAGGGTGCAGTTCTTTGAGTCGAAGGAGTGTGCTAAAATGAAGGCTCCAGGCTCTGCGATTGTACCATGTTATCTTTAAGAGAAATGAATGCTTTGTGCTTCCAGAATGCACCATGAACTCAAAGGCTTTAGCATTCAAGGGTGAAACACGTGCTCAAAGGGAAGGATGAAGGATTTGTGCTTAAGGAATGCACCCTATGCCTTAAGGCTTCATGCTTTGTGAGTGTGCCATGTGTTCTAAGGGAAGGCTTTGTGCTTTGTGAGTGCACCATGCACTCAAAAGCTTCAATATTTAGGAGTTTTCCATGCACTTAAAGTATTCTTGCTTCAAAAGTGCACCATGTGATTTTTAAGAGACAAAGGATCCTTCTTTTTTTTAAAGTGTGGTTCGTGGTTTCGAAGTGCGATCAAACGATCCTTGTTGCTGTGAAGTGAAATTTTTCACTGAGAATTTTAAGTGCGATTCATTTTTTTGAGGTGTGCTTCATTGGTTTGAAGTGCACTTAGGATTGGGAGGGTGCAACTATCTCCAAAAATGGCTACTTGTTTATCTAGAATGTGATTTTCATTGAGGGAGGCATCACAAGGCTAGGTGACTTATCCTTAAGAAGTACTAATGCACTGTGAGAGGAAGGAGACCTTAGAAAATAATCAATGCATAAGTGTGGGAGGAAGATACATCAATGAGGCTCATGATTAAGTTGCGCTCATCACCTTGTAATGGGGTTAATTCCTTTAGAATTTGCACTGGGCTGAAGGATGAATACAAGCTCTCAAAATGGGTAAGTGTGGTACCATCTGAGTAGGAGAAATAAATTCATATTAACACATTTAAAGCATGGAGCACATAAATAAATTCCATAAATACAAGCCAACAAAATGAATAGAACTCATGAGCAACATTCACACCTTAAAAAAATAGCAAAGTGACACCTGTTTCTAAGTGCGACAATTGAAACAACACATTACAACACTTAGAGCACAAGTTACGAGAGGAGTGATGAATGTGACCACAAGGTGTGCTTGGATATAAAAATGTGTCTAAAACATATTCCAATGATATATATGATCATGTAATGAAGAAGGGTGCACCATAACTAAATTTGATGATGTGAAAAGTTGTGACACATAGAGGAGTGAAAATAACAAAAGAGACACTTGCGACATGAGGAAAATGTAAGAAGAATCTTGAAAA
Organism: Pinus albicaulis; assembly: GCA_034641835.2. NCBI lineage: Eukaryota > Viridiplantae > Streptophyta > Pinopsida > Pinales > Pinaceae > Pinus > Pinus albicaulis. Next base: position 658,043,727 of record CM076571.1, read on the forward strand.
ATGAAAACTACCATGAAAGTGACACATGCCAGAGTGAGGATAACATGAAAATACTGCTTATTACAGTGAAAACAAGAAAAATTGATAGTCGCGAGTGTGAAAGCAACGGTGCACAAAGAGCGAAAGCGAAGAAAACTCACTGAAATAAAAGTGCAAACACAACTGAAGTGAGGGATAAGGTCAAAGAAATTGTGCACTAACTGTCAATATGAATTTAATGTAACCCATACATTGTCTTGATGGACGACCCTGTTCCTATTCAAGATAGAATAAAGGAAGTGTGCTCATGAACTCATCGAATACTGAGCATGTGTGTACAAGTGAATTTGATACTTAAAAATTGGAAGAAGACTTAAACACTTTAAAAACCATCAATTGACCATGGAATGACATATTATAGGATCCTTGGTAGGCTCCAAAATTAAAGTGTGGGAGAAAAATTGGAGGGTGTTGATCACAACGTTAACACATGGCGACACACTGGTAGAACTCCATCTTCTTTGTTTAGGTTTAGTTTTCAAAGTGCAAGGTCTCAATATTTCAGGAAGTATTGATTCATCTTGAGGATTACCTTGGCTTCCCTAATTAACCTGGTTAGATATATAGTCCCCTCATTTCGTTACTCGGTTAAACACATATCAAGGCTTTCCAAGTCACAATTGTTTCTATCTAGGTTTTTAGAGTATGAGTTTCATCTCTGGTGTTGCTATGCTACCAGTAGGCTAGAAAATACCTCGGGGGAGTCCCTACAGGAGGAAAAGCATTGCTTCGCTTCGAGCGAGCCTACACATCAGCCCAACGATGTAACTTGCTTCACCTCCCTCTGCAAGAAGCCTTTCTCTTCTTCCACCGCTTATTTATTTATTTCATAAGTCTATGCTTCGACACTTATTATTTTCAATGGGTGAAAGAGAAATGTCGAATTATTGAGAGAAGAGGAGGTTTCCCCTTCAGAGAATTATTTATATAACCTCTGATATTGTTTTCTCACTTCTCACTAATTTATTTTTCCTTTACCTTCTTTACTTGATTATATTAGAAAGAGAAAACACTGTTTTACTTACAATTCCAAGTTGAGGAACAAGGATCCTAGAATAGATGCAGGCTTTATAGTTTGACCAAAGGCTTTCCATTCGAGCGGATCGTATTTTCCATTTAGAATTCATTAACTTTAAATATGTAAAACTAGATAGAGAATAAGTAACATATTAGCCAAGCATTGTTCACCATCAAAATTGTCCTTTTCAAGTTTTACCACATTTTCTTTTGAGCCAAACAGGATCACCTTTCATGCAAAGTCTTATTGAACAAAAAAGAAAATAAAATACATGACAAAACAATGAAACAAAGCCAAAATAACCAAGTTAATGGAGGTGGAACATAAAATAAAATGAAAAATATATAATAAGTATACAAAAAAATGTAGAGAATCGATGGAGAGAAAGATAGAGAGTGGATGCAATGCAAGGGAAACTAAATGAAACTAAGCCTAACCTAATCAACTAGAAGGTCAAGGCTAAGTATAATCATATTTCCAATGTAGCCACCATCGTTCCCGAATTGAAACCACAAAGACACAAGAAATTAAAAGTAATATAAAACAATGTGCAGTAGAAAAAGTAATAACTTTGAAAACTTGCACAACTAACTGAAGGTCTTGCTTATTAAAAAAATAATTTTCCATACTAACCGATTTGATCAAATTTTGAACTTTACCTTGTTATGTGAAAATTCGATTATACAAACCTTGCAGGCTTCTTGTGAATACACATTCATCTATGCTCCTATTTCTTATAAACATTAAGAAAGATTGAAACTTATTATTTTCATAGGAGCTTTCCATGTAGGATTTCTCTAACCATTATGCAATTGGATCTTGATCATATTCAAAACAACCAATTTGAAGACCTTGGGACTTATGGGAAAAATATTTTTAATTAATGCATTTGAATCACAACGAGAATATCTGGTATTATGATCATATTGGTCGATTAACATACAAGTTTCTCAATTCTCTATTGGTTCACTTTCTATCCAGTTACATGCAAGGTCAACAATTAGAAAGCTTAGGGAATTGAAGATAATTTTTGACATTATGAATCTAAGAAACCAATCAGGATATTGAGTTGACAAAACATTAGAAACATGTATCAAATCAAACCCAATACTAACATAAGGGTTTTGGTTGGCTGAATGGTTGAAGATATTCCAAATAATATAGAAAAGGAAATGTGCCATGGAGATGATTAGCTTCATGATATGCACAAAATAGATAATAATATGATCATATTTGGAAGAGTTTAATAGAAAAAAATCCTTCACCCCAAAATGACCTTTATCTTGATAATATTAATGACAAGACTTAAAATTGTAAGGATACATAAAATATGTTCTCTACAAACGTTAGTCTATCTCAAGGGGTAGAAATGAAAAGGAACTAAACAAACAAGAATCTTTCATATGATAAAAAATTATATCTTGAATCTCCTGTTGAAAAATATCGAGAATTCTTTAGGAATGAACTCCTAACCAGTGGATGAATGTTAAGGAAATAATTATGCATGCAATTCTAGATCCCTTTTAGTTCAGAGATCTTAACAGGATTGCGATAACCTGACATAACCATTAGCTTGGGATGAAATGGCTTAACTTCCTGACAGATCTTAGAAATTTATAATGGTGGATCATCAAATCAGGGTGGCTTGGAAAAATCAACAGCTAGACATGCACCACTATCAATAGATGTATCAATGAAAAAACTGCTAATACCACTGGTTTGATCCAATTTAAAATTAAACACATCAGTTTCTTGATGGATAGAAAATTGAGATACATCAATTGGAAAAATCCCTTGATCATTTATGGTTGGGACATCCTCCTCCTGAATTACAAAATATTTACAATTAAATGAATCATGAATAATAGATTCAAAATTTTCATCATGTGATTGTAGTATCACACCATCTTGTAACTGATTGTGACCATGATCATCTCAATAAATATTGAAATAATTTAGGGGGGATGCTGGTGTGGCAAACTTATCAAACATATATGGGTAAAATGAATAGTGTGCTAGAGGTGAAGAATGATTGAAAGACTTAGTAGGAGGAGCAATAGTTTTACTTAAATGAGGCTGAAATTGAAAGAAAAAATAATCAACATCATTACCATCCATATAATGGTCAAATATAGACATACCAACATGGTAGTTAGATTGACCAAGATCTTCCAAATATTAAAAAAATTGACAATTTACCACTTCAGATTTTTCATCCAAGGATGTATGAATTAAAGAATATTCAGGATCATTTTGAATTAAAATAGAATCCCAATTCATAAATGGAAATTTTAAACTATGAAGAACATATTCTGAATCGATACCCTGCAAATACAAGCTCTCATAAGAAGAGAGGACATCACAGTGATGGTTATCCAAAGTCTCAACTTAAATGCAAGGTATAAATTCCTTTGACAAGTTATCAAGATTATAAGATCGAAGATAATCTGGAAAGGAAAGGTTATCATCTTGAAAGAGGGGGGAAAGATAAGACATACCATCAAAACTTTGCTCCTCTACATGTGAAATACAACTACCTTTTTCTTGATTAGCACTTGAAACAATAGGTTGAACATCATTACGAGTTGAAGTAGGTGAAACAAGCAGATCATAAAACATAGGTGGTAGAGGTTTCAAAGTATCCCTAGAGACAATCGAGTTTTCATTTGGATTAGATTCAAGATTGGAACTATGTACATTAATATGATCGTGATAACCCAAGGGATCAAATTTCACTTTGGGCTTGATGGAGTTATTGAACCATTCCAATTTTTCCTTAGTAGGATGTGGATCATAAGAAATAGATGGAGGTTGAATGGATAGACCAACAATTTTATTTTAAAATTTCTCTAATTTAACATCATCACCAGGGGGCACCCAAATTGGTATTGGAAAAGGAGGAGGACAAGGAACAAAAGGAATAATAGGTCCCTCCTCATAATATTGGGGTATCCCATGGTTAGAAAAAGTTGGGGAGAGAGAATCAATCCTGGGTTTGGATTCAAAATATCTCAAAGAGAGTAGAATCAAATTCTGAAATTTTTCCATAATGAAATCTAAATCAATAAATCCATCGGGAAATTCACATTAAAGGTGAAGAAACTGATTAAGAAATTTCTTTGCATACTGATATGAAAATGAAACTATTTGTATCTGTTGTTCAAAGTATCATTTCCATTTAATTAAGTGTGCAAAGTGTTTTTCATGTCTTGCAAATTAAACAAAGTGTTTTTGGTGACTGTTTTTGAGTTTATGTGTGAACGAATGTTAATTAAAATTACTTTTTAACATCTTAAATCAGAAATACTTAGTAGCATAACTTCACCATAACAACACAGCAACATGATGAGGCAGTTCACCCCTCCTGGGCTACATCTGCTGGGTCCAAGGCTCCCAATGGGCATGTCCTTGCTATATTAAGTTTCTCAAATTGGTTTTACAATGAGAAGTAAGCCTAAACAGGCTGAAATAATTGTGAAATTGAATTCAAAAGATATAAATAAGCTAATAATGGCTTTTATTTCACCTCAAACAGTGAAGTGTAGCCCAATGTAGCTCCATTTCCCTCATGGCCCTGATGGATCTCCAAGCTTCCCTGAAGAAAAATGGTTGAAAAACACCTCTGTTGGCTCTGCAACCTGTCCCAACCTCTCCAGAATGGTCATAATACCCAAAATTGACAAAAAATTCGTCCAATTGGTCCAATATTGGAGAATTTATCACTCTAACAAGTTTTTGCCTAGTGGCCCTAAAAAACCTCCTCTAACTGCGGGATAACTCTAGTTGGGCTCACCAAAAATGGCGGACTTACCAAAGTGTCAGAACTGCGCTCCAAATTAAGTGGCAACAGTAAACGCTGGCGGTTTATAATGGCACGTTCACATGCGGATTAGATGGAGGGTTTAGCACTAGAGGTTAATGTTAACTCCTCGCCCATGGTCATGGCCCAAAGGTCATATGAAGAAAGTGCTAGCACTCGAGTGTCTAACTCATTTTTTTCCACCAGTTTTTAAATGTTTTAAGCCATGGTCATGCGTCAGGTAACTAGTCTTCCGCCTTAAGCCCCGAGGGCTTATCCCTTGCTCCGCTCGTTCACTATTTACACAACTCGCCCAACAACTGACCCATTTGCATTCAGGTCGAGTCGACCTCCGCCCGAACCATACCCATTCATTGCTGCACAAGACAAAACCATATGCGTTCAGGTCAGGTCGCGCCCGACTGACCCAAACGCATTCAACTTGGGTCGGGTCTGCCCATCATCATTTTTTTTTTTTAAACAAGAATTGAACCAACCGTTGAGCCAATGGCCTAGGGCCACGTGGAAGCCTCCGGGTAGGCCACATGGCACCCTCTGATAGGGCCCCAAAAACCATATAGAAAAATAAAATTTTGCCACATAATTTTTTTTTTTGAAGATGACAAATTTTTGTATTCAAAAGTCCTGTTTTGAAGGTTATTAGGCAACTTAAAACTTCAATATATTTCTCATACGACATCATATTTGAGTCCCGTTCATGGTGCTAGAATCGCAGCAACGAGGCCTATCCATTTGTTCAGTTTGCAACCAATTCTGAGCAATTATAATTTTGAGCATTTTTTTCCTCTTGGACATGATCACCTGATCACACCTCCCCATTGGGAAGCTTTTGGACCCCAAAAGCCTTCAATTATCTGTTAAGAAGATGAGGGTATAGATCCCTCACCTTTTCCACCTCCATCCACTTTTCCTTACTCATTTTTCTACCTTTAAGACCAACCCGAACATAATCAACATTTCCCCTCCTTGAAGTGCGTGTCCTTCTGTCAAGGATAGCATCCTCTTTCATCTCATCCAAAAATTCTGGCGATAAATCCTCTATGGATGGAAACTGAATTTCACTTTCATAATCAGAAATTAAATGAGGTTCATACAAACATAAATTTTCCACATTCACAACGGAATACATTTGCATATATAAAGGCAAATCTAGTTGAAACACATTATTTCCAACTTGTTTAAGGATCTTTAATGGACCATAACGAATAGGCTTCCTTGAATTATTTTCTTACTAATATGCAGCCATACCTCATCTCCTTCTTGAAACTTATGATCAATTATGTGTTTGTCATGCCTTTCCTTGTACTTGCCTTGAATTTTTTCAAGCTATTATTGAACCTGCTGATGTATGAGCTGAATTATTTCAGTGAACATGCGAGCTTTTTCAATGTCACTATGCCCATCAATGGCAACATCTTTCTCAAGAATGAAATCTAAAGGTGACTTAGGCAAATACCCAAAGCAAGCTTCAAAATGTGAAGTATTTGTAGAAGAGTGCTTGGCCCGATTGTAAGCATGCTGAATGTAATGCAAGTGCTCATCCCAAAGCTTGGGATACTTGCTGCAATAACCTCTCAAGAGATGTACAATGGTTCTGTTCACTACCTCTGTTTGAGGATGGAAAGCAATACTCTTCTTCAAATTGGTGTCCATCATCTTCCATAAATTGGACCAGAAATTCCCATCAAATCTGAAATCCCTATCACTAACAATAGAAGTAGGCAAGCCATAATGAAACCATACATGTTAAAAATATAAATCAGCAGTTTGTTCAACAATTATAGATTTCTTACATGGCATAATAATACACATCTTGCTGAATCTATCAACTACTGCATAAAGATAATCATGTTGCTTTCTAGATAATGGTAGACCTCCAACAAAATCCATAGAAACACTTTCCCATGGTCTAGAAGGTACTGGCAATGGCGTATATAAACCAAGATTCCTATTTTTAGGCTTGCTTGTAGCACATAATAAAAAACATCTAATGAAACGTGAAACACTATCTACCATGCGAGGCAAATAACAATACCTCTGTAAATGTGCCACCGTTTTGCTTACCCCGAAATTTCTAGCAATAAGAGAAGAATGAGCTTCTCTCATGATGCTTAGTCTCTCCCCCTGTGGTATACATAACTTGCCCATATGAAACATCAAATTATTAAGCAAATGATAATCATTCTCCTCAACACGATTCCCTTCACTCAAGTTAGCAACACATCCTTAAAATCAACATCTGATGCATACTGATCTATGTAGCTCTCATGTACAATAGAATCATTCTTAAGTAAAGTAGTAGCACTAATAATAGGCCTTGAAAGCATATCAACAAATTTATTGAAAATATCTTTCTTGTACCTTATTACCAAGTGAAATTTTTATAGGAAACCCATCCATTTGAAATGTCGTGAATGCTTTAATTTACTTTGCGACTGCAAGTACTGTAAAGGCTGATGGTCAGTATGAAATAATGTTTCTTTTCCCATCAAATAGTGTTTCCAATTTTTTATGATTTTTACCAATGCATACAACTCCTTATCATATGTAGGATAATTCACAATAGCACCATTAAAATTCTCAAAATGAAATGCGATAGGCTTACCATGTTGTAAGAGAACTGCACCCATGGCATAATCACTAGCATCGGTCTGAATCTCGAATGGCTGTCTCAAGTCCGGTAATGCAAGGACTGGAGCTGAACTTATCTTTTGTTTCAAAGACTCAAAAGCTTTCTGTTGCTTACCTCCCAATTGGAAAGCACGCTTCACACTTGTCACTCCATGCATAGGAGCTAATATGGCAGAGAAGGTAGAAATAAACTTCCTCCAATACTGAGCTGCACCCAAAAAACTTCTTACCTCTGTAATGGATTTTGGAGTAGGCCAATTCACAATGGCTTCAACCTTAGAAGGATAAATTCTCAAAGCACCTCCTCCTACTATGTGTCCCAAATAAACCAAATAAGTCTTCCCAAATTCACACTTTGACATTTTAAGAAACAACTGATTTAAAAAAAAAATATCAAGTACTTTCTTAACATGCATGACATGCTCTTCTCTAGTCTTGCTGAAAATTAAGATGTCATCTAAGTAGACAATAACGAAATCATCAAGAAAAGGACATAAGACATCATCCATTACCTGCATGAAATTTGCAGGTGCATTGCATAAACCAAACGACATAACAAGCCACTCAAAGGGTCCCTGTTTGGTTTTAAATGTTGTCTTCCAAATGTCACTTTTTGCAATTCTAGCTTGGCGATAACCACTACGTAAGTCTAACTTAGTGAAATATTTAGCATATTTCAGCTGATCTAACAAATAATCTATCCTTGGGAGTGGGTAACGATTCTTTATCGTTATCTTGTTCAATGCCCTGAAGTCCACACACATGCGCCAAGTTCCATCTTTCTTTGGAATCAACACTATCAGTGACCCACATGGCGAAGTGATTGGTCTTATGAATCCTTTTTCCAACAATTTTTTAATTTGCCTCTTGATTTCAGCATTCTCCATGATAGACATGCAGTACATGCCTATGCTAGGAAGAGGACAATCTTGATGTAACTGGATTTCATGCTGAATCTCCCTTTTAGGAGGTAAACTTGTCGGTTCCTGAAACATCTCATGATGTGCATCAAATACATCATATAAATCTGATTTAAGCTTGGAATCAAAATTTTCAAATGACTCATGATTCACATCAACCTTGGGCTTAACCATAAGAAGTACAAAACTCTTACTAGAATTCACTAGCCTTTTTACCTGTCCCACATTTACCATCGCTATATTTGTCTTCTTGCGATGTGCTCTGACAATAAAATCCTTGCCATCTTTAAAGAGATGATACTTATTTTCATTGCGATGGAAGATCGCATTCCTGTCAAATAAGTAAGAACTTCCCAAAACAATTCCTGATATATCAAGTGGTACTACATCAAGTTCAACTGTGTCAATAAAGTGTGCAGTAATCGCGAAACACAATATTCACTTTCTTGAGACTTGTAAGTTTGCATCCTTTCATATCCATCCAAGTGGATATGGCTTGGGATGTGGAATGGTCTCAAGTTTAAGCTGTTTGACCAAGTCTTATGATATGATATTTGCTTGTGACCCACCGTCAAATAGTGTGTCAATTTTTGTATGTTTTGAGACTACCCTCACATGGAACAATTCAATTCTTTCTTTCTCATTTGGAGTTTGTACATGACAGTTTGAATTACTAGTGCTTGGCTTAGTTTCAGTTTCCTTTCCCTTCATACTTTTCAAAAACATGGCTGAAATTTTGGTTTCGTCACTTGAATCATCACCTAAGTCTTGTGGTGTAGTTGTAGTAGCTGCAGTTTTCTTCTTTCCTTTGTTTTTGTTAAACTGAGTTCTTTTTTCAAGATGTAATTTCCAACAGTTTTTCTCTTCATGGCCTTCTCTTGAACAATGTTTACATATCACTTTCTCACCCTCTTGTTTGACAGATCCATTCTTTTGCCTTTTCCCTTAAAGGTTTTATCTTTGTTTTTCCCCTTAAAAGGCTTGTTTCTACCCTCATCAAAAGTTTTTTTCCTTCTAGCCTCTAAATGCGTAGCTTGTACACAAAATTCGTCTAGACTAGTAGGATTGAACATAAGGATAGTATGTGTAAGGTAGCTGTGCAAACCACCTATATATTTCAGCAAACTATCTTGACTTTGTAAGTCTACCCCTAATAAGAGTGCTCTTCTCCTAAACTCTTAGGTGTAGTATTGTACATTTTGTCCCTTAAGTTGTCTGAATTTTTTCCTGTTCATGATAGCCTTTTGTAAATGAGCTAATGGATAAAATTGCTTTTTAATTGTAGTAATAAATTCAGTCCATGATAAAGTGATCTTACCATGTTTTTTAATTTCATCCTTGGTCTTGGCTTCCCACCATACCATTGCTGCTCCATCCATTCTCAAAGAGGCTAACTGTATCTTGGTGTCGTCGTCATGAAGGTTATGTATCCTCAAGTAAACTTCCAACTACCTTATCCAATTGTCAAGTTTCTCTGCATTGACTTCACCGTTAAACATAGGCAACTCAAATTTTACATCAATCTTTAAGAATGGACTTTTACCAGTGGTTGTAGACTTGTGAGATTAATTCACCGAAGTTGAGGATGATGATGTAGAGGAAGAGGATGAAGATGGGAATGGTGGATCACCATTTCCTCCTTGTCCTTTCTTTGAATTTTCATCACTTTTCTTTCCTCCTAAAGAACCCTCTCCTTATTTCTAATGTTTATAACCTTCTCCAACAAGCCTATCATTCCTTTCTTGGTAGAGTATCCTCACCATATCAGTCATGTCCAAAAAATATTTTCAGAATACCCGTTCTTCTTCCTTGGGATCAATGTCTCCAGGAGCTTCTCCCTCTCTTGAATACATGCTTGAGGCTTCTTCAATAACTCTTGGGGGTGTAATAGATGGTAGAGGCAATGGCTCTCTAGCCCTCATTGGTTGAGGATTAGCTTGTGATCTAATGAATTGTCCTTCCCCTCTTTTGAGTTTAAGCTTAGTAAGCATCAAAACTTGCAAACAATCAACTATATCTTTGCACAAAACAAATGTAGAGTAAAAATATAGCTTTGATAACAACTAATCTGAAAATTAAACTATTTGTATCTACTATTCAAAGTATCCATTTCCATTTAATTAAGTTTGCAAAGTGTTTGTCATGTCTTGCAAATTAAACAAATTTTTTTAGTGACCGTTTTTGAGTTTATGTGTGAGGGAATGTTAATTAAAATTACTGTTTAACATCTTAAATCAGAAATACACAGCAGCATGACTTCACCATAACAACATAGCAACACGATGAGGTAGTTCACCCCTCCTGGGCTACATCTGCTGGGTCCAAGGCTCCCAATGGGCATTTCCTTGCTCTATTAAGTTGCTCAAATTGGTTTTATAGTGAGAAATAAGCCTAAAAATGCTGAAATAGCTATGAAATTGAATTTAGAAGACATAAATAAGCTAAGAATGGCTTTTATTTCACCTCAAACAGTGAAGTGTAGCCCAATGCAGCTCGATTTCCCTCATGGCCCTGATGGCTCTCCAAGCTTCCCTGAAGTAAAAATGGATGAAATAAACCTTTGTTGGCTCTGCAACCTATCCCAACCTCTCCAAAATGCTCAGAATACCCAAAATTGACCAAAATTTCGTCCAAATTGGTCCAATATTGGAGAAGTTATGACTCTAACAAGTTTTTTCCTAATGGCCCTAAAAAACCTCCTCTAACTGTGGGATAACTCTAGTTGGGCTCACAAAAAATGGCGGACTTGCCAAAGTGTCGGAACTGTGCTCCAAATTAAGCGGCAACAGTAAATGCTGGTGGTTTATAATGGTGCGTTCACATGCATATTAGACAGAGGGTTTAGCGCTGGAGGTTAACGTTAACTCCATGCCCACGGTCATGGCCCGAAGGTCATATGAAGAAATGGCTAGCACCCGAGTGTCTAACTCCTTTTTTTCCGCCGGTTTTGAAAATTTTTAAGCCATGGTCATGCGTCAGGTCACGGGTCTTCCGCCTTAAGCCCTGAGGGCTTATCCCTTGCTCCTCTCATTCACTGCTTACACGACTCGCCCAACAACTGATCCATTTGCATTTAGGTTGGGTCAACCTCCACTCAATCCATACCCGTTCACTGCTGCACGAGACTAACCCATATGCGTTCAGGTCAGGTCGTGCCCGACTGACCCAAACGTGTTCAGCTCGGGTCGAGTTTTCCCATCATCATTTTTTTTAAACAAGACTTGAACCAACCTTTGAGCCAATGGCCTAGGGCCACTTGGTAGCGTTCGGGAAGGCCACATGGCACCCTCTGATAAGGCCCCAAAAACCATATAGAAAAATAATTGTTTTCCACATAATTTTTTTTATTGAAGATGACAAATTTTTATGTTCAAAAGTCCTATTTTGAAGGTTATTGAGCAACTTCAAACTTCAATATATTTCTCATACGACATCGGATTTGAGTCCATTCACGGCACCAGAATCGTAGCAACGAGGTCTATCTAGTCATTTAGTTTGGAACCAATTTTGAGCAATTCCAATTTTGAGAATTTTTTTCCTCTTGGACATGATCACCTGATCACATACTCACTAGGTTCCATTCTAAGCAAATAAATTCTATCAGATACATCTTGATAATCATACCTATCAAAGGCTTCACGAATATCCTTAACAAGTTTCTCGAGTGTATGGATAGAAGAAACAAGTAATGTATGACACCAATTCTTAACTCAACCTTCAAATGTGAGGTTGAACAATATGACCATGGCATGTTTACAATGAATTCTGCTAGAGCGAAAAAAAATGCATAAATTGAAATGAGTGTTCTAGGACAATTAGTTCACTCTCACCATCAAACTTAAAATTAGACAAGTCATGAATGATTTTTGTGGGGATGGTAAAATCAAGCTCTTTAGAAAAATACCCCGAGATTATGATTTGGGAAAGAGCCATTTAAAATAAGAGATTCAAAATAGACTCAATGGGCATAACTTGTCATCTGGCCCTCCTTCTAGCACCAGAATGTTGAGGGTGTTGGATATCGGCAACATACAAGGCGCATCCATGATGTGAAGTCCAATTAGACCTCACACTGTTTGTATCAACTGAACCACCATAATTATAAGGTTCCCCTTGATTTTGTTGAATAATATAAGATATTATATACATAACCCTTGAACAAGAAAGTAAGTTGATATTGTGAACCACCAACTGTAATGTATAAAAGGATACTTTCACAATGGGAGAGACAAAAGAGAGCCTTTAGAAGGAAGTAATAGTAATAGCCTGTTGTGCTATACAACACCCTCCATTTATTTTAATAAATGGGGACCCTTTAGAGATAATTAGGAAATTCATTTTCATTTATTTTTATCTTTAAAACAAAAAACTTTAGGAAATCAAGTTTTTTTTGTACTTTTCTGCTTTATTCCTTAGTGTGCATCTCAAATCGCATAACTTACAACCAAAAAGACTTGAAACCTACTAAGTCACACATACTATGAAATTATCTAAGCCTTTTCCGAAGTTATATTAAAAAACTTACAAATGCTTCAATCACTGTTATAATTTGTTTATCGCATCGCACCTCATTTAAATGATCTTACTTATAAGAAATTCGGTATAAGTTGCGTTTACACAGACCCGAAGAGCCTACAAAGTAATAAACATAAAGCTCTGAACTCCCATAAAGCACAACCGCTTGAATTCTTGAATGCGCACTTCGCATTTCGCAGGAGTTAACTGAAAGCAAATTCATTTAGCGCATAAAAGTTACGACGTGCGATTTGTGTTGATCGCATTTCGCAGAATTTATGGGTAACATCGTAAACGATAAAATTTATAAGTTGGGATATGCAAATTCATGGAATTTAATTACTCAAGCATGCGAAATGACTTATGTCATATCAAATTGAAATCCGAGATCCAACGTCTTGAATTAATTGATAGCTATTTCGTGTAAAGGTGTAAGAGATTTGATTTGAAATTATTATCGGTGATTAATAGAATTTAATATAAATAAAGGCTTGAATAGATTCATATCTATTTTTGCATGTTTGAAATAAATTAATGGTGGATTTTTCTCTCTTTACCATATATTTTTAATGTTTTCTCTATTTGCTTGAAATAAGGAAACCAACTAACAGAACGAAGAAAATAGAGACGAACAAGAAAGGCAAAGAGATTGCTTAAACGTTATATAATGAAGACTCATACATGTATCCCCTATTTTCAGACACCACCTGCAAAAATAAATGTAGTAATTTGTCATGGGAGGCGATGTATCAATTTTTCGAAAATGAAAATCCAATGGTAATATATAAAGTTTCTTCAACAAACTTATTTGTTTCTTCAAACTCGACTGATTTTGATGTTGCATGTTCATTCATCCACAATATAGTTGCAAGGCAAAAAATTCTCCCTTACACAGACATGGTTAAGTGGGAAATTGACCACTTAAACATAGAAGATATAACTTTTCAAGATTCGAAGGGAGAAAATATTGGTTCTTTTAAGGTAGATGATTTAAAAGCAATGTACCACTTACCAGGCCCCCAAAAAAACTATGACAAATATTTTATTTAAATTTTTAGAGCAGAAAATCCATATCTAACAAATGTCATAAAGGAATGGAAAGAAGACCAAGGAAAGCTTAAATGAGATAAACTCAGTATGTACCCAATTGCCCAAATTCCTTCCCCTTACTGTTATGCTACCAGCATGTTGCGTAGATTGTTTTCAAAACCTGATACCACTAGGTTTTCTGTAGATTGGGTCCCATTGATTGATGTAATAGTCAATTCTTTAATTCTAAATTGGGAAAATATCATATTTGATAATTTAGCTAAAAAATCATGGAGTATAGGAATAAAAGGAGTGTTTCATCTAGAGAAATACCTCTCTTTTATATGAGTTCCTATGTCGTGAACGCAATCTGCTTTTCTTAAGGTTTTCCTACTATGGGATGGAAATGGAATACCCAAGACCCTACCCCAATCCACATTTACCATAGAGCCCTTTGGGATTTATAATTCCATCTGCATTTTTATAAAATTTTCCATGGAGTCATGTCTCCTATGCACGAGATGATATTCTATGAGAAATCCCCTAGGGTTTCCAAAGAAGCTAGTACAAATATTATTTCTATGGCTAGATGGTTTGCAGAGGAGAATTTTACATATCTCAGAGTATTTGGGAGTTATTCTTCTCCCCACGTCCTACCATATTATGTTCCTGATAAGTCACTTGCAAGAGAGATAGCCTACCAACTTGTTAATGGTATTTCTAAACAGCTGAAAGATGCTAAGAAGGCCATTTGGCCTAATTTTCCTTTACAGTGTGGTACTTTTTCACTTTTTGATATTGGCCATACCTATAAGGAAGTTTCAAAGAATAATCTATTGAATTTGGAAGTAATGCCAAAGAGGCTGTATCATCCAAATGATGTAATTAAAAACTACATCATAGAGCTTAAAATGAAGCCTTTTGTGAAAAAAATAGATGGATTGATGATCTCTTTCAAGGCATGGAAATTTTTTTAGATATAATTAAGTTTGCATCTAGTCAACTCAACCAATATGATTTGGAAGTCTTCCAAACATACATAAATAATAGACTGGAGAAAATTCCTCTTAACTTGTTAACTATTGAAGACGTCAACAAACCTACTCCAAGTATCAACTTGGATAATGAAGCAAAAGACATGTCTGAGGATGAGTTGGGAAAATCAGAGCATCAATCTCACAATTTGGATCATTCCGAAAATGAATCCGAATCCAGAAAGGATAGCCCATAAAATATAATTGATCAAGTAATCCAAGAGAGAGAGATGCAGGAGAAAAGAGAAAGTAATGGAACAGAGTCAACTTCTCAAGAAGTTCAACACAATAAAGATACACTTGATCAGTCAGAAAATTCCCAACCCAAGAATTTGAGTAGTGAATGGGATGAGTTTTTTGAAGCAATAAAAACTCATAAAACAAATCCCAATACTGATCAAGCTACTAGTTTTTAGACACCTAAACATTCCCAGAAGTTAGCAGAAACTTTTGTTCCACTACAACAAGTTCCAGAAACTATGATCGAGATATCATACCAGCCTACCCTATAGAAGAAATAGTTTTACAAGTTGAGGAAATTCCTTCATTGGATATCTTCTACAGTCCTAGTCATAAGGCTGTAGTCGAGAGAAAAAAAAGGAGAAGAATTGATGAGACAGTCTCAGATCTCAAAAATGAATCTGTTGACGTTTTGTGGAAGGATCCCCTAGCTGATCCTACTGAACATTTAACCAAACTATCACAGTTTGCTGGTGTATATGCTACTTCCACTCTTGATAAATCTACCAAGGTTAAAATGTTGCTGAAGCAGAAGGAAGACATAATACAAGAACTAGAGAGATCGTTAGATTGGGAAAAATATAACTCCAATGAGAAAATGAAATCAAAGATGGCCCAATTTCAAAAGGATTTTTAAAAGCTTAATTTATAGCATCAGGTACAAATCAATGAGAAGCAAGCATATCTGGAAGGATAAATGACCAGGTTACAAAGCCAACCACAAATAGAGAAATTTATAAAAGAAGCATTGGATGTAAATGCTAAGTTAAAACAAAAACATGAAGTATTTTTCCAACCAACTTCTATTACTAGCTCTTATTGTGACTCAAGTAAAATACTGATCCAACAAATAACTATCTAGAAACTTAAATGTGAGAATATCGAGAAGAAAATCAATGAACACATTCAATGGTAAGCATCAGACTCAGGAAAGGAAGCTGATCTACCCTAGGTAGATAAGTTTCACAATGAAATCTTATTCAAAATTTGGGAAACATAGATAAAGCAATAGCAAAAGCATTCAAGTTGGCAAAAAATATTATTGAATCTGTGAGTGAACAGCTGGTGAAAGCAGATCTTATCAAAGAGTGCATGTCTGAAGTGATCTCAGAAGTCAAACAACTGGAAACATAGTGGAAACAAAAGATAAAAACACAAGATGAAAAAATTAAAAAAGTAAATGAATTTGATCAAGAAAATTATTGGAATTTTATGATCAAACGTTATCATCAATACCAAATCCTACAGTCCTTAACAGATTCGAAGAGAAGATCGCAGCCAACACTCTCAAATGCGATATTCAAAGGACAGGTCAGATCACAGATTTCACAACCAGCTCAGGTCAAGCCCATGCTAGATATTTGTCAACCTTGAGAGGAAATCCAAAAGGAATTTGATCTAGCCTAGGTAGATAAGTTTCACAAGGAAATCTTGTTCAAAAATTGGGAAGCATAGATAAAGCAGGCAGATAGAGCAGCAGCGAAAGCATTCAAGTTGGCAAAAATATTTACTGAATCTGTGCATGAACAACTGGTGAAAGTAGAACTTATCAAAGAGTGCACGTATAAAGCGCCGTCAGAAGTCAAACAACTGGAAACACAATGGAAACAAAAGGCACAAATGCAAGATGAAACAATTAAAAAAGTAAAAAATTTTGATCAAGAAAATTATTGGAATTTTATGATCAAACCTTATCATCAATACCAGATCTTGCAGTTCTTAAGAGATTCGAAGAGAAGACCGCAGCCATCACTCTCAAATGCAATATTCAAAGGACATTTCAGATCACAGATTTCACAGCCAGCTTAGCTCAAGCCCATGCTAGCTATTTTTCAACTTCGGGAGAAAATCTAAAAGAAAGATCAGAACTCTTAAGTCATATTATTATTTTATTTTCCTAGATTATAGTTTAAGTTAGTCTTATGAGGATGGATGTTTGAAACCTCCTCTATATTTTTGTAATAATCTATTTTAGAACATAGTGAGTGTTACACCATTTTTTGGTCATCTAACCTACTATCATTAGATGGACCCAAGTACACCATGTAAGACCAATTTTACCCTAAGTAAAATTGCTTTCACTATGTAAAATAGCTTAATAAAACACATTTATTAGGTCGTTTATGGTCTAAACAGGAAACCCCAAAAGGAAATATTAAACAAACCTATATTTGTTTGATTTTCCTGGTCATGTTTAACCCAAAACAAAGAAATTAATTAGATAAATCTTTATTTATCTTATTATTTTCTAGGAATAATTATTTAAATCTTATTGAAATAATATTCCTTGTTAAATATGACTAAATCACCCATAAATAATTAAATAAATCATTATTTATTTGATTATCTTTCAACCACTTCCTTAAAATGATAAATAATCATTTATTTATTTATTATTTACAAATAAAGGGATTTTACCCAAGTCAAATACTTTTTCCCTCCAACAAATATAATAAAATATTCCATAAAAGGTGGATCTAGATTTGGTTAATGTTCTTTTAATCATGCACCAAGATCTAGAATGACCCAATATTTTGTTATAAATAGGAGGGTTTTTCCTACCATTCTTCACCTTTTGTTGCCTATTCACCCTTTGTTGCCTGTTAGATCTTTCTGGATCTATACACTTGGTCCACATTTTCATTTTCTTGTGTGTGAACTCCTTTGAGTTCTGTATTTGGTATGGGTTTTCTATGAAGAGAGAAAAATACTGAATCTGAAGTCTTTGAGGACTTCCAAGAACCCATCCCATTGAGAAGAATTGGATACACCTTCTTGTTTTCCTCCCAGGTGCCCTTAATACAAAAATTCTTTCAAAAAATATTGTTCTTTTCTTGTCTATTGGATGTATGGAGAAAAACCTTATTTTTACTGCTTAATGTCTCTCTATGCATAGATCTGGTTTTTTGCAGCACTTGTCTTGATCAACTAACTACGGATCTGAAGACATTGGCAGCCACATTTGATGTTAGGGCTATAAGTTATGCGTAACTAAAGTGGTCTTTTTTCGTATGCTTCGACAAAAGATTCATACTAACAGTGAGTTTAATATTTAAACCCCTCTCATGCATTTAGAGAAGGGTCTAGAAATTTGTCAAAAACATTTGCAAAGAATGCACTATTGTAAGTTTGTGAATGCTTTGATGAATGGATGGAACAAAATCTGTTATCTTTTGACAATTAAAGCTGTTTAACTGATGTTGCACTACTGTAGTCTTTAAATTGCATGAAAGTGAAGAGGAGCAGATAAATTACTGTTAGTTTACATGAGTATAACTTCGTACATATGGTACTTCTATTCACTTGTATTAATTCTTGCTTTATAGATTGGTAGTCATCTTTTTATTGCATTATATATTTGAAACGTTATTATAGATGAATGTTACATGCACTTCTGTTCTAATATTTGTCTGTGATTTCTTATTGAATATATAATCACACATATGAATGTGATATATTTTTCACAATTATTATAATCAAAATATTTTGTTAGAAGAATCATCTTACATAATTTTCATCTCTTTCAACTGTTAAATGATCTATATTACTAATAGTTGAAGGATATCTTTTTAGATCGCCTAAAGGAAGAAACACCCTAGGTATATAGTATAATAAATAGTTTAGATAGATTCATATGAAGGATTAAAATCATTCTCCATTTGCATGTTGTCTAATCAAAGCACCCTCAAAATCATCCTTATTAGGAAACTAGTCCCATTATCCTCAGTCGGAGCCACTACACCAAACATAAAATGAGCTGCTTTAAGTTCTGGACTGGGTGGTTTTCCCCCATGTTTTAGCAGTGGAATTACGATGCCTCAAAATTCTGGCGCTAGAAGGAGGGCCTTGTGAATGGAAAAAAGGTCTGATCAATCTAAAGGTCAATCTAAGAGTCTCTCTCCCTCTAGATGCCAGTCAACTTACAGAAAATTATCTAGATCCTCATCTTTAAAATCTGAAGTTGATCATCCTTCTCCTAAGTCTCATAGTGATACTCAACCCATACTATCTCCTAATTCTCTTCAAGCTTCCCCAAAATTTCAGTCTTTGATAGAAAAGTTAGAGAGAGTATCCATTTCTGCTGAAAAGCCCAAATCTTCTCAAATATCGGATATCAGTATTTCGTCTTCTTTACAACCTCGAAGAATATTAACTTGATCAGAAAGTCAAAAGACAAGAATTCTCCCTTTTGAATTTCCCATCGATAGTACTTGAAAGAGAATAAAGAGGACTCAATCAGAGTTAATTGCTAGTGAGATTTCATCCCATTCAACATTATTACCTCCGCTCACTTCCAAAACTTCCATTCCAACAATAAATGTTACTTTAACTAGTTCCAATACTCAAACTACTATCCCTTCAACTAGTCCTAGCACTGAGCTTGCCTATTCTTCAACTCAAACTCAATCCATCACATCCACCCAAACTCCAATGGCAAGCCAAGTACCTCCACCAAATGTACGTCCATGGAACAATCCATGGGTTGTAAATATGCCCACTCCTCTTCATGCTCTTCCAAAATATCCTGAAAGGTGGTTACCTAAATTCAACCCTGATGATGGTCTTTCGGTAGAAGAACACATTCATAATTTTATGTTAGCCATCAATTTAAAGGAAGTAGTTGAAGAGGATTTTTTTGTAAGATTATTTTTATATACTCTATTAGGATCTGCAGGAACTAGGTATTTTTCACTACCTGCCCGCTCTATAACTAGTTGGAATATGTTCAAAGAACAATTTCTAGCTAAGTTTGGGGATGACAGGACCACTGCTATGCTCATCAATGATTTATCAAATCTAAAAGCTAAAACAGGTGAGAAGATAAAAGATTTTAATTCAAGATTTAATAAATTACTCAATAGAATTCTTGCTACATTAGTTCCTGGTGCATAAGTTCAAATTGAGTGGTATATTTCATCTCTTCCATCCAATATAGCTATTTTTGTTGATAGAGAAAAACTGCCGACACTTGCAGAAAACATGAAGGAATCTCTATCTGTAGAGAAACACATAACCGATCTTGAGAAAAATAATTCTCAAGAAGATCTATTGTGTGGGTAAATCCCCTCTGCGGACAGAGGCGATCCCTCTAGCCCTAGGGTGGGTCTAAAATGGGCCTCCTAAGAAAAATGTACAACAAAAATAAACTTTATAACAACTAATAGGATTCAAGATGATGATGTCAACCACGGGGGATGATTTACCATTTTTTAAATAAAAGTGTAAAAATAGTAAAAACATAATAAAATAATAAAACTACTTTTTCAACTCGTATTTTCAACTTATCTCCCAAAATGTTTACTCAAATTTCGAGTGGGAGTACTCGTTGGATGCAAAATTTAATTCCTCATCCAAGGAGTACCCATGTTGCATACTTTCGATGAACCCTGCTACATGAAAAATGAGAAATACATAAAAAAAACGTGATTACAATCACGTTTTTAATGTATTTCTCATTTTTCGTGTATTAGGACCCATCTAAAGTATGCAACATGGGTACTCCTTGGATGAGGAATTAAATTTCGCATCCAACGAGTACTCCCGCTTGAAATTTGAGTAAAACTTTGGGAGATAAGTTGAAAATATGAGTTGAAAAAGTAGTTTTTTCATTTTTCCCTCTAAAATTTAATGATGTCATCAAATCTTATTTGATTTTTTCCACTATTATTTTATAATTTCCTTAGGAGGCCCATTTTAGACCTAAAAATTCCCCTAATGGGACATGCTAATGCATCGATTCCTAGTTAATGAATGAAACTGAGGCAGGATAGATGTCCTACCTTAAATCCAACACAGTTGTCATAACTGTGGCGGTAATCACCTGATCTTCGTCGTGAACGTCGCACTCCTTCAGTGGTGATACTAAAGCGTCTGCACAAGGATCAAAGAACGATAGTAACATATGAAACCATATTTACATTCATAACTGTCTAATTGGTCAAGGAGAATTAAACGTATTGCACAAGATTAATAATATCAAATGCAAGACGAGAACCAAAACATCAGTCATGTATTAATTAACAGAAAGATATTACAACCAAATGAGCCTTGACGTCGCAACCTCCTTTAGCAGGTCCAGTCGAAACACGTCTCGAGCATTTGTCGGGGAATGGGACTTGGTGAGGCAATTAGCCTAGACTCTCTCTCGACAAGGGCTTGTCTCTCTGCTCTATCTCACACCAGCTATTTTAGACTATTTAAGCTATTCTCCAGAATGTTCAGCTAGCTGCATCTATGTGAGAGAGATGTATTTATAGGAGAGGAGGAGGAGGTTGGGATCCCTCAAATGGTGGAAGGGAGGCCTTATCATTTAGGAGGTTGCTCGAATTTAGGGAACAAGAAGCCAAAGGAAGATGTCCGACATTATTCAGTTGAACAACTCATGCTGACTCCGCTCATGAAGTGTTTGGAATGGAAACTTCGCTTTTATATTTAAAAAACTTTCCAAAAACAGCTTGGCGCGGGCAGTCCACTATGACAGAGCACCAATGGGCATGGCACCCAGTGTTAATTATCATCGGTGCGAGGCCTTAACTTCCTTCCGGCATCGACCCAAATGCATGTGTTTTTGGTGGTATGTTCCAGGAATAGTCAACAGAGGAAATGTTCTCCTCATGGAAAGGGATGCAATGACACTTTTTGCAAGGCATGACACTACATACAAGTCACAGAAATGGTCCTCTAATGTGCAGGACGGGGATTGAAAGGATGGTGAAAAAGGTTGTGTAACAGGTGCCCCCTAAAGCATGAGGTCCGAGAGAGAGGGAGGAGTGAAATGCTTTACAAGAACACGTTCAAACCAAACACTGTTGTCAGAAGACTTGCAAGTACAAATACAACTGATACTTCTAATGCATGAACATGTGGCATGGGCACAACCATCCATAATAGAGTACATATATAAACAAGATCTTAGGTATGGACGTAGCCATCCAGTAGTAAGGATAATTAAATAGACTCAGGTATTGTCGCACCCATCCAATCAGGAGAGTCATGCATACAATCATGATAAACCAAAATATCCTGCAGCCTGGATTTTATCAGACAAAACCCAGGGTCTTACAATCCATCTCGACTCGAACAGATACAAATTCAAGCATGCGAATATGTGAGCTGAACTCGAACATGCAAGAAAATCACCTCATTACCAGCCAATGATGAAAGCTGTTAACATGCACGAGAGAAACCACCCATAATGACAATGGCTCTCAAGGTAAAACTAGTACAATCCATGACATGTGAACATTGATTTGGCATGGAACACCTGTAGAATCACTCGATCGAAGGCCTATGTTGTGGACCTGTCATCGGATGCTAAGAACTTGCCATTGAGGCATGCAAGCTCCAAGGTACCAGAAGGGAGTCTCTAGATCATCTTCCTATATAATGAGTTGAAGTCGAAAGGAAGTAACTTGGTCGAAGGAGGGCCATAATGTTTCCCACATCATCCACATGAGACCGAGGAATGTGATGATAGTGAATCATGACCAAAAATAGTATCAGAGGGAGGTTGAAAACTGCAAATGGAAACTTCTCTTGAACATATCAACGACACGACTCCAGATTTGGCAGTATTTGACATCAAGGGATCTGAGGACATGGTGACATGGAAAAGAGCAGATGAGTGGTCAAAAGAGATTACCCAAACCCATGGAGGAAAAAAATAACGAAGTGAGATGTCCCCAACCCGACACGAATGCAGATGAGTTCAATGTTCAAGAGCGACAGACTACTGACACGACTGAGAATTGGTTCCTTTTTACCCCACCATTGCTGGCGAGTACCCCAATTATTTTTGGAAAACAAGATTGAAGGGGATAACATATGCTTTTTATGTAAGTTTTTCCTTTGGACAATTCCATCCTAGTACATTTTACAAACCTTAGGAAGGAGGAACTCGGTGACGTCATGATGATGGTTTCCGATGTGATTTAAATTTTAACGAGTCTGGCAAAGGAAGAACTCGACATATTTTCATGTTTAGAGAGTTTGAAAAGAAGCGGAAAAGAAAAATCCAACAAGTCCCTTTTTGTAGGTAGTCTCACAGATCCGAAAAGGTAGAAAACTATGTTTGAGAGAACCTCTTATTCGCATTAGGCTAAGGTATTCATTTTTCGTAAATAATCTATCCCAGCCCAAAAAAGGGGTAAATGTATACTGAGTAGATATCATTTCGTAACCATTTAACAAGTTCAAAATGATAAGAGTCGTCAATTTTTTTTCTAGGTAAATCCCCTCTGTGTACATAGGTGATCCTCTAGCCTTAGGTGGGTCTAGAAACTACGGGAACATACTAAAATCTACCTTCCTAGATTGTAAATGAAATTCAGAGCAAGGACGATGACCTACCTTGTTCTAATGCTATGTTGTCATCTCTCGTCGAAGCTTCCCGATTCGTCGCTCTCCTCAAGTTCGATACACGCTGCTACCAACGTTTGATTATTTGTACATAAAATCAAGACACCACGACAAGTGTAAAATCACGATAAACATAAAACAATTACAATCTATCTAATTGATCAAGGAATGCTAGAAATCTCATTATAAATGTAAACAAGAGTGGAAGATAAAAATCAGTTGCATTTTATTATGATAAAGACAAGGGGAGTTTACAGCCAAGCCTTGATGTTGAGGCTCTCCTTCGGTAGGTCCATATCCAAGCACGTTTGCAACACCCTCACACACAAAATTCCAAGATCTCATTATGTTCCTAAAACACAAAAACGATCACACTTTGCACTATTCCCCCAAAGCTATGATTTCTTCTCTTCTCTATGATTGCTAAGGAAACAAAGGTTTAAGAGGTCTCCTTATATAAAAATGGATGAGGAGGATATGGGCCCTGAAATAATGGGAAAAGAGCTTATCCTTTGGAGTAGTTCCTATTTCTTAGGAACAAGAATCCCAAAGGGGAATTCCTAAAAAAAAACTTCCAACTTGCTGCCTCGCGAAGCTTCTAGTCACAGAAGCTTCGTTTCTATTTTAAAAACTTTCCAAAAGAGGATCGACGCAGGTTCGACATTAAGACAGAGCGCTGATCAGCGTAGGTCTCAGTGCAAATCTCTGCTATCGGCGCGGGTCAGACACTGAGACAAAGCGCCAACCTTGAAAACCAGGTTTTTATAGGGATCTTCCAAAAAAGTTGTAAAGGGAGATGAATTGACAGTCAAAGTTTGGTTCAGGGGTATGTATTCCATGATTGGAAAGTACACAAGGGTCATTGTATGGGTCCTCCGGGATCAAGGAACGGGGATTAAAAGGGCAGTGAAAAATTTCTATGTAATAAGATCAAAAATCAAAGAAGGTATATTTCAAAGACGATTCTAAAAAGAAGCTGAAAAAAGACCCTTTTTATGTGGAAGGTATTCAAATTTTTTTGAAGACTATGACAAACGAGATGGCAGATATCAAGAAACAAAGTCACTGAAAATTCTAGCTCAAAAAAGACTTTCAAAAACTTCAAAAAAGGTCAATCCTCTAATACTCAACCTCCAAATATCATATCTAATGCTGAATCTGATCAAGATACAGAGGAAGAGAAAACAAAGAAAGAAGAAGAAGTTGAACTAAATGGAATGTGGGATTTCATCCTACCAAATGAAGAACAACTTGAAGCTTTACCTATGAGTACAAGGAGCAAAAATACTACTAAAGCAACGCAACCAAATCAACAACAAAAGATTTCAACTCCTGCTAAGGATAAATCTGTAAGCAAAAAATATATTTCAAAGGCTACACAAGCAAGTCCCGTTACTTCAGATACTCCACCTGCATCTAAGACAATGGTAGTCTAAAACACTATTGAGTATAATGTAGTTGAAGATATGAAGAAAATTGGGGCCAACATTTCAATTCACAAGCTTACTAAATTAAAGCAGCAACATAAAATCTTACTTAGAGACTTAAATGCAGTTCCTGCTTCAACCTTACCTACTCCAGTAATAGTACAAGATGATAATGAAACATGTAATCCACCTTCTCCTTCAACTAAAATAGATGCTACAGACTTGATTATGATAGGTGATCGATCCATCTCTCATACTCCTCCATTTATTTTTACCTATGATATCTATAATAAAAATTTTCATAATTGTTTAATAGACTCAGGGGCTTCCTCTAATATAATGCGAAAACCAGTCTGTGCTAAGTTGAACATAACTCCTCAGAGTTCCCCTGTTCATATAGTACAACTTGATAAAACCAGAGTAGAGGTGGTAGGAGAAATAAATTCTGTTTCCATTAGATTGTCATCAAATCCCAAGGTTACTCAAATAATTAATATATTGGTGGCTAATATTCCTCAGTTTTATGACTTAGTTTTAAGCTGAGACTGGTTTGAAAAACTTCATGGATATTTTGCAACAAATTGGTCTCATATGTCGCTACCATATAATGGAAAGCCAAATCCAATTCGGGTAGACTGTGAAAATTTCATGAAGCATATAGTCACTGATCTTGAAGGATTAAATGAGCTAGTAGAATTCAATAATAATATTATTGGAAACTAATTATCAGAATCATTTTTGGTAAATTTCAATGCTCAACCATCACCTTTCTTTGATAATGCAGTTGTTTCTCAGATTGAGAACTTTTCTGAGACAGATAGTTCCAAGTGTATAAATCTTGTAGATAAAGTAGTAGTTAATTATTTATTTTGGACTCTTTATTTTGATTGTTCTAAATCTGAAGATGGTGTAGGTGTAGGCTGTATTTTAATAAACCCAGAAGGAGAAAAAACCATGTTAGCCTGCATACTAGAATTCAATTGTACAAACAATATATTTGAATACGAAGCATTAATCCAAGGTTTGTACAAAGCCATTGATCTTAATATCAAATATCTGAAAGTTCTAGGAGATTCAGAAATCATTGTTAGATAGGTAAGAGATACCATTCATTGTAATTCTAGACATTTAAAGCATTATCAATATTAATCCAAGAATTAACCATTCATTTCTTAGCCTTTAATATTTCTTTTGTACTTAGGATGCATAATGCTAGTGCAGATCTACTGGCTAACGTAGCATTAAAGTTAATTCCATCTCAGGAGTTTATTCCCGATAGATTTTCCATTGAATTAATTTTTAGACCATCTGTTCCTGATAATATTACCAATTGGAGAGTATTCAATAATGATTCAGATATCATAGATTTCTTAACATCTAAAGGATCTTATAATAGTCAAATTTTGGACGAAAATGAACAAGACATTAAGATTAAGAAAGAACAAGACAAAAATCCTATTCCTAAGTTTGTTTTCAAGTCAAAAGAACTATATGATCTGAAAGATAGGTTTAAAAGAGTTACTAACTCAAAAAATTGAATCTCTACCTTAAGATTTGAGTTAAGAAATCTAGGAACTAACGAAAAACATCAAAATGTCAATCTAGGTATTGGCCTATCTTCTGAAGAAATATTATCATTTATCAGATTATATATAATGTACAAAAGTGTCTTTTCTTGGGATTATACTAATCTTAAAACATATGACACTTCTGTGATTTAACACACAATTCCTATGATCTCAGAAGAAAAACCTATACAACAGAAATTGAGGAAAATTCATCCAAATATTGAAACTCAAATAAAAAAAAACTGAACAAACTCCTCAAGGAAAAAATCATCTTTCCAATCATGCATTCTAAATGGGTATCAAATTTAGTACATGTCAGGAAGAAGAATGGTGATATTAGAATTTGTATTGATTTTAGGAATTTAAAAAAAGCATGTAAAAAGGACAACTTTCCATTCCCAACCATGGAACAAGTATTGCGGACAATAGCTCATTCTGAACTTATGTCCTTTCTAGATGGATTTTCGAGATATAACTAAATTCTCGTACATCCATATGACAAATTGAAAACTATGTTCAGGACTAAGTGGGGAACTTAAGCCTATCAAAAGATGCCATTCGGATTAATTAATGCAGGTGCAAATTTTCAGAGAGCTATGGACACAAATTTTAGAGGGATCATAAATAAATCAGTGGTTATTTATTTAGATGACATTATAGTATTTTCTAAACAAGTAACCAATCATTTTAATGAACTAAAACAAGTCTTTGAGTCCTGTAAAATGTATGTCATCTCATTAAACCAAAAGAAATCATTTTTTGCATTAGATGAAAGAACACTTTTAGGATTCATTGTGTCAAAAAGAGGTATCTATATTGATCCTGAAAGAATTGAAGAGATTAAAATAATTCCTTTCCCTCATAACAAGAAAGTTATGCAGTTGTTTCTTGGGCAAATTAATTTTGTTAAAAGGTTTGTCCCTAAATTTTCACAAATAGTTTTACCATTACAGAACATGATTAAGAAAAATTCAGTCTTTAAATGGGGACATAATGAAAGAGAAGCATTTGATTTGATTAAGAAATCCATTTTCAATCCTCCATTCCTCACTACCCCCAATTTTCTTAATCATTTTAATTTGTATACTTTTGCATCAAATACATCATAAGATGCTATTTTAACATAGTTTAATGACCAACAAATTGAAGCACCAATATTAATTTTCAGTTCCAATTTTCAAGGTGAAAACTAAATTATTCATCTGTCGAAAATTAAGCATTTGTTGTCTTTAAGGCTATAAAGCATTTTAGGCCTTTTCTCCTAAAAGCTCACACCAAAATCATAGTTCCATTCTCTGCAGTGAGACAACTATTAATGCAAAGAGAATTAGGAGAGAAAAGGGCTAACTGGGTTACCGATTTACAAGAATATGATGTAGAAATTAGACCCTCTAAAATTATTAGATGTCAAGGTTTTTTCAGAATTCTTACAGGAGCATCCCATCTATCATCAAAAGAATATTCAGGTAAAAAAGTGCAAATATCAGAGGTAAGCCTCAACTATGCACGATCTCAATACACTGATCTCATATTTTATTTGAAGAATGGATATGTTCCAACCCAACTCAGTTACAAAACAAAACGGGCTTTGAGATTAAAGGGCAAGCAATATTAATTAATCAATGATGTATTGTTTAGGAGAAATTTTTATTCTATACTACCAAGATGCTTAGAAAAATCTGAAGCAGAGAAAGTCTTGTAGGAGCTCCATGATGGACGAGTTGGAGGACATTTTGGAGGAAATACGACAACACACAAAATCCTGCATGCAGGTTTCTATTGGCCTACACTTTTCAAAGATGCTCATGAATATGCAAGAAAATGCAAAGTGTGTCAAAGTGTATCAGGAAGAAAAAGGAAGCCAACCTTCCCATTACATCCAGTCAATATCGAACAACCATTTGAATAATGGGGATTACATATAATCGGCGAGATTGTTCCTAACTCTTCCAAACAACATATATATATTCTCACAACTAGAAATTACATTACTAAATAGGTGGAAGCAATTCCATTAAAGGTAGCCAACTATGATAATATCATTGATCTCATCGACCAATATATCATAACTAAGTTTGGCTTACCTACTAATTTAATGTTTGATAACGCATCTTACTTCTCAGGAAATGCTATGATGGAATTTGAAATCAAAAGGGGTTTTAAACTTAAGTATTCTGCGAATTATTACCCACAAGGAAATGGTTTAGCATAATCCATGAACAAAAACTTGATTAGAATAATCAAAAGAACTGTTGATCAAAACCAACGAAATTGGCATAAGTCATTAATCTTTGATTTTTGGGCCGACCAAATAACTCAGAAAGATTCTATTGGTACTTCTCCATTCAATCTTGTCTATGGAAAAGAAGCTGTACTTCTTATGAATGTATTTATTTCCTCTCTTTCCTTAGTACAATTTATTGATGAATCTCCTTCTTCATCTTTACAACTTAGACAACGTCAAATTATTAAGTTAGAAGAAGAAAGAGAAAAAGCTAAACATACTCATGCACATCATTAATAGACAGTAAAAGCCTCATTTGATTCATCTTTTGTTACTCCAAAAAAATTTCAAATTGGTGATCTGGTATTGAAATGGGACAAAGCACATGAGGAAAAAGGTAAACACATGAAGTTTCAAAAAATTTGGCTAGGTCCTTTTCAAATAATTAAAGAAATAGGTCCATCAACATTCTTATTGCAAGATCTATCAGGAAAAAGAGATTCTTTGCCTGTTAATGGGAAGATTTTTAAAAAATACTTTTCATAGGAGGTAACCCCTTCTATTCCTTGCATACTAGTGTATTTTTCTTTTCCTTGGAAAAATAAAAGTTTCTTAGTATAAATTTTTGGCTTTTCAAAACAAAATCTCAGATGATCCTTTTTTATCTATCACTTATAGAAATAAGAAGTGTTAATGAAACAATCGAAAGATTTGAAAGACAAATAGATTTTATTTTTACTGAAAGATACAATTTCACTGAAGTTATTTATTCTCTAATGAACTCTCATCCTTATATAGCATGATTATTTTGTCATCAGTCAAGAAAAGAATCCTTAACATAGTAAAGACTCTTTTACAAAGAAAAAATCTAAAACTCTACATTATCATCCAGAATCCTCAAAAGGACCAATGATTTACCCCATCTGGTAAAAATTATTAATTTTTGAAACAAATTCATAACATAGTAAAGACTCTTTTACAGAGAAGCAATCTAAAACTCAACATTATCATCCAGAATTCTCAAAAGGACCAATGATTCACCCCATCTGGTAAAACTTATTAATTTTTGAAACAAATTCAAAAAATATTATAACTAGAAAAGCTTAAAAGATAATAAGTCTCATCACGAGCTTGCTTACCATGTTCATAGGGAAATAGTTGAACTAACATTACCAATATTGCCTACCAAAACAGGGTAATGACTTGATATTATATCAAGAGGACAAGGGGTCTCATCAAGAGCCAAATTGATCAGTTTAATTACAACTAGTGAATGACATTGTCATCATTTGGTTACCAAGCCAAGCCAATGGATTTTAAGTAAATAAAAATATGATACAAAAAGAAAAGTTTCAAAAAAGATCAATTGTGTAAAGTTAGAATTTATTTTTGAAAATTGTAAGAAACACTGGATGGGACAATGAATCATTGTTGGGTAAAAGGTAACCTTGCAAAAAGCTTAAATTGCTTATTGGAATAAAGGCTCTACTTGTGATAAAATAGTAAATATTTAAAAATATGATCTATAAGAGCCACCTGCTTTATATTTTTGAATTGAGTAAAGACTGATATAGATTCTCATACGTATATCTTTAAAAGAGGGATTCTTATGAATTGTAATCAAGAGAAATTTTATTTCTTAGTAAGATATTATTCATTTGAAATTCATTCCTCCAAATATTTTTATTTCAAAAAGTTTTAGAAATTTCAAAAAGTTAGTCAGAGATAGCTGGTCCTCCCAAGTGAATCACCAATTTTTGTGCTATACAATACCCCCCCCCATTTATTTTAATAAATGGGGGCCCTTTATAAATTATTAGGAAATTCCTTTTCATTTATTTTTATCTTTAAAACAAAAACTTTAGGAAATAAAGTTTTCTTTGTACTTTTCTTCTTTATTCCTTAGTCGGCATCGCAAACAGCATAACTTACAACCAAAAAGACTTGAAACCTACTAAGTCACGCGGGCTGCGAAATACGCTAAGCCTTTTCCGAAGTTATATTAAAAAACTTACAAACACTTCAATCACCGTTATAATTTGTTTATTGCATCACACCTCATTTAAATGAACTAACTTATAAAGAAATTTGGTATAAGTTCCGATTACGCGGACCCAACGAGCCAAAAAATTAATAAACATAAAGCTCTAAACTCCCATAAAGCACAACCGCTTGACTTCCTGAATGCGCACTTCACATTTCGCAGGACTTAACGGAAATAAAATTCATTTACCGCATAAAAGTTGCAACATGCGATTTGCACAGATCACATTTCGCAAAATTTATGGGTAACATCGTAAATGGTAAAAGTTATAAGTTGTGATATGCAAATGCATGGAATTTAATTACTCAAGCATGCGAAATGACTTATGTCATATCAAACCGAAATCCGAGATCCAACGTCTTAAATTTATTGATAGCTATTTCGTGTAAAGGTGTAAGAGATTTGATTTGAAATGATTATCGGTGATTAATAGAATTTAATATAAGTAAAGGCTTTAATAGATTCATATCTATTTTTTCATGTTTGAAATAAATTAAAGACATATTTGTCTCTATGTTCCATGTATTTTTAATGTTTTCTCTGTTTTCTGTAAATTAGGAAACCAACTAACAAAACGAAGAAAATAGAGATGAACAAGAAAGGAAAAGAGATTTCTCAAACGCCGTCTACTGAAGACTCAGACATGTCTCCCCTGTTTTCAGACACCACCTGCAACAAGGAATGTGACAGTTTGTCATGGGAGGCGATGTATCATTTTTTCGAAAATGAAAATCCAATGGTAATAAGATAATTTGCTTCAAAAAACTTATCTGTTTATTCAAAACCGACTGATTTTGACGTCGCATGTTCATTCATCCACGAGATAGCTACAAGGCCAAAAATTCTCCCTTACACAGACATGGTTAAGTGGGAAATTGACCACTTAAACATAGAAGTTAGAAATTTTAAAGATTTGAAGGGAGAAAATATTAGTTATTTCAAGGAAGATGATTTAAAAGAAATGTTCCACTTACTAGGTCCATAACAAAACTATGAAAAATATTTTATTTAAAATTTTAGAGCAGAAAATCCATATCTAACAAAATTCATAAAGGAATGGAAAGAAGACCAGGGAAAGCTTAAATGAGATAAACTATGTATGTACCCAATTTCCCAAATTCTTTTCCCTTACTGTTATGCTGCCGGTATGTTGTGTAGATTGTTTTCAAAACCTGATACCACTAGGCTTTCTATAGATTGGGTCCCATTAATTGACACAATCATCAATTCTTTAATTTTGAATTGGGAAAATATCCTATTGGATAATTTAGCTAAACACATCATTGAGTATAGGAATAAAAGGAGTGTTTCATCTAGAGAAATACCTCCCTTTTATATGAGTGCCTATGTCATGGACACAATCTGCTTTTCTTCTAGTTTTTCTACTATGGGATGGAAATGGACTATCCAAGACACTACCCCAATCCATATTTACCACCGAGCCCTTTGGGATTCAGACTTCCATCTGCATTTTTATAAAATTTTCCATGGAGTCATGTTTCCTATGCACCAGATGATATTCAATGAGAAATCCCCTAGGGTTTCCAAAGAAGCTAGTACAAATATTCTTTTTGTGGTTAGATGGTTTGCAGAGGAGAATTTTACATATGTCAGAGTATTCGGGAGTTATGATTCTCCCCACGTCCTACCATATTATGTTCCTGATAAGTTACTTGCAAGAGAGATAGCCTATTGGCTTGCTAATGGTATTTCTAAACAGATGATAGATGCTAAGAATGTCGTTTGGCCTAATTTTCCTTTACAGTGCGATACTTTTGCACTTTTTGATATTGGCCATGCCCATAAGGAAGTTTCAAAGATTAATCTGTTGAATTTGGCAGTAATTCCAAAGAGGCTGTATCATCCAAATGATTTAATTAAAAACTACATCATAGAGCTTAAAATGAAGCCTTTTGTGAAAGAAATAGATAGATTTGATGATCTCTTTCAAGGCATGTAAAATTTTTCAGATATAATTAAGTTTGCATCCAGTCAACTCAACCAAGATGATTTGGAAGCCTTCCAAACATGCAGAAATAAGATACTGGAGATAATTCCTCTTAACTTGTTAACTATTGAAGATGTCAACATACCTACTCCAAGTATCAGCTTGGATGATGAAGCAAAAGGCATGTCTGAGTATGAGTCAGGACAATTAGAGCATCAATCTCACAATTTGAATCATTCTGAAAATGAATCTGAATCCATAAAGGATAACCCAAAAAAGATAATTGATCAGGTAATCCAAGAGATAAAGATGCAGGAGAAAAGAGAAAGTAATGGAACATAGTCAACTTCTCAAGAATCTCAGCACAGTCAAAATACAGTTGATCAGTCAGAAAATTCCCAAACAAAGACTTTGAGTAGTGAATGGGATGATTTTTTTGAAGCAATAAAACCTCCTAAAACCAATCCCAATACAGATCAAGATACTAGTTTTTCATACACCTGAACATTCCCAGAAGTTAGCAGAAACTGTTATTCCACTACAACAAGTTCCAGAAACTCATGATCAAGAGATCATATCGGCCTACTGTACAGAACAAATAGTTTTAAAAGTTTAGGAAATTCCTTCGCTGGATGTCTTCTACAGTCCTAGTCATAAGGTTGTAGTCAAGAGAACCAAAAGGAGAAGAATTGATGAGACGGTCTCAGATCTCACAAATTAATCTGTTGACCTTTTGTGGAAGGATCTACTAGCTGATCCTATTGAACATTTAACCAAAATGTCACAACTTGCAGGTGCATATGCTATTGCCATTGTTGATAAAGCTACTGAGGTTAAAATGTTGCTGAAGTAGAAGGAATACAGAATACAAGAACTAGAGAGACTATTAGATCGGTAAAAAACTAACTCCAACAAGCAAATGAAATTGAAGATGGCCCAATTTCAAAAGGATTTTGAAAAGCTTAATTTAAAACATCAGGTACAGATCACTGAGAATCAAGCACAACTAGAAGTAGCAATAACTAGGTTACAAAGCTAGCCACAATTAGAGCAATTCATAAAAGAATCATTGGATGTAAATGCTAAGTTAAAGCAACAACAAGAAGTATTTTTCCAACAAGCTTCTATTACTAGCTCTTATTGTGACTTAAGTAAAATACTGATCCAGCAAATAGCTATCCGGAAACTTGAATGTGTGAATATCGAGAAGAAAATCAATGAACACATTCAATGGAAAGCATCAGACTCAGGAAAGGAAGCTGATCTACCCCAGGTAGATAAGTTTCACAAGGAAATATTATTCAAATATTGGGAAGCACAGATAAAGCAGCAGTGAAAGCATTCAAGTTGGAAAATGAAATTACTGAATCTGTGTGTAAAAAACTAGTGAAAGCAGAACTTATAAAAGAGTGCACGTCTGAAGTGCTCTCAAAATTCAAAAAACTAGAAACACAGTTGAAACAAAAGGCATAAACGTAGGATGAAACAATTAAAAAATTAAATAAGTTTGATCAAGAAAATTATTGGAATTTTCTGATTAAACCTTATCATCAATACCATATCTTGCAGTCCTTAACAAATTTGATGAGAAGAACATAGCTAGCACTCTCAAATGCGATATTCAAAGGACAAGTCAAATCACAAATTTCACAACCAGCTCAGCTCAAGCCCATGCTAGATATTTGTCAACTTCAGGAGGAAATCCAAAAGAAAGATCAAAACTATTAACTCATATTATTATTTCATTTTCCTAGATTGTAGTTTAAGTTAGTCTTACGAGGATGGTTGTTTGAAACCTCCTCTATGTTTTTGTAATAATCTATTTTAGAACATAGTTAGTTTAGTATTTAAACCCCTCTCGTGCATTTAGAGAAGGGTCCAGAAATTTGTCAAAAACATTTGCAAAGAATGCACTATTGTAAGTTTGTGAATGCTTTGATGAATGGATGGAACACAATCTATTATATTTTGACAATTAAAGCTGTTTAACTGATGTTGCACTACTGTACTTTTTAAATTGCATGAAAGTGAAGAGGAGCAGATCAATTACTGTCAGGTTACATGAGTAGAACTTCCTACATATGGTACTTCTATTCACTTGTATTAAGTCTTTCTTTATAGATAGAAAATCATCTTTTTATTGCATTATATATTTGAAACATTATTATAGATGCATGTTACATGCACTTCTGTTCTAATATTTGTCTGTGATTTATTATTGAATATATAATCACACATATGAATGCGATGTATTTTTAACAATTCTTACATAATATTCATATCTTTCAACTGTTAAATGATCTGTATTACTAATAGTTGAAGGATATATTTTTAGATCTCCTAAAGGAAGAAACACCCAGGGTATATAGTAGAATAAATAGTTTAGATAGATGCATGTGATAGATTAAAATCATTCTCCATTTGCATGTTGTATAATCAAAACACCCTCAAAATCATCCTTATTGGGAAACTGGTCCCATTATCCCCAGTTGGAGCCACTACACCAAACAGAAAAGGAGTTGCTTTAAGGTTTGGATCGGGTGGTTTTCCCCCATGTTTTGGCAGTGGAATTCGGAGGCCTCAACATAGCCTAAGAAAGACACACGAGAAAAGGAATATTAGTTAGTTATCTAGCGAAATAGTTCACATAGACAATAGGATCATTAAACCACATACAACACACCTTGAACAAGATAAGTACCATTCCCACCAAAATAGTTCAATTTCATTAGTACATATGAATGAAACATATATAGCAAACATCTAAAGAATATTCCTAAGAAATTCATAGTACATGCATGAAAATGTGTCGACACTAGTAACATAGGTGAAAGATCCAAGTGAATAGTTACAATGGTGAGGCACTAGGTCTAGTAGTGGAACATTAAGTCACTTCTTGCTTCTCCAAATAATAGTTTTCTCTCTTATGCCAAGTAGAGAAGCCGAGACTAGCTCTCCAAAGCTTAAGCCTCCAAAATCCCCTTACTTGAGTTATGAGGTTTCTTTTATAACAAGAGGAATGATATTTCAAGTCCTCATGACTCTTGGATTACCCTCATGACTGTTGGACTTCTAGTGTGTCCTTTGGAATTCTAAAAAACTATTGAACTTCTAAATGAATTTTGGACTTATATACAATCTTTGTCCATATATGAATATGTGACTCTTCATGTTCAATATTTGATTGTTTGACTTCTACACATTACATTTTTCATTTTCCTTGAATATACATCATTTCATTCCACATGATGATGTGGCATGACACATGGACATACATTGACCATTATGATGACACTTGTGCAAGCTACAACTTGACAGTGATGACAGGGACTTCATGAGAGGTGGTAATTCCAAGTTGTCTTCCTTGCTGCTTCATATTGCATTCTTGGTGATAAACCTGATCCATGCTTCATATTCATGGAGGATATGCTATGTTGCTTATCTTAACCCTCCAAAGGGTCTTTGATCAATATCATAATCCCATGAGTCATTATGAAATGGATTCTTTTTGTCGTGTTCCATGATCTTCTTCATGTCTTCATGATTGTTCTTCTTTGTGCTTCTTCTCTACAAGTGTTATTTGTTCATCCTCTTTAATATATTCCTTGAGCATCACCTTGTCATGCAGAGATAGTACTCCTGCTAATGAAGATCATTCATGGAAAGGAAAAATTACTCCTAAAACATCTATTCTATCACTATGTAGCTCATGGAATGATCAACTCATGATAGGTCTATGAGAGGATTAAAAGAAGAAGGATTGATTATGAGGGTGAAATAAAACTCATTAAGGCTCATAGGATGACTTCAAGGTGCACTTGTGTGCTCAATAAAAAGGGAGAGAGCTCAAGGGTGTAGGGCATAGGTTCGAAGCATGAAGGGAAATCATTGATTGGTTAAAGATGCGCTCATGTGTTCAAGAAAATTGAGGAGGATGCAAGGTTGCACACCAAAGGGATGAAGGGGTTAAGATTCAAGCCTTCCAAGTGTGCTCATGTGATTTGGTAGAAAAAGGAGTCACTCCTTGGCTGTAAAGGAGGAAACCTTACACATCATAGTTCATTTCAAAGTAAAAGGTTTTTAGTGGTGGGATGGTTTCTTAAAGAGTTTGAAATGATTTTTTACTCTTTTAGACTTTCATGCATTTGGCAAGCTGTGGCAAGTATAAATTGTATGGATAAATTGGTAGTATAGGGAGTTTATTGTGACAGATGAAAGGTGAAAAATACATGATACTCAATCTAAGAAATATGCATATGCTAAATCAGTCACACAGCTACAAGAGTGTACTTTTACATAAACTATGTTTTATGTAAAGGAAACAACATTTAGAAAGTAGAATACATGCATAAATAATTTCATAAATATTTCATGAAACCTTCACTAACATGCTCTACACAACATATATATGATTTTATTTGGGTTTGCTGGTTGATGAACCTTCTCCTTTATCCAACTTATCTTGAAATTTGGTTGAGGAAGCCTTTTCCTTTCTACCTTTTGCCTTTTTGTAGATGTTCTCCTTCTGTAATATTCTCAAATGGGAAAAGCAGGAATATAGTACAAAACCAAAGAAATAGCAGTGTAAACATTACATGAAAGAAAGAGGCCAATATGGAGACCTTTCATTTATTATAACAACAACAAAATATGCATAAATAATGGGCCATAAGATGTATAATAAGAAATAACAAGCCTCCAATGGACAAAATCCCTCAAAAGAAGTGCTGCTACTATATATAAAGAACTGGAAGGATGCTACATCGTTGTTTTAAAGGCACTGCTATAGAAATTGATTACACAGTAGATCTAAGGCTAATATGTGCCTCAAAATATAGATCTAATACAGATCTGAGCACTATACAACCTCCTTTGAATAACCCCTTAATGGTTTTCAGCAAAACACCATGTACAAGATGGGGATCTAATGCCCTAGGGCTGAAGATC
The DNA here is from genome assembly GCA_034641835.2 of Pinus albicaulis. Lineage (NCBI taxonomy): Eukaryota > Viridiplantae > Streptophyta > Pinopsida > Pinales > Pinaceae > Pinus > Pinus albicaulis. Next base: position 658,081,489 of record CM076571.1, read on the forward strand.
CACTGCAAAATACAGATATGGAAAGTGTGGCTGATATGATATAAGAAATAATGTAGCCTCCTCCAATAGATCTCCTAGATGAAAGGAAGATCCCCTTCACCAGAAAACCTTCTCTCCAAATGGTGTGCCAAAACTACCCTGCAACTCCTCCTACAAAATAACACAGATCTGGAAATAAACTTTGCTGTAGGGGAAAATAAATCAATGGCCTGAAGCCAAGATATGGAAATAAGAACAAGGGCCTTCCTTACTATCCTCCCAATTGAAAGGAACCCTTCTCCACTGAAAATAAGTACTGAAGTGACCCAAAGATGGTATCCACTGCTACAACCTACAAAACAACTCAACCATCGACAAGATCTGCGCTGTAAATAATAGATGAAGCTTGGCCTTAAGCTTGATAGTGGACAATGTAGTATAGGAATCCTCCAAGAGCTTCTCAATGGAAGAGGTGGGATTCCCGATTAGGAACACCCAGTGCTAAACAACACTCAATCTTAGCTAAACAACAAGAGAAAGATATATGTCTAAACAGACCATATATTCAGAAATATCAAATACATCAACATAATGCATATGGCTGCCATCCTCTTCCTTTTATAAGATATGAGCTTCCAAAACCTAATCCCCATCCAATAATGGCACTAATTCCCTGCAAAGAATATCCATCTAAAACTGCATTGTCTTTCATTGATGACCACTCCTCCATGACAGCGTTGTTGATTTGGTCAAAGTTGACCCAGTGAAGGTGTTCCAGCCCCTTTTCACACTTAAAGGTGCTAAATTAAATTGTCAAGATATATCCTTTTCACATTGGCATTTATTTATTCATTATTAAGGAGACCTTTGGACCTCCATTGTCCTCTTATTCATTAAACAAAGTAGAAAAACAAAAATTAATATTCCAACTAGCTCATGGATAATTGGGAATATTAAAATCCTCCTTTCCCAAATGTTGTTTGTCCTCAAGCAACTGACAAGGTGAGTGTTGCAAATCTCCATCATTAGTGACACCATCATGTGATAAGCTTACCTCGTAAGCTAAGTGTATACCAATCCATCCCTCCATGAATTTCTCCTCCAAATTTCTTATGAGATGCAAATAATTCATCCCACAAGGAGACAATAGTTCCAATGAAACAAACATGGTTTACCCAATGTTCTCCCTGAAACATGTAGCATAGTGAACATGGAGAATTTATCTCCCTTAGGGCACATACATTCCTCCAATCCTCCCTCCAATCATTCCCATAAAAATAATAAGCACATCATCAATGTATGGGATCAAAACTAAATACATACAAACATAAATTTGTAAAAATGGAGGTGGGTCACAGTCCCACATGTGGAACCAGCAAAATAAATCTCCCGAATGCATTAGATGATGATATGGTAGGTGGTTTCACCACCAATTACTTGATGCCCAAGTCTTCTCACAATGGATGAAAGTGTGAGATATGTTTGGTGCTTTTGGAGTGCACCCACAATGATACAACATATCCCTATGTCCTCCAAGGGAGTGGCCATGTTCATAAATGTTTATGGCCCAAAGCTGACCATGAAGTTTATATGGAATAATTCTCCTCCTTCGAGCTATGGCCTACATATACATGGTAAAGGAATGCAAGTAATCATCAAATGAAACATTATGTACATAAGAATCTTTAGAGAACTTTTGAGGTCTAAAATGGGCCTCCTACGAAAAATGTACAACCAAAATAATTTTTATCTTCATCTTCGCCTCCAGATAAAGGGGCTTTACCCTTATCTTCTTTGTCATTTGTATAATAAAACTTCTGATGTCTTCTTCTTTGATACCTCTTCTCTCTATTAGTAAGAGGATCTCCTTCTTCAAATGACATATTGGCTTTTCAAGATGCACAGACTGTGCCAAGATTATGCTCTAATACCATTGTAATATTCCCAAATGGGAAAAGCAGGAATATAGTGCAACACTAAGAAAAGAGCAGTGTAAACATTACATGAAAGCAAGAGGCCAATATGGAAACTTTTATTTTATTATAAAAACAACAAAATATGCATAAATAATGGGCCATAATATGTAAGATAAGAAAGAACAAGCCTCCAATGGACAAAATACCTCAAAATAGGCGGTGATACTATATATAAAGAACTCGAAGGCTGCTACAGTGCTGTTTTAAAGGCACTGCTACAACAATTGATTACAAAATAGATCTATGGATGGTATGTGCTGTTATCACAAAATTTCACCTGATAGGCTGCTAATCAGACAATCTCATGTAACTATTTCAAACCAATCTTGTGACTGAAGCTTAGCCTCTTCAGTTTGAGAGGGCTCTCTCAAAGGGTTAATGATATTGAATAAAGTTGTATTTATATGGCTAAATCTACTTGGAAAACAACTTGCTTGTGATAGGTATAGGTTTAAAATAGTATTAGTCTGCAAACATTGGGCTTATGGAGTCAACAATTTTAGTGATTCATTAGTAAGTTCACTTGACATGGAAGCTGAGGCAGGTAAGATTTTTTAGCAGAAGTACACACACATGAAATAGGAAATCACAAAGTCAATTCATCTATAAAGGAATTCAGAGCATTACATGAATGAATTCTAAGTATTAAAGATGAAAACAACTAAAATTGGGACACATAAAAGATATATATAATATAAGCACTAAAAACTCAATCAGAATCTAAGGTTTGTCAAGAAACAAGTCTCTGTATTACTGGAAACAATTAATTTACATAAAGCTGCAGTTTTGCCAAAAAATCTCCAACAACTGAAAAATTCGACTTTCTGCCCTTTAATAGACTTGTTACATGATCAAATGATCTGCCTCCTAGCTAGATTCATCAAATTTTTGCCTAATGACACCTTGCATGACCATAAAACATCTATTTAAATATAAAATGACAGCTAAGTCCTTTTCCTAATAGGACTCAAACTGTTCATTATTACACTAACAACCTTATCTCCCAAAAACAATTACATCTTGACAAGTATTCTTTCACATGTTTGAAGAGGGTGTGATGGGACTCATCACTACATCACATTTTAATTGACCTCCTGTAAACTGGAAACAAACCATGCTTTTTAGGAAAACTAGTCTTCATCTTCAACGAAAGGTTTGGCTGGTAGTTTGTCTTCATTTCGTGGCCTTTAAGTCTTGAATAACTGCTGTCATGGTCCTTTAACACTTTGATAGTATCCAGTTGTCCAAAAATATCCAAAAACTTGCTTATAAATCTCCAAAACAATATGCTACGAAAGTAAGACAGTTTCGTAGTGCTGCAAAAATGCCTTTTTCCATCATCCTTTCTGATTCTTTCTTTCTACATGATGTTCATTATGCCTTAATGAATCTTCCATACCATTTTCATCCCTTGGGAGCTCCAAAAACTCGTTCAAAATGAAAAAAAGGTAAGATACAGTAGTTTCGTAGCGTTTTGCTATTCTTCAAGCCCAGGCACGATACGAAACTGCTGAAAATAGTCAAAATTCCAGAAATTTGTGTAGCTTCAAAAATCTACCTTCTAAGTGCAAAAACTCAGTTTCTAACATGCCATTAGCCTTCAAAATCATAAAACAACTCTCATTATGTTTCTTGAGGGGTTTCTTCCTCATTGATGATGAGTTGAGAAATTGGCTCCTCAACTACTGTCATTTTAAGTCCTTTTTTCTCCAACTCCTCATGGATGAGTTCAAGTTGTTCTTGGAGGTCCTTAGCCTGATCATTCAAATTTTTGTTTGTGGCTTTCAAATGTATGTTCATTTTCCTGACATGTTTGACCTCTTTCCTCAATGGAATGGTCCATTTGATAAGCTCTTGTGTATTATCTAGAGTCTTGGAAACACTGTCAACCTGCTCTTCCCAAATTTCCTTCATATTTTCAAACTGAACCTTCTCTACATTGTGTTTCCTTGATTATTTCTTCATAACAGAATTTTCATGGTTGGCCAACTTCAATTGTTCTTCAAGGAGTTGAAACTCTTTTCTTTACATCACTTTCTCTTTTCCATTCTTTGATTTTCTAACTGTATCTTTCTCTGTAGGTGATGAAAGGTCAATGATGTCTTCCGGTGGCTAGACTATGTCAGTAGGTGGATGAAACTATTTACTACTCTCTAATAGATTTATAGCATGCCTTGTCATAGGCTTTCTTGCTTGGAACATAAAACCTGCATATTCTCCTTCAAATTCTAATTTCTTTGTATATTTGGCATTTTAGCTTCTGTCAACCTTCCTCTATGTCCTCAGCTTGGTGTTGGTGAGGAAACAGGTCTCGCAGGCAAGACCCAGGTTCGGGGATTGGGGCCAAAAAAGGAGTCCGTTGTAGTCTAGAACCATGCCAACATTTTCACCCTACTTTAAAGAGCAGAGAGTCTCACCCGAGGCGTGCTGTTACCACATGCAGAAGGGGAACAGATTGGTAATGGCAGATGGATTCACAACTTGAAGCCAACATAGAATCATTTGCATACATAACATCATACATAGAAGGTCTTCTCAGAACATTATGCAGATACTAAGCAAATAAAATTTTAAGGTACCACAGACATCATGCATATGTGTAACTCATACAATAAGACAACAACCTTCAAGTATATTAATAACCTTCAGTTGGATCCATAGTTACATCGCTCGACAGGAAGAGATTTCCATTTCTATTACAGACATCCCACAGGACAGAGAGAGAGATAATACAACCATGATAGATCAATAGAAACCTAGGAAATACAAGGATGTTGTGCTCAGGACAAAGCTCTTCTGTGGTGTCTGCTCTAACCTCTTCAATCCCTCTGCATCCGTGCATGACATTCTTTTCAGCTGGGTGACGGCCTATTTATTCACCCGCCAGCGCAACTGCTAGTTTCTCTTGTGTTCTTCTTCAGCTGCTTTCGACTTCTTTCTGTTGCCCATGAGTTCCGCTATTTTTTCTCTATTGTATCTTCTCTTCGTCTACACTTATCTGCATCAGCCTCATCAGCTATCTCTTGTTCCTCCGCAACCTCGGCAGCTCTGCTACCTACCATTGTTGCACCTGCCATGTGTCGATCCGCAACCCAAAATCTATTCCTTATTCAAAATTCAAAACAAGGGCCCCAATTATTCAAAATTCAAAACAAGGGCCCCAATTATTCAAAATTCAAAACAAGGGCCCCAATAGGCCCCGAAAAAAGTTTCTTGACTCGTCCCGAGTCAATTGCAAATCATTGTCTCCACCTCCATAGCTCCGCCTGACCCTGTGCCCTGTTCCTGCTGCGCACCTTCATTTTGCTGTCCAAATAAGGGCCTCAACTCCGGACCTTGCTCAATGCTAAAGCCTTAAGCTCATTGAAGGTTACCACAGCCTACTGCCACCCCTATAATAATGCGTCCGTCTCCGTGGCGATCTTGGTGACAGCTTCCTCCTTGACGTTCGCCGGTACAATGTCGAATACCATGCTGATTTGGGTTCCGGCCTCGACGGCTAACTGCTGCATTATCCAGGTGCTGATTTGTAGGGGCTAGCGAAGCTCTCAAATTACCTTCTTGGCCTTTGTCTGCTGGATCTAAACCTCCAGAGCATCCGCCTGGGCGTATAGTTGGTCCAGCTGCAAGGGGTCCATGGCATCCTAAATTTCTTTTGAGAGTTACTACAGCTGAGCCGAAATGGGCTGAGTCTTTACTGTAAGGGTTGTCCAGCATTCCTGTAGGCCTTTTAGGAGGTCATAGGCATCTTGAGCTGCAGTACTGAGAGCTTCCTGTATCTTGGTTACCTGGCCCTGTTTCTCCGAAATCTATGCTATGTAGACTGCCGCTGGGTTGGGAAACGCTGGCCGTGCAGCTAATGCTGCCTGGAGCTCTACATTTTCCTGGTGGAGGTTGTTGTACGCCACCCTGAGGTGTATTTCTCACTGTAATACATCTGTTTCTTGCACATCTACAGGCATCTGATTGTAGTGAGCCGTTACTGTAGGCCATAGTCCTGTGAAAACCCTGGCCACCTCGTTCATCTGGTTTTGGAGCTGCCCGTGTGCCATTGTGAGCTGCTCGCGCTGTTCAGTAAGCACGATTATCTGCTGCTGTTGTTGCTCACACCTCTATTGTAGCTCAGAGTGGAGCCTTTCTTCCTGCTAGGATTCCCTTTGGATGATGTGGTACAGCTGACCCGTGCCCCACGTCTCCATGCTTTCGGCCCCTGAAGTACCTTGATCCAGCCGCTGCTCCTGCAGTGGTTGCCCACTGGCAACTGATCTGGTGGAGTGTCCTTGAGGGGACGACGATATATTTGGATGGGGTGTAGAGTTCGCCATATTCAGGTCCGGTCGCTCCCCCTGATCTGCTTGGATAGTCTACTGGAGTGGAGTAGACTCAGGCTGTGTCCCAGCCATGTCTGCAACTATTTGTGCCATCTGTGTGATTAAATCAGAAAAAGTGGTCTGGGGGTCCCCAGTGGGGTTGACTGGTGGTATCACTACTATACTTGAGTCGTCCTCGGTCTTGTGGTCCCCATTGATTAGGTCTCGGATTAGTGGGTCTGATACGGTGGAAGATGAGTTGGATGGTGCGGATGAAGTGGTAGGTGGGAGTGGGTCGGTACGGGGTGGTGAAATACAGATGTTTATGAAGTCAGAGGGGTCAATGGGAGGTTGAGGTGGAATATCGCCTATTTCCCCTGTCTCGATGAGTGGTTCTTCATAGATGGGTACCCCTGTGCTTAGTTGCCGAGGTGGATCCTCCTCAGTGAGGTCAACCACCAGACTCGACTCTATGGTTTTTGCCCTCTTGGACTTGGGAGCCACTAGGGGGTTTGCGGACTTACTCTTTTCCCCCAGCGGGGTGGTCATTGGACTTGGTGAAGTAAACAAAACATTGGGAACGGGGGAGGTGATGGAGGTCATGCGGAGAAGCAGGGTGGACTGAGAAATCTAAAATTCAGGAAAAACAGGGAAAGGAGTGGCACTGCTTGAGATTACTTGGACCACTTCGTTGAAGCTTCGTACCTGTGTATTTAGTTGGCGAATGAGTGGGAAGAGCTGCAAGTTGGAGACCCTTTTTGCCACCTCTGCTACCGATTTTCCAGGCAGTTGCTGTGGTAGCATCTTGTCGAAATTGTATATGTATACCCCGCTTTGGACTTCCATCGCGACCCCCGGCCACAAACAAACTTCATTGTGGAAGGCTGCGTCGTTGAGTTGGAATTTCAGCGGCCTCATCTGAAATGTCTCTTCCGGCACGCAAGTAGGTTGGAGGAACGTGTGCTTATTGCTGACCCCGAACCAGAATTTCTCGCTGTATTCATCCAACAGATTTCTGGGAATCCTCTACTGGCTTTTCACCACATCAGTCATTAAACCATACCAACTCCGGAAGGCCTCTGCATTGACCTCTTTGGTGCTGGGATCTCCCGAAACCTTCCATGGGATGAATTTCATTGCCAGAGGCTAACCCTCCACTATTTCTGCTGGCAGCCTAACGAGGGGGGCATGCCACTTCCACATGGCCAGCGCAACTATCAAGTATCCATAGATGAAGCCCGTTGCCCTCTTATAATTATCCTCGGATGCGTCGAACAACTCCTTTTGTAGGAAGGAGCACCAGTTCAACCTGGTCCCCTGGACGCAGTGCTCCACGATGGAAATGGTGTCCAGGGTACATTCCCCCTTGGTGTAATGCCTCATTGTCTTACTGGAAATGAAGTAACACGCAAACTTGACTTCGGGCTTGTTGATGAGTTCCATTTTCGCTCCCTTTCCTCCTCGTTGGGTGCCATATTTTGCATAATAATCTGTGTCCCCCGACTTCTTTGCTCTTTTGGAAATGGTCTGGCATGCGGAGGAAACATCCCGACCTTCCCGTGAGAGCCCTTTGAGCTGGTGAATGTCCTCGACATGGATTGGAATTTCTTTTCCCAACCACAAGGACCCGTTCTGAATTTGATTGAGCAAGAACTTGGTACATTGCATGGTTGCTCCTGTCATCCCGAATACTAGCAAGTTCATCAAATTCAGTATGGAGAACCACTCGATGCCTCGAAACTTAGGAAAAATCCTTGTTGCTACTTGCTTTGCTTCTGTGGTATAGCTCTCCATGTACACCTGGCGTTTAAGTGCTGGGAGCTCAAAAGAGTCCGTGAGGTCTGCATCGATGAGGGAGGCACTATCATACTTCTCGACGAGGGACTCCATTTTATGAATCCGAATGTCGAGCTCCTATTTTAGTACTGCTAGATTGGCTCTTGTCATCTTTGCATGGCATTGATACACCTTCAGAATAGTTCTCAGCCCCTTCTCTTGGCTCTTTGCTTCGGGACACCTCTGCTGCTCTGGTTCTGCTCCAATTTCCCTTGTGTCTTTAGAAATTTCTAACTCTAACTTGGATCTCTCCGGAATTATCGCGCTTTTCTTCATGCAGGCTATGTAATTAACCATCACGAGTGAGGTTGATGAGACCCCATAATGAATTAATTCCTGTTGGAATCCTCCACGCCGATAATCGTGTGATAAGTCGCCTGTTGAGGTGTGTTTTGACATCTGCTGATGGTGGTACGGGGAAATGGGCGGACACGACGGCTGAGGTTACTTCGAATTATGGAAAAATGATTACTGCAAGGTTACTTCTAATTATGGAAATTTATGTTGCAAATATTGGCGATCCTGCGGACTGACACAAGTACTAAATGCAATGATGGGGACTGACACTTGACACATTTTCTTATCCTATGGGATGACCGTTGGACGTGCCCTTCCTCGACCACAATTAGTTGAATTTTGGTCCCCGAAACCTAGTAGTTATTGATGACTTATGCATGGACAAAGGACACTACCTATGCTCATCCCGGTTGCGGGAGAGTTATTCAACTACTCTACTCTACAAACTTCTCTTGGGTGCGAGAGTTATTAACAAAAAGCTAAAGAAACTTAGTCATGGTAGGGATTCAGGCGTGCGCCATTCACCCACCCAGGTAAAATAGTACCGTCTAGTTGAGCCAACCAAACGGCTCCAGAATCCTTAATTTCGATGACGAAGTAGGGTCCCAACTAGTACATATGTAGTTTTTCTGGAAACTTCTGAAACCTGCTATAGTATAGGAGAACCTTACCTCCAACCTCGAACATTTTTCTCTTGATGTGGCGATCATGCCACGCCTTTTGCCTGTATTTCTGAACCTTTTGATGAAACTCGGCAAGGAACCTAGCCTCGTCAATTTCTTGTAATTCGTGTAGGCATTCCTGTAGTGATTCCTCCTCCGAGAACTTTAGAGAGGTGGCGATTAGAAGACTCGGTGTGGTGAAATCAGCGGGAATCACAACTTCACAGCCATACACTAGCTAGAAAGGTGTTTGATTAGTCAAATGATTCACCGTTTTTCTGTAGGCCCACAGTGTGGCTGGTAACTGTTCGTCCCAATCATCCCGCTTGGCATTGCAGATCTTCGTCAAACCCTTTTTGAGGATTTTTTTGAATTCTTCAATAGTGCCATTGGCCTGCGGGTGGTACGGGCTGCTTTTGTGATGTTGGATCATGAAGGTTTCCAGAAGCGATTTGATCATTTCATTAATGAAGTGTGTACCTTGATCGCTGGTTAAGCTCCTTGGGCAGCCAAACCTGCTGATGATGTATTCAAAGATGAACGTGGCTGTCGTATATGCCGTACTGTCTCGTACCGCCGCTGCCTCGACCCATCTGGTGAGGTAGTCCGTGGCGGTGATGATGTACCGGGCCTTTGAATGCCTGGCTACAAGGGCTATGGGGCCTATGAAGTCGACAACCCACTTCTCGAATGGTTGCAACACATTCACTGGGTGTAGTGGTAGCTTGGCTCTATGAGAGGGCCTCCCTGTTTGCTGACAAACATCGTATTTCTTGACAAATGATTTACTATCGACATGGACCATCGGCCACCATATTCTAGCTTGTAGCACTTTCTTGGCAGTGGGTTTTTCCCCCATGTGTCCTCCTGTAATGCCGCTAGCACTCCCACAGCACGGCTTCGCGTTCATGGTCGACGACACACCTTGGCAGAATCTCATCAAGGCCCAATTTATACAACTGCCCCACAAGCAGTTGGTAGTCAGCGGCGCAGACGACCAGGTGCCGTTTCTAGATCGGGGTATAGTGCTGAGGACACTACCCCGTGGTTAGGTAAGTTGCAATGTCGACCAAAGAATCTGGTATGGCTTCTACCTAGAAAATATCAGCATTAGGCAGCTGATCATCTAGAGAGCCCTCTTTCTCACCTGTCTCCAACCTGGATAAATGATCGGGCCCGACATTCAACCTCCCGGGCTTGATAATCACTTCAAAGGTGAATTCTTGAAAGAGTAGGAGCCATCGGCATATCCGTCCTTCCAAAACGGGCTTATTGACTAGGTATTTCAATGCGTAGTGATCAGTGAAGAACTTAAACTTACCTCCTAGGATATAGTGGTGGAACTTCGGGAGCAAGTACACCATTGCGAGGGCCTCCCTCTCTGTGGTGGTGTAATTCCACTTCGCATTAGACAGTTTGTGGCTGGCAAAGTAGACTGGGTGGTCAAATGTCGTCTCCCCTGGTTGCGCCAAGACAGCCCCAAGTGCAATACTAGAAGCATCGATATGCACATGGAACTTCTTATCCCAATTTGGATGGACCAGAATTGGCACCATTGCCAGCTTCTCCTTTAGAGTGTCAAGGGCTAACTTGCAGTCATCCATCCACTGGAACACCTCTGACTTCCGTAGTAACTTTTCCAAAGGAGCAGTTATATTCGCATAGTTCCTGATGAACCGTTTGTAATAGCCCATGTGCCCCAGCAGTGAGCTCAACTGATTCACCGTTTCTGGGGCTTCCATGTGAACAATCACTGCTACCTTGGCGGGGTCGACGCAGACCCCTTGCCTACACAACACATGTCCTAGGAGCATTCCGAATAGAACCGTAAAGATGCATTTCTTCAGGTTAAAGTAAATTTGTAATTGTCGACATCGATCAAAAATTATACGTAGCAGGGTGGTGTGGTATTTCAGCAAACTGTAGATGGTCCAACCATCCATGTAGACTTCCAGGAACTTATGAATGTATTCCTGGAAAGCAGCTATGACTATCCTGGAAAACATAGCAGGGGCGTTCTTCAACTCGAACGGCATCACGTGATATGCAAAAGACCCCCACTCGGTAGTGAACGTTGTTTTCGTCTTGTCCTCTTCCGCGATGCGCACCTGATGGTATCCTAAGAACCCATCAGTGAAGGAGTAGGCCTCATTTCCCACAACATTTTCCAATACTTCGTCACTGAATGGGGTAGGAAATGGGTCATGGATGCAGGCATTGTTCAAACTTTGGTAATCCACGCAGACGTGGATTTCTGACTTGTCCTTCTTATTTTGAATGATGATGGGACTCACCCACTCTACTTCTTCCACAGGGAATATTAGACCTGCCTTTAGCATTTTTTCGATCTCCAGCTTGACTTTCTCCTTGATCCACGCGTTTAGCTGGTAAGATTGATGCTTCACTGGCCTGGCGTCTGGTTTCACCACAATTCTCATTTCTCCGAGGTCCCCTTTGATGCCTTTTAAAACCGCAACCGCTGAAGGGAATAGGTTTTCGTATTCCTGGAGGAGATTGAAAATTTCCTTTTTCGTCTCCTCGTCCCAGTAGTCCCCAACTGTAGCTAGTTTTGGTTTTTCCTCCGTGTCGATGTTTAGTTTCTTTGTATTCAACAGAAGTAGATGGACTCCTTCAGTGGTAGGCTCTTCTTTAATGTTCCGCTCTCCTTTTGTCTCTTCAAAGTATAGGTGCCTCAGGTCCTCCAAACTGTCATCGTTTGGCTCGCTATCGATCTGTTGGCAAGCCAACTTACGTCTACCATCAAGATTCAGTACTAATGGCCTCCCGTCGGTGCCCGGATCGGGGAAAAATAGTACCCCTTTTATGGCCTATAATTCTTGGGACACCAGCTCTGTCTTCCCCTTAAATGAAAAGCACTGAAAAAATTTGGTCGCAACCTCCTGCCAAGAACTGGTCCCTCCCTTTCTCTCTTCTTCTAAGTACCAGGCATGTGGGATGGTATCCAAGGAGTGGAAAAACTGATGTACCCACAGCTCCCTCGGGTACCCTACACTTCGCCATTTCTCTTGATAGGCTTTCAGGTGGTCTCTCGGATCAGAAGTTCCTTGGTACCTTTGCTTGCTTCGAGGTCCTTCATATTCCTTGAACCGCGCCCTCAAAGCCGCTGCCACACATCTCCACCGCGATAGGGAGTTGCGGTGATTTTTCCACCACCTAGCTAATGTGGACTGTAGTGCTACGTCCAAGAGTGGTATCCTGTTTTCCTTTGGTACCTTGTCTTCTACATTTGCAATGAAGGTATTTACTGCTTGCATGTTGGACAAGGTGGGGTAATACGTTATCTCAGCTCCAATCCAATGGAATCTGGCAATATTGGCACATCTCCTCATGCTGGTCTCATACCCACCTTGCTGCTAGTCCTCCCAAGCTAGTTCCGACCCCAGCTCCGAGCTCTGGACACTTCGCCAGCTTACAAAGCCGGTTGCTATCGGGTTAACATAATCCTCCCACTTCCCTGCTGTCATCTGATAGAGTTTTTCCAATATCTGAGCATCCTCCCTGTTATCTCAGACCTTGATACGGGTCGAGAGGCTGAGTGACTTGGACCTCTCCATCTTCAAAAATCATCAGCTCCTTCTTGAGATCGATGATGGCATAGTTTTCAAAAGCCCAGTCGATTCCTAACAATGCAGGGTATGGATCTTTTTCTCCCATAATATCTATTACCTCAAAATCCTTGTAAGTCTTTACCCCTGCGATGTCGACCTTAACATCTTCGAGTCTGCCGATTGGCACAATGCAGTATTGGTTTGCCATCCTGAGCCGGATTGGCGAGTAAGTTAGCCGTGGTCGCCCTAGAGATTCCCACGTCTTCCGAGGAAGGATATTGACGTCATATCCCAAGTTGAGCATGGTGTCTCTGATCTGAAATCCTGCAACCTGCGTGTTTAACCAAAACTCTTTTCCTGTTCTTCTTTTGTTCTGCTTGACTCGCTATACATACTGGGGTGTTGTGTCTGAGGATTCCCTCGTTCCTATGTTCCCCTACAATACGTCCTCCAGGGTATGCTTGAGCTATTCCCGCATCGAAGCATTGTCAACAATTTTGAGCAATAGGTGGAGCCATTCCTCAATCAGAGCCCCCGTAGTGCTCTGTTCTCCGGTATCGTTCTTCACGGGTACCTCAATACCTTTGTCTCCCCCCAGTTGGGCAAAAGTTTCTACCGCCTCCTAGAAATATTTCTTCTGCGTTTTCGGCCTGATTATTTGTTTCGAGGATGCGGGCCTGATCACCCGTATCAGATCCTTTTCATGAGCGTCCTCTCCCATTTTCTTTCCTCCTTGCATCACTATGGCTACATTCTGCATGGACGAAGTTGTTGTCCCTCGAGGTTCTGCGTTTACCAAATTCGTTCCCCTCTGCCTTGCTTGTTCCTCCCACTTCTTAATAAGTTCAGGGCAGTCCTCTGTCGCGTGGGTGTTCACGCGGCACTGGGAACACCATGATCTTATGGGTAGGGGGAATTCACTAGCCACATGACCCTCCTGATCACAGTTGTAGCATTTCAGCGGACCCCGTCCCCCTGTGTAGCCCCCGCGCATACCGCCTCCTTTGCCTCTGGGAGCCTCATTCACCCTGTAGGAGGGCCGGTCTAATCGGTTCGCCAGTGTGTCTAGAGCTCTGCACTGTTCAGTGTTGTGAGTCGTGGAAGCACAGAACTCATAGTATACATTGTTCAGAACATTGGAGTACTTCTGCAAAATCGGACATGTCTGAGGTTGATAACCCACCATTTGGAAAATTTCGCAATACTCAGTTGCGGCTTGGGTTGGTTGATGTGGGAACCCTGTATACAGTTGTTGCGGTGGATAGAACCCTTGCGGGTTTATTGGCGCGCCTCCCCCAATAGGTGGAGTCCCCTATACTGCCGCTACTGAGGGCCCCACTCCCGGGCTTTGCAATGGAGGACACTCAGTTGCCACGTGCCCTTCTACCAGGAAGTGTGTGCACCAGATGTTCGGCCTGGTTGGTCTTATAGGTTGCATCTCCTTAATTTTTTCGGTAAGATTGGAAATCTGATGTTGCAGTCCCAGTAGGGATGGGTCTTGCGGGGCCGACCCTCCCCTATAGTCCCGAGGGTAGCCCGCCATCGCCTCTATCTTCATAGCCTATTCCAAAGCATCCTGTAAGTTGTCGATCTTTTGATGAGTGAGGGGGGTTCGTGTCAAGGGAAGCAGAGCCTTGATGAACTAGTCCCTCTGATTATTTGGGTCAATCGGGTAGCTGAGTTTCCCGATCGCATTTTTGAACCTGCGCATTAGCTCCCACGCAGTCTCTCCTTCTCTTTGCTTGATCTCCCATAGTTCGGACAGACCTTGCTGGTCTGTTTGGGGTAGCTTAAATTCTCGGACAAAATCTCGCTTGACATCCGCAATTGCTAGATTTGGGTGGGCCTCTGACCACTTTATGAACCAGCACAATGCCCTTTCTCTCAGCATGGTTTGGAATTCTATCAGCTTTCCTGCATTTGGCATCTGCCGAGCCCTCCATATGGCTTCATAGAGGTACCAGTGCTGTTCCAAATTGTCGTTACCCCAACCAAAAAATTCTGGGTACCGGGTGAATGACCCCACCATATTCACTTGCGGAGGTGTGACTAGAATGAGCCCTTTGGGTCTTGGTTGCATAATTATGCCACTAGTAATTGCTATACTACCAATAATGCTACTATTAGCATGTGTCATTGCTGACAATGAACTGCTATGCAATCGACTCAACACTTTTAACTTAACGAAAATATCACTTAAAGGTTTATAGAGTACCAGGGGAAGGTAGGTATCCTTGCCTTTCAAACTTTGGGAAGTAGGAATACCTAGAGATATGAATGCCATCCTTTCTTGGGATAACCGCTACATCGCGACGTACCACTCGCCATTGGAACCTTCTTCGGGTCGCACATCTGCATCTCCTTCATCAGACATCATCTCCCTCTTCCTCCTGGATGGGCTCCCATGCACTCACCGAATTCCCACAATGGTCCCTCCCATCTCTTGGGGACCCACCTGGCCTTCCATATCCACTATCCTCTAAGGCGCCTCCTCTTTATCCTTCTGACTACTCCCTCGCCGTTTCAACTCCCGCATCACCCTTTCTCGCCACCTGTCGGCAATCTGCACCCTCCGATGTGCACGTCGCTCCCTCAACCTCCTTGCGGTCTCAGCATCCATTCCTCAACTCCCCTGCTTCACATTTCACGTAACATTCGTCCCTTAGGCCCTTCCCCCAGCACTGGAGGTTTACGCTTCCATGCCCAATTTCTGGAATTCCATCAGCCCTTCGTCCACCATCAGGGCCTTAATCCACAATGGAATTTCCTTAAGCAACTTCCCTCTTAGTTCGAATCGGAATTAGCCTCGTCTCTGGAGAAGGAATGGTAGCACTCTGCTGCAAACTCCACAATATACCCGTCCAAGGTAGACTCTACCCAGAAATATACAGTGTGGGTCAACTCAGTATCCAGCCGATGCAGGGCCACCATATCTCCGTGCACCCACTTGCGGTTGATCTTCCATGATTTTTCCTTAGTCACCTTGGTCTGCAACCTCTGCAACCAATTATAGAGGTCTCTAGGGAATTTTCCCAGAGGATCTTGTAGGTATCGCTGGTGGAATCCGAGAAAAGGACTAGATCCTTGAGCACCTTCTCTTTTTGATTTGTTAGCTCCACTTGCTGAGCTATAAACTGGTCCAGGTGGTTATCCCACCATCTCCATATTTCTCCTTCTAAGATCCTTGATACCATTATCTAGTTCCCCTAATGAAGTTTAGGGTCCCGACAATGGAACCATTTTTTGGCGAGGAAACAGGTCTCGTAGGCAAGATCCAAGTTCGGGGATTGGGGCCAACAAAGGAGTTCGCTGTAGTCTAGAACCACGCCGGAATTTTCACCCTACTCCGAAGAGAAGAGAGTCTCATCCGAGGCGTGCCGCGACCACATGCAGAAGGGGAACAGATTGGTAGTGGCGGATGGATCCGCAACTCGAAGCTAACATAGAATAATTTGCATACATAACATCATACATAGAAGGTATTCTCAGAACATTATGAGGATACTAAGCAAATAAAATTTTAAGGTACCACAGACATCATGCATATGTGTAACTCATAAAATAAGATAGAAACCTTCAAGTATATTAATAACCTTCAGCTGGATCCACAGTTACATCACTCGATAGGAAGAGCTTTCCATTTCTATTACAGACATCCCACAATACAGAGAGAGAGATAATATAGCCATGATAGATCAATAGAAACCTAGGAAATACAAAGATGTCACGCTCAGGACAGAGCTCTTCTGTGGCATCTGCTCTAAACTCTTCAATCCCTCTGCATCCATGCATGACATTCTTTTCGGCTGGGTGACGGCCTATTTATTCACCCACCAGTGCAACTGCTAGTTTCTCTTGTGTTCTTCTTCAGCTGCTTTCGGCTTCTTTCTGTTTCCCATGAGTTCTACTATATGTTCTCTTCCATATCTTCTCTTCATATGCACTTATCTGTGTCAGCCTCATCAGATATCTCCTGTTCCTCCACAACCTCGGTATCTCCACTACCTACCATTGTTGCGCCTGCCATGTGTCGATCCACAACCCAAAATCTGTTCCTTATTCAAAATTCAAAACAAGGCCCCCAACACCTGGACTATAGGAGTTTCTTCTATGTCAATGGCATGTAATATATCTTCTAGATTTCCTTTAGCTACTGCTTTGTCTTCTACAACCACTGTTTTCTCTTCTAAGGCCACTGTTTGGCTCCTTGTCATCCTTTTAGTTCCTTGTTTACTCACAGATTGTTTTTGTTTTGCAGGTTTGACCACTTTTAACTTCTTTTTTTCCAATTCCTCTATTTCCATCATGATTGGTTCACTTGGTTCTACTCTTTCTGGTTCACTTGGTTCTACCACCAATGGTTCACTCTGTTCTGCTACTAAGGATGATGAAATTCTCCTAGGTTTAGGAGTTCTTGAAGGAGTAATAGCATCCAACTCAAAACCAATAACAAACAAAAATGAAGACCATTATCTACCTATTCTTTGGAGTTCATCTAAAACCATTAGTTTCATTAAACCATGATGAAACAATGAAGTCTCACTCCCTTCAGATTTTTCTTGGACCTTATCTGCCATTTTTGACAAACTTCTATGTAAATAGAAAGGCAGATCAAGGGAAATCTTACCATTAAAGTGTAGGAGTAGCTTGAAATGATATGAGTAGAATTTATGGTATCTCTCTTCACAAGTAAAATACTTTTGGATGATGAGCAACAATTTTGAGTAGTTTTCCTTCATGCAACTCCTTGGAATGACATTAGTAAGATCCATTTCACTGTTTGCAGGCTTCATAAACTCTTTGCACTACTCCATGTTGAACTTGAAACCTTTGAACCACTTTTCTTATCCTCTTGGAATCCCTGTAGCTGCTGCAATAACCTCTGGTGTGATGAAAATATTAAGCATTCATACTTTGGTAGTTGTTCCATTGAAGTTTAAAGCAAACTCTTTGGAAACCTGTACATGGCAGCCTTGTAATCTTTCATAGAATTGTAAGCAACCTATCCTTCTGAAGACTTCTACAACTATTGGGTCTTCATTGATCAGATTCATATATGCTGGTTCATATCTCAGACATTAGCCACCCTTATTTGTCTTTATTTTCTCTGCCATGGTTTCTTTAATGTATTCTCAGCCTCGCTTGATAATTTGGTGCCTCACTTGATATTTTGCTCAGCCTTGCTTGATAAAAATTTGAAAACACCAGCCATAACTTTGGCTCAATGCAATAACTCTCCAGAGCTCGATATCATGCAAAGAAGGAATGAGAAATGAGAAATGACTGAATTAGGAAAGATTTTTAAGTTTGATGTCTTCTCATAACACAATGATGACTCATACATGCCTAAAATTGTGATGATGACTTCAGATCTGACAATGTACCTTGATCTTATCCCTCAATGACTTGAATGGTATCTAACTTACCCTTTCCCAACGATATTCTGAGACTTAACAGCTAATCTCACAAGACAGACAAGAAACCATCGTAGCATATCTAGTGTAAATTTGGGTGTTTTCGCTACGAAACTATCAACAGTTTCATAGCGAAAATTGACATTTCTCAGTGTATTTCGTTACGAAACTGTGGTTTCTTGGCTAAAATGACAATTTCGGTATAAAAACCTTGGGAATTGAAATCTGTCAAAAAATTATGAGTGATGTGACATGAGGGGATTTGAAAGTGAGTGGGTTTATACCTTAGGGTAAGCTTAAACAAGAAAAATTTAAAATTTCCCTTGACCAAGAATATAAAAAATTGAATCCTACAACCCTACCATTGACACATGAACCTATTTAACTTTGTCAAATGATGCTTCATTTTTTGGTGATAACACATGCCTCAAAATATAGATCTAATACAGATCCGAGCACTATACAACCTCCTTTAAAGAACCCTTTAAGGGTTTTCAACAAAATACCATGTACAAGATGGGGATCTAATGCCCTAGGGCTAGAGATCCACTGCAAAATACAAATATGGAAAATGTGGCTGATCTAATATAAGAAATAATACAGCCTCCTCCAATAGATCTCCTATATGAAAGGAAGATCCCCTTCACCAAAAAACCTCTCCAAATGGTGTGCCAAAACCACCTTGCAACTCCTCCTACAAAATAACACAGATCTGGAAATAAAATGCGTTGTAGGGGAAAATAATTCAATTGATTTAAGCCAAGATATGTAAATACGCACAAGGGCCTTCCTTATTATCCTCTTAATGGAAAGCAACCCTTCTCCACTGAAAATAAGTACTGAAGTGACCCAAATATGGTATCCACTGCTGCAACCTGCAAAACAACTCAACCCTCAATAGGATCTGCGCTGTAAATAACAGATGAAGCTTGGCCTTAAGCCTAATAATGGACAAGTAGTACAAGAATCCTCCAAGAGCTTCTCAATGGAAGAGGTGGGATTCTCGATTAGGAACACCCAGTGCTAAACAACACTCAATCTTAGCTAAACAACAAGAGAAAGATATATGTCTAAACAGACCATATATTCATAAATATAAAATACATCAACATAATGAATATGGCTGCCATCCTCTTCATTTTTTAAGATATGAGCTTCCAAACCCTAAGACCCATCCAATAATGTCACTACTTCCATGCAAAGAATCTCCATCTAAAACTACGCTGTCTTTCATTGATGACCACTCCTCCATGACAATGCTGTTGATTTGGTCAAAGTTGACCCAGTCAAGGTGTTCCAGCCCCTTTTCAAACTTAAAGGTGCTAAATTAAATTTCCAAGATATATCCTTTTCACATTAGCATTGATTTATTCATTATTAAGGAGACTTATGGACCTCCATTGTCCTCTTATTCATTAAACAAAGTAGCAAAACAAAAATTAATATTCCAACTAGCTCATGGCTAATTGGGAATATTACACCTTCTTAGATTTTCTTTTAGTCCTCTTACCAACTGATGAGGTAGTTGGCTTCTTAATTTTCCCTTTCTGCTTGGCAGGTTTAGGATGTTGTTGTGAAGCTAGAGATAGATGAGAAGGAATATCTTGTGTAGGTGCAGGTTGGCCTGCCCTGTAAAATAGAAAGTGTTCCCATGACTGGTTTCTTTTCCTGGGTTCTTAAACAACCAATACCTTAATAAGAGCCTGATGATATAAAATATAATCTGATGCAGAAGCATGAGTTTATATCCTAGCTGACATATTAGTCAAGCTCTTCAGCAGAAAGAATGGTAGGTTGAGGGTCTTCATACCTGCAATGTGAAACAAAAACCTCATGTGATAAAGAAAAACAACAGTATACCCCCTCTCACAGGTAAGGTAAATCTTGATGAGCTTAACAGTTTCAACCCATTCAATCTTGAGATAACTTCTAGGAATCCCCTTAGCCTAGTTAGGGTCTCTGTGTTCATCTTTAATGAAAATTTTGAGGTCTCCTCTAGAAATGACTTGCCCTTTGAACCATTTTTCTCCTTCCTCTGGAAGGTGGAAAGCTTCAACAATAGACTTTGCTGATACCTACAATCTGAGGCCATAGATATTTTCTTCTTGCCCATAAAAAGGGAGGGAAAATTCCTTAACTACTCCTATATGAGAGCTTCATAGTCTTGAACAAAATGGATTCCACCCTTCCTGAACAAAGAACCTCATCACATTTGAATTAGCATCAACTAGATCAACTCCTTGGGGTTCAATGCATTTTAGTTTTCCTCCTTTCTTAGTCATCTTCAGAAATAAATAAGTTTGTCTACTATAATCTTATAGGTGTCAAGATTAGGGGAGATCGCCTAACAGGTGTTGCTGTATCTTGAATGTAAACTATCTGAAATCTGGGTCTCCTTCCTCAAGCTGCTCACTAGAGCTTCTCATTCACCAACAACTAAACTCAAAACTGAAGGTTTTCCCTTTGTTTCAGTGGTTTAAAAATATATGTTGGTTCACCTTTCCATGCATGAGATTTTTCATAATGGGAAATACCTTGGACCGTAAAACACACCTTGTGGTAGTCATGATTAAATTCAGTTGGATGCTTTGTTTCAGATAATATGCTATAGGCGGCTGGAGCTGAACAGAGCTGGAGCTAGCACTCACCTCCATCGTATCCTTATGAAAAGCCTAAAATTCTGACATCGTTCATGCGTGATCAAACCAAACGGTCATCACATTAAAATTGCAGATCCATGATCTACCTCGACACTTAATACATACCTCGACATGTGGATATAACTTCTCAGCTGACAGAAAAGAAAAACAACGGTTGGATTTTATTAACTACGGATTGACACCTAGCTTCTTCCACGTATAAACATGACTTAACTTGATATCAGTCAATGTAGACCTTTCCTATCACGTGACATAGCTCATGATAAAAAGTTTAAAACGTAGTTGATAACAGGAACACGTGGCTAACACAAAAGTGGATGCGTTTTTTATTTTTTTATTTTATTATTATTATTATTATTATTTAAATAGGGGAGGTTACTAAAATTTCGGTAGCATCGGGTAAAAGAAAAACAAACATAAGACATAATTAAAACAAACTGTTCGACAGAGCTAAAACAAATTCTACTAGAATTTTTGGTAGTGTTCTAATTTTTTTTGAAATTTAAATTTTTTTGTCCTAAAAATAAAAAATTTAAAACACACCCATGACTTAGCATATAACTATGCTAACATTGGCTTCACAGGGGATAGAGCTCTCCCTGTGAGGCTCTAAGAATGTTTTTCAGTTTTAGTGCCTTGTCATTGGGTTATGGAGTCTTATTATGAAACAAACAGATATTTACAGTGAATTTAGGCCACCAACAGCCTTAGTAAAATAATTTTTTGAGGAAGCACCCATTAAATGGGCCTCCAAACCATTCTGTCCCATCAAGATGTTGCAAATCAAAAGTATAGTTCTGCAAAATATTGGAGATTCTGAAAGGACCAAGCCATAAAGCATCAAATTTGGAATGTTTACCTGGGTCTTGATGTTGTGCATCCCATTTCAACACCAGATCTCCAATCTAAAAATCATCCTTTCCAGTCCCTTTCAAAAACTTGTTTTACAACTTGTTGATATTTTCTTACCAAATCATATTGTTGTTCTCGCTTTTGCTGCACTTCTATGATATGATAAATTCTTCTGGTCATGTCATTTGTCTTAGCTTTATGATCTTGCATAAATTTAGCTACATGAATGGCTAATTGGACTGGAAAAACAACCTTAGTTCCATAAATCATTTGAAAGGGTGATGTATCAATAGATTTTTTGATTGTCACCCTGTCAACCCATAACAAAAATTTCAGTTTAGATTCCGAGGCTTTCTTGTTTTGCTCCAATACCTTGGTGATGATTCTTATCAAATTTTTTTTAGATGATTCAGCTAAATCATTCCCTTGTGGATAGTAAGCTGTAGAGTGAGCAAACAGAAATTTACCAATGGTGTAGCTTTAAAAGCAGATTCATTATCTACTACTAATCTAGATGGACATCCAAATCTAGTTATGATTCCCTCCAAAAAGTTAACGATGACTTTATGAGTAGCATTCCTGGTTGGTATTGCTTCAATCCATTTGGTGAAGTAATCAGTTGCAACAAGAATCCAATGATGTTTTCCACTTGAAGGTGGATGAATTTCCTTGATAAAATCCAATCCAACCCATTGCTGGAAAGTTGCAGAAAAAAATATGGGCTTGAGAGGAAAAGATTTCAAATGTTTTTTACCAGTGAACTTCTGAAATTTTTCACATGCTCTTGCCTCAACACATATATCATAAAATAAACTAGGCCAAAAATAGTCAGCTCTCAGTATTTTGTTTGCAGTAGTTCTGCAATAATGATGACCTCCACACACACTACTATGCATATCAAAACTCTTGTAGGATCTTTCCAATATAAAAAATTATCCTTGACACAAAATTTAATAGTTATCAGCTTCAAATATCCCACTCTGCTTTTTTCAAATTAGTTTGGAGGAGCACTACAATAAAAAATGACATTGGTGAAGGGTGAAAATTTTCACAATAAGCTCATTGGTGAGGGTCAAAAGAGTCTTCGTCACCAAAAACTAAATGTCACCAAAGGTGGCATCGCCGAAATTATATTTTTTGTGGTGACATTCAAGTTCCGTCACCAATAATGATTTATAATGACGGATAGTGACCGCCACCATTTCATATGAGCAATGATGATGGAAAATAGCCTCCATCACAAAAAAAATCAACGTCACCAAAGGTGGTGTTGCCGAAAGTATGTGTTGTGGTGAGATTCAAGGTCCTTCATGAATATTGATTATAATGGAAGATAGTGACCGTCACCATTTCATATGAATAACAAGGATTTTTTGTGATGGACCTTTCATGGCCGTCACTATTGGTGCATATATATGGCGACATTCGTTGACTGTCACCATTGCATATTTGGTGAGGGTAAAAAAATGTCATCAGAAGCTCATTGGTGACGTCAAGTTCTGTCAGGAATAATGACTATAATGACAAACAATGACCCTCACCATTTTATGTCAACAACAACAATTTATGGTGACAGACCTTTCATGGTCGTCACTATTGATGCGTATATATGGTGGCGTTCGTTGACTGTCATGATTTCATATTTTGGCGAGGGTTGAAAAATGTCACCATAAGCTCATTGGTGATGGTAGAAAGAGCCTTTGTCACCAAAAACTGATTGCCGCCATTCCATATGAATACCAAGTCACAATGGAATTGAACCACCAACCTCCTTCTTGTAAAGAAGGTGATCTTCCATTGATCTAGCACCCTTTAAAGAATTAGTTTTTTAAAAATTATATCTTGAAACTTTATAGATTGTAAATTCTCCAACTTTCAATAAATTAAAGTCTCGACAATATTTTACTAAACAAGAAAAATATCATCGAAGTTGCATGTCTCTGTTTAATGGTTATGAAAGTTACGAAAAGTGGGTGGAGGGAAAAATATTTATGTATAAGAGACTCAATACGTTTAGTTTAATAATAAATTATAATTGAAACTCTGAAGACATTTATAGCCTACAAATGACCCATAACTCGCAAATGCACCAAATATTGCAAAGGAAATGTCACAAGTGGATAGCATATGGAAGAAGAGCATTGATGAAGACAGATGCAATATGTTACATGTTGAATGAAAGAAAAATATCAATGCTGTTGTTGTTGGGTGACTTTTTATAATTTAGACCTTTGTATTTCCTTTATCACATAAATATTCAAATTAAAAATTATAAATTTTAGATATCTGAATGATATCTAAACTTATGTTTAAATGTAACACAGATCTCCAGGGAACCACAAGGAAAAATAAAAATAATATATATATATATATATATATATATATCCCCTTCACATAAAGCGACGTGCGATTTGGAATTTCACAAGTCCACACTCAAATCATGACAACAACCAACAAATACAAAATATTGAAACTTATCATAGTAAGAGTATCTCTTTTCAATAGTGAACACCAAACAATAATACAGTAATTAGTTCACTTTAAGACTACAAAACATTAGAAAAAAATAATTTGTTCAATTATCTGCCAGTACAAAATGGACTTAATTCTAATGAAGCAAAAGAGTTGATACTAAATCACAAATAAAAATGACCAACATCAATGTCAATTTTATTTTTTCAAGATATTTCGAACAGTCCAAACATAAAATTCCCCCCCATCCGTGTTTGTAAGTGAATTTATGACTTGGAGAATTTAATATTCCAGTTTTAACCCCTGGATTATAAAAGAATAAATCATGTATCATTTGTAATGCATTGGTTTATGAGAATTGTGTCAATCCAAGAGGGTTGAATTGTAATGACCCCATACTATAGAATGTGAACATGCTTTGCAAATTTTGTTAGCTCAAAGCCCAAGGAAAAGGGCCCATTATTGAATGGTCATGAGTCCAAATGGCAGACATGCTAGGTTTTGATGTTATGCTTAATTGCTATAAAAACAAAGTATAATAAATAATATAATAACCTCCAAAAATATTGCTCGAGGAGAAACAAAGGAGCTAAATTCAAGCGTGGAAGAGTAAAGGGAGTCTTTGGGAAGGTAAGATAGGTTACTTAATGTCCAAAAAATGACCAAAATTACATCAAAAAGACTGCTCAATTCATAAGTAGCAGTACAAAGTGGGATTTCAAAGGCCAACCCCTATAAAATCAAGAATCAGTCCTACTTAAAAAGATCTAAGCATGACTATCACAATGATAAGAAGAAGAAATACAAAGCTCTGGAGCCAAGTACAGGATAAGTCTCAATGCATCAAATTCCCACTATCAAAGAGGGTATTCCTCTAAATTCGAAAGGGAAGTTATCCTACCATCTCAGGCTTTGGATAGAAAGTTGGGTAAAAGAGATGGATCTGGTCTGGGGGATGTCTCTCTATATGGAAAATATGGCCCTCTATATGGAGTTGGTAGAAGGGAGTTGCCTACAAATCTAGCATGAAGTTATCTTGAAACCCCATACAACAACATCACATGGGATTTATTATCAAGGGTTGGGGTGCCTCTTATAATTCAATACATCATTGATGCCCTGTGTCGCTTACAGTGGTTCTATATTTTAACCACGATATATTAAGCTCTTTCACCTACCATGTTAATCATATGTTCCAAGTCCAAACTCAAATGTTATATGGAAGACACATGATGCTCATGCATGGGAGACATAACATATACTTTTTCTTGGAGAGGTTCTTTCCTTGTCATTCTTACATTCTTCCTCATGTTGAGAGAACACATGCCTCCATAGCTAGAATTCCATATAACCAACCCAAGAATCCAGTGATCTTGAAAGATACACGAGTCTTTGCCAAGCTAGAGGGGTTGGCGAAGTGGAAGGAAGGCATTGTGTTTGAAGAGATTTGTAGATTAAGAAACATGGAATATCATTACTCACTTGTTTAAATCAATGTGGAAATGGAAGCAGTTATCTTTGAAATCACATTATCCACTTGTCTGATTCATCACTGTAATGAGCCAAGGTATATAAATTTCAGGGATTCCCAAAGAGCAACCAATAGCTCAAATTATTTATGCCAACACTCTAGAACTAGAGTGGATGGATTCAATGGAGATCATAACCTTGTGTTGTGTTTTTCTAAGTGGAAGAGGTTTGTCATGGTTTGAAAATTGGGTGAGATACCTAAATAAGCTTTCAATGAGGGAAATAATTGTTGGTGTCTGGTTGTGGCTATATTTTTTAGTATTGTGGGTTGGGATGGATGAGAAATAAATCCAACAACCATCCTTCATCCATGTGGTCTCATAAACCAGTTTAGGGGTGACATTTACAAAATATTCCTGTGGTTGGGCAGTTGACCACTCATTTTTCACCAATTTGATGGGTATATTCATGGAAAAGATGAGATATTATCATCATTATCATGTAATTTTGCTAGCAAATAATACCACCAGACCTCTGTTATCACTCAGATTTTCCTTGAAGTTGTTAGAAGAGGAAAGGGGTCCGAGGTAACCACAAACCAACCTTCAGATATAGAATCTAGCCAATCTGTATCCAGAGAGGGCTCTCTCTCTATGATTTAGCTTTGTTCGTAGATAATATTAGGCTAGTTATAAGTTCAGGGGTTTTGTTTGAATTTGAATGGTGGAATCCGCCAACTGAGGGCAAGATTGAGTTTTTCAGGCCATTGGGCTATGGAGTTAAAAAGATGGCTTTACAGGATTAAGTTTTTACACAAAAGATGGCTTTGCAGGGCAAGATAGCCAAAACAAGGAACAATTTCAGATATTAAAGTGAGTGGAATGGATTTTTAAATGGATGAAAGGAAATTAAGAATCTTTCAACATGTTTAAACAATGGAAAGTGAGTAATTACCAATAAAGAGAAATTAAGAATTCTTTACTAAGTAATCAAATGCTTAAACCAGAGAAACAAGAGCAATTAAGAATTCATTGTTTATGACCAGTTTAGAAGAAAACATTTAGAATAATAACAATTGAAATCAGAGTACACTTAAGCAATTTCTGATTTAATCCTTTTTGTTAATTATTCAGAAATGAAACACAGTGATATAGTAAACATATATAACACTTAAAACACGGGATAGAAATGACCTATTGAACTGTAGTTTGACACATGAATCCTGCAAAAAGTCTTGAACTTCAATTCATCATCCAGCAAGCCACAAAGAAATTTCTCCAAAAAGCACTTTATTCCGAAAGTCAATGTTATAGCAAAGTAGTAGAATCCACCCTCAATAATTCAATTGAGGGCTAATTTATACAAAAAATTATACAAAATATCTCTCAACAAAATGAGATATAATCTAATATGACTCATAGATAAGTTACAATAAAAATAGAGACAGATGGTCTCATGGATAAGACAAGAAGTAACTGATGTTGTGCTGTTCCCTCCTTTTGAGAGTGTGCTGGAGGCAAGTGCTATATTGTGGCTCATCGTTGTCTTTTTCAGTAATTTTGTTCTAACTGCCTCACTTCACTGATACTCTTTGTTTTTACTGATACACTTTTAACTGAACTGATACTCTTTAACCTTTGTTTATCCTTTATACTGTGGTAAATAGGTAAAATTTCATATAAGGATAAATTTTACAAAAGTTCCAACATATCTTCCCACCATTTCTCTTCTGCTATTCTTGTCCATTGAAGCTTCCTTAATGTTTCATCAGCCTCGGTATATCTGAAGAAATTAGGCTGGTTAGGAAACAAATGCCTTACTTCATGTTCCAGATAAAACAAATTCTCTAATCTGTCATGAAGATTCCTTCCTGTAGGTAGTGTTGCTTGTGATGAACTGGCTAAGGAATTGGCTAGATTATGAGCATGTATGTCCAATTTACTAACATAAGTTTCTAGGTCCATTATTTTATCTTCTTGAATCATAGGGCTATGCAACCCTTTATTCAATAAAACATTAAACCTTTCTCTGAAAGCAATTATTTCTGCCTGCATGTCAAAGCACCTTCATTCCAAATTTTTCATAAGATTTCTTTTAGTAAAAACTCTTTTTATTTCTAATATTGTTGTAGTTCTATCCTGAATACCCACTTCTTCAAGCTGCTGTCTGGTTTGGGTGTTTAGAAATTGTATAAGCCGATTGGCTTCCTCAGGCCTATTTCCTAATTCTGTTCGTTTGTTTTCAACTTCATCCAGAGCTGCTTTGACCAAATCATTCTGCTCGTACATTATCTGAATTGAAGGCTAGATATCTTTTATTGACTAAATAATATTATCCCAAAGAATTTCATTTATTTCTCTCAAAGGCTTCTCCAATGTGAGATCCTTTTCTAATGCTTTAACCAAATTTTCCAATCTCTTGATTTCTCTTGATTTGTCAGCAACACTCATTTTTGAAAGATCATATCTCTGTTATAAATTGATAAGTTGTAACTTTGTGTGCTGAAGTTCAGTTACTTGAAGTTTCAAGTCATTCATTTGTTTTACTAATTGTTCTGAACTCAAATTTGAAGTGTCTACCTGTGATGACTCTGCTAGCTGACCTGTTGGTTGTGTACCTGTAATTTCCTCTGTTGTAGATGTTGGAAGAGCAGATTGTTTGTCTTTCAATGCTTGCTCCAGCTCTTTTTCTGTTTCAATCAGTTGCTCATTCATTTTTAATAGCAACTCCATCATTTCTTCTTCAGAATTCTTCTTTATTATTTCTTCAGTTTGAGGATGTCTGGAGGCTGGCAATTTCAACTGCTTTCTCAAAGCAGCAATGTCATCATCTTTTTTCTTTATTAATGCTTCTATGCCTTTGAAATCCTTTGGATTGTGTCCCAAACCAATTATTATTTCTTCTAATGTTTTTATCTTGTTATCTTTGGCTTGAGAAGAAGCCTTTTCAAGCTGCAATTGTGTATTGGTGTTCTCTAAAGAATCCTGTAACCTGTGAGATGTCATCGCCTTATCGGTCAAAGTAGAATAGATCATTTCCCCAGTCTGCTTATGCAACTAAATCTGATCTAAAGGATGGATATCCTTTGCTAGGAATTCAAAGTTTGTCCTAATATAATTAGCAGCTGTTTGGGGTTGTTGCACCTTGGGTTTGAAATGGCTCATTAACATTTTGCCCTGTTGGATGTCCAAAGCTGACATCAATCTTTCTTGATTCTTTGGAGCCATTTTCAGATATTGATTATATACTTGAATTTTCAGTGGATCATTCCTGGCTTTGATATTGATAAATGTCTTCTTTATATCTCCTATATCTTTAACTGGAATTTTGAAAGAAGATATTTCAAGACTCTGTTGCTTCTATAGCTTTTTCCTTTGCGAGGTAGTGGATGCTTCACTGACTGTTCCTGTCTGTTGACTGCCCAATTGTTTTGGTCCTTCACTATCAAGGATTTCATCCATAGATTCTACTTCTGGAGGAGTATTCAATTTCTGTCTCTTGGCCTGAGGTTGTTGTGAAGATCCAATGAAAGGGGTAGCAGCTTCAACTTCTCTCCTTTTTCCATTTTCCACATGTAATGGAGTCTGTAAAATTGATACTTCTACTGGATTTGTTTGAACGGGAGAGATTTGTGCCTGTCCTTGTTCTTTGGATGTCTCTGGTTGCTCTGTCATTGTGAACTTTTCAATTACTTGTATGTCTACTTCTTTTTCTTTTCCTTTTGATTCTACTGCCACTGCACTGGTCTCCTGCAAATGTTGTTGTGAAGTTCCTGCTGAAGAAGGTCTTGCTGTCTGTACCTGCCCAATAGAGTCCAGGTCAAGTATCTTTTCAAGGTCTTTCATTATATTATCAATATTGACCTGTTCACTATCTTTCTCTACCAAAGTTCCTTCCACCCATTCATCTGTATTTGCATATTGTTAAATTTTTGGCATCCTAAAATGAATGTATGGAGATAATTTGTTTTTCATATAAAGCCATATGGATCATAGGGTGCCCAGTAGAAACTCTTTTGTAATTTGAGGTAGTCTTCTAAAATCCTTTCGGCTTCTTTCCCAGCCTCCCTAGAATTACAAACAAAGGGACCTAATTGGCTCTTTATCTTGAGTTGCGCCTTCTTCTTGGCATTATAGAAATGAACTATATCTGAATTGTTCATTTGTCTGAAATACTCAAGTGCAAAAAGTCTCATTGAAACATATCTGGGCAACTTGAATGGACACAATTCACATCCATAAATCCTAATTTCAGTATAACTTTGATATAAATACCAATCTCCCACTTTATATTGTTTTGAGAGTTGAAGGGTTCTCTTGATTTCATTACTGATTCTGGGAGGAGAAATTCTAGTTAACAAAGTGGTTGCTGGTTGTACAAATAGATCAATGAACTCATTGTAGGAGTAAGGAGAATCATAAGAATGATGGGTGATAGCAGACCAAAAGATAACTGATCTAGGGTTTCCTTTAGCATCAAGTTTCTGAATATGGAAAGGAAAAATTTTTGACTGATAGTATATCATGAGATGATATATGAAGGAAGAATATTTAAATACTCTCTCATTTCCAAATCTCATGAATTGTTCATGGATTTTGTCAGCAATAAAAGATGAAAAATCATATCTAACAGCAGGAGGCTGTCCAGGGGTAAAAATAGACAATAACACTAGGGTCAATTGGTCAACAAACTCACTAGTATTAAAACCCATTATTGAAGATATCATGTTTAAAATGAGTCTGCCTTCATCAATAAAATAGGTGTGGCCATAAGGGGGAGGTCCTTCAGGCTGATGCTGTGGCAGCCTGAAAGTCTGACAAAGACGGTTTAACTCTTCATGGGACAATTGTGTAGACTTATCAAGTAATTCAGCCATGTGCAGAGGGGTGAGGGCTTGACCAGGCTGGAAATGTAGCATTTCATTTATGGATTGAGCAGTTATTGGGAAGAGGGCATCTTGATTTGGGGATAAGACTGCTCTTTGGTTAGGATCATAGTTGGCATGGAAAAGATGGATGATTTCAGGGAAAATACGGACTGCTGGGAGAAGGTACATGGGCATATTGGACTCCCAGAGTCCAATTATGTCAGAACCATTCAAATAAATGTCTCTGCAGCGACAAAATATTCGAAGGGGATTTTCACTGATACCCAGGTCTTTAATTTGAAAGTCCATATCGGCTAAAGGTAAATAATCCAATTCTTTGTGAGGGGCATTCAACGGTGCTACGTTTAAAGCCACATGAACTTCCATTTTTGGTTCTTGTGGATTCAAAAATGGAAATTCGGGTTTTGACGGGAAAAATAGGTGCAATTGAAAGTTTGGGAATATAATTACACTTCTCAGGATTTAGAACTGAACTAGCAATTAATTTTTAACTCTGTTTCAGTGAAAGAGTACGAAAATCAGGTTTATTATAGAGTTCAATAGGATTTTCTAGGGTAAATACCTGTTTTTCTGAGGATGACACGGGTTTCAAACAGGTACTGGATAGGCGAACGATTTCTTGAATTCTTGACTGCAATTTTCTTTGACGAGACAAAGGTTGGCGGACTTCAGCTTTTGAAATTCGAATTTTTTTGTGGAGAGCGTATTCGTTTGCTGCATACGAAATGATGAAAAAGACGTGAATTTTTTGTTTTATTGGCAAAGTCAATGGGTGGCGGAATTTTTTATTATTTTATTGGATGACGTTAGCATGGTACAATGGTCATGTCACGAGTGGAAAGGTGGTAAGTGGTTTTTATCGCACCACTTATGAGGGAAGGCGGTTTTAGGTGGAAGGGCAGTGATGCGATACAATGACTGACACGTAGCATGACACTGTTTGAAAACCACTTGGCCATCGCACGTTATCTTTCGTACGCGGATGGCCAACGAAATGGATAAAGGCCATTGATCTTTGATGGGTCGATCAGACGGTTGACGAGACAGGGAGATGGCGGGGAATTAACAGCGCGGGCCCAATGTGATTAACTATTAATTAAACTCATCGGGCGGAGTTTGATTGGCGGGTTGGATTATTAATTAATCATGGGGATTAATTAATCTCTTTGTATGGTCGGAGATGAAAAATTCATGGGGATGGAATATTTTCAAAGTTTGGTTTTAATTAAACTTTGGATTTATTTTTTGTTTTAAACATATATACATATGTTTAAACGTTTTTCATATATTTTTTATTATACGATAATTGAATTATATTAATCCAATTACCATAGGGGGCGGGAATAGAACTAAAGATATATTTTTAGCCAAAAGGGGGTATATTGTGGGTTTTTGATTTGAATAAATAGGAATTAAATAATTTTGGCTAAAAAATCATAATATAAGGGTTTTGGGAATATTACTATAAAAGGATTTATATATAATAGGAAAAGGTGATTTTCATAGGGAGTTAATATATAAATTAGAGTTAATATGACAAATGGACAATGTAAGCTCAAAATACTTAAATATAACCAAGAAAGTGAAGATTTCATAAGTAAATGGCATTATTATACTTTCATCACTTAGACTTAGAACAAAAGTGATTTTGAGGACTTTTCATGAAATATTGAAGGATTTCCTAAGTAAAATGGGATTTTAATTAGGAAAAGATTTTTGAGAGGTGAATGAATGTGATTATGGATGATTTCAAGTACTTAGGTCTTTTCAATTATTAGGCCGAGGGTCCGGTCCCTCCAAAAGTCAAGGAAATGCCTTGAGCCCCTCTAATCTTCAAATACCTTAGCACTTAGGGGAAATTAGTGAAATGTTTAGGGAAAATGAGAGGGGAAATTAATAATTTGACTTTGCTTTGCTGTGAACTTTTCCAATGTAGTATCTGCCTTTGTAATTGTGATGAAAGTAGAATTGAACACATTTAGAATCATCATTCATCACTTTGTAATTCTGCAACAACATCTACCTACCCTACCTACTTACTCTACCATTTTCTCTTCTTTATTAGGGTGCACTTAGACTGGCAAACCCTTATCAATCTTCTTTTTCTTTTACATGGCAAATCTATCTATTTCTACACTTATTACATCCAAGGGCTCAGATTAAATTGTTGAGCACCTTTTATTAACTCTACCTATCTACTTATCTGCCAAGATTAAACTGTTTGGTCAGATATTTATTCTCTATTCTACAACATGAAATTGAAAAATGAATGAGTCAAGTTTAAACAGTTTGAATCTTCATAAATTGTGGCAAAAGTTTGACAAGCTGCACACAATTTTGTTTATTACAAAAAATGAAATAGTAGTGGCATTTAGACTTGCACACTTTCCTGGTCTATTTTTGTTTGGGTTTCATTTCTTTCACTTTTTTGACCATTTTATTCTTTTCACCCTTTGATTTCTCTTTTAGGGTATACCCTCTTTAAATTTTTTAAATTTTTTGATTTTTTGATTTTTTTTTTAAGAATATGGAACACCTTTGCACAAGAAAAAGGTTTGAACATATTGCATAGTTCAACAAGTCAATGATGAAAAATGACACCTATTGGTATAGGATTCTAACACTGGCTCCACTTGGGGATGGCTTTTCCTGGTGAAAAGTCAAGAACAACAGGTCAGATGCCTTAAAGTGCCTTTAACTGAACCATGTAATCTTCTTTTTCTGGTGGCTTTATTGTATATATGATAGTAAAACTTCTAAAGCTTAGGGCCTTCACTTCAGGCTTCAACTTCAGTAAGTCACCATCCAATCAAAACTGATGCATTAGAAAGGATATATTATGTACAGGTTTAAAAAATCAGAACATCCTAGTAAATGGGATCAAAGTAGTGTATTAGCATTCGACCATTGACTGGTCCTTCCTCAGCTTCTGAACCATCCAAATTCTTCAAAAAATATGTGTTATTTCCCTGTAAAGCATGAATGATGTAAGGTCCTTTCCATAAGAAATCAAATTTCCCATGTTTCCCTTTATCTTCCCTTCTGGAATCCCCTCTTAGAACTTTGTCTCCCAGTTGAAAATATTCTGCTTTAGTCCTTTTGTCAAATATATTCTTTAACTTTTCCTGCAAAACTTGGGATCGTTGATACACTTCTTCTCTGGTCTGCTGCAAGTGAATTGTTTGGTTTATTCTTCTCTGAATATCATTTGGTTCTACTTGAGCCTCCTGAAGTAACTTCATAACAGGAATTCCTAAGGATGATGGAAATCTAGCCTCAATACCATAAACTAATTCATATGGACTGGTCCCAATTGATTTCTTGGTTGTAAGTCTGTTTGCCCATAATGTATTGGTAAGTTTCTTATGCCAATTCTTCTTATTCTATTCCAATAATTTTTTAATGATATTAATGAGGCTTTTATTGGAGGATTCAGCCAGTTCATTACCCTGAGGATAATAGGCTGTTGAATGGCCTAAAGTGATGTGATACTTATTGCAGAAACTAATCATTTTATTAGACTTAAAAGAAGCAGCATTATCAGTTATTATTTTTTCAGGACAGCCAAATCACGAAATTATATTGGTTTCTAAGAATCATATAATTACATAATCATTGGCCTGTCTAGATGGGATTGCTTCAATCCATTTAGTAAAGTAATCTGTGGCAGTAAGGATCCATCTGTGTTGACCGGAAGAAGGAGGATGAATTTCTCCAATAAAATCCAGTCCCCATTGTTGAAAGGGTCTCTCGGTGGAAATTGGTTTTAATGGCAAAGGCAACAATTTTCTTTTGCCTTCAAAGATCTGACACTTATGGCAAGTAGTTATGAATATCTTAACATCTGAAAACAAGGTTGGCCAATAAAAACCAGCCCTTAAGATTTTATCTGCAGTTGACTTCCAGTAGAGGTGTCCACCACAATCTCCTGCATGGAATTCATTGAGAACCTTGTCAGTTTCATCTTTTAATAAACAATTTAATAGAATTCCATCATGATTCTTCCAAAAAAGAGCATTATCTAAAATACAATACTTTAAAGATGTCATTTTCAAAAACCTTTGTTTCGTTCTGGATAACCCTGGAGGAGCTTGCAGGTTTAACAAAACATAAATGATATCAGTGTACCAGGGTGAGTCTAAAAAGGCTTGACTGATTTGTGGAGTCGCCATCTCCTGTTCATCATCCAGTGCATTAATGTCCAGGGCTTGGCAATTTGTTTCAGTCATGAGTTGAGCCAAACCTTGTCCTTTTATGATTTTTGTAGGTCTTATTTCAATATCATATTCTAATATGGTAGCTATCCATTTACCTCTTTTTCCTTCAATTCCATCTTGATTTAAGATGTCTTTAACGACAAAATTAGGTACATAAGCTATCACATGAGAATACAATATATAAACTATGAAATCTTTAATTTCTTTCACAAGTGCAAAAGCTTGTTTCTCCATGATATTATATTTCAATGATGCATCTCTAAGTGCTTTACTAAAAAAGGCTATTGGTTTTTCACATCCTTGATCATCCTTTTGTAGTAAAACAACTGCAACCGTATGTTCAGAAGAAAATGAAAAAATTATGAAATCTCTATCAAATTTTGGACTGGTAAGAACTGGTGTTCTGGTTAAAGCCATTTTGATTTCTTCAAATGATTGCTTGGCTTCTACTGTCCATTGAATACTCGAATCCTTTCTTAACATGTTAGTGAGTAATCTAAGTAATTCAGCTAAACTAAAAATGAATCTTCTCAAAAAATTGATCTTTCATATGAAAGCTTGAAGTTCTTTAATATTCCTGGGATGAGGTATCTGCAATATGGCTTGTATTATTTCAGGATCAATTCTAATGCCATATTTAGAAATAATGTGACCTAGGATTTTTCCTTCTTCAAGACCAAACAATGATTTTTTCGGATTTAAAGAAATACCATACTTTCTGTATTTTAAAAATACTTGTCTTAGATGATCTAAATGTTGTTGATCTGTCTTGGAAAAAACAGTTAAATCATCTAGATAAATAACCAGAAAATCATGAATTTATTTGGTGAATGCAATATCCATTGCTCTTTGAAAGGTTTCCCCTACATTTTTGAGTCCAAATGGCATCTTAACATATTTAAAAGTACCCCATGGTGTTGTAAATGCTGTTTTGTCTTGATCATCAGGATGAACCAAAATCTGGTTATACCCTAAAAATCCATCTAGAAGAGAAATTCTTGAAGAGCCCACTACCCTTTGTAAGATATGGTCCATTTTAGGCAGAGGATAGTTATATTTTAAAGAAACTTTGTTTAAATTTCTCAAATCGACACATAGTCTAATCTCTCCAGTCTTTTTCCTTGTTGGTACCAAATTAGAAACCCATTCAGAGAACCTAATAGGAGCTATTATTCCTGCTTCGTACATCCTTTTAATTTCTTTCTCAATGGAAGGTAGTAGCACAGGATTAATTCTTCTAAGTTTCTGTTTGAAAGGTTTCTGATCTGGTTTCAAAGGTATAGTGTGTTGAATTATTGATGTATCATATGATTTAAGATCTTCATAACTCCAGGCAAAAACATCCTAGAATTCTTTAAAAAGTTCAACATATTTAACTTTTTGATCCTCTGGTAGAGATTTAGATAACTTAACCATCTTGGGATTTCCTTCAGTTCCCAAATTGTATTCTTCAATATCAGCTTTTAACGGTTCCATTTTGGGTTTTAGTGGAATGTCATTTGAGTCAAAAAGATCTTCTAAAGGAGTTAATCCTTTAGGTAAATGATTATCTTTTAGATTAATAATTTCAGATTCATCCTCCATAATCTCATCGATTTCCATTTGTTTCAAATCCTGCATATCCTTTTTGGTGAATTTAGTTGGGTGAAGCATGTGAATTGCAGTCTCTTCTGAAATATCTGTTTCTTGTTTTTCTATTTGATCAGATTCATTGATTGTTGTGTCTTCATCTATACTACTGTTAGAGAATTCATTTTCTAAGGTTAAAAAATTGTTAATCTGGTTATTATTTACAAACACTTGCCAATTAATAAGATTGTCCGGTATAGTAGGTCTATGTCTAATCTCAGCTGTGAACTGATGATTTGGTCCAAAAGGTAATTTACAGGTGCTAGTGAACATTGCAAGACTATAAGCATGCAAATTTTGTTTTCTAGGAATTTTGGCAAGTTGAGCTTGTAGAAAAGTGTTGAGAATTTCCACAACTGTTTCTCTGTATTGCTTTAATTTGGGGTCTTTTGTTGAACATTAACCATTGATCTGTTGAATAATTAACTCAGAGTCTCCTATGATTGACACCCTAATTGCTCATAAATTTTTGACATGTTTAAGCCCTAGCAAAAGAGCCTCATACTCTGCCATATTATTAGTGAATCTAAAGTTCAATCTATAAGCATGGCCTTCGGCATGATCATTTTCGACGTTATGTATCCAAATTCCAGCTCCTGCTCCTAACTTATTTACTGAACCATCAAATTCTAAATGCCACAGAATTTCATGTTCATAATCTTCATCAACTGTTTTAACATGTTTCTTAACAGGGAGCTCTGGTTTTTCGATTTTTTTTGATATTTCTTGAATGTCTGATGTTTCTTTTTTTTCAGAAATTTCTTCGATTTGTACAGTAGATTTATTTGCAGTTTCTGTTTCTGGTGCTTCTAGTTCAGTAGAAAGGTCAAATTCAGCATTATAAAGGATGAATGAGTCCATATCAGAATGTACTGAATAGACAGGGAAGTTTTCAGGCTTCTCCTGACTACTTACTAAATATTTCATCAAGGTCTCTCTATATAGTCTTTTAGGTTGAACAAATACTGAAATAGTAGCATATGACATATCTAGTTGAAGAGATCCTCCGATTTTGGCACCCCAGGATCTGGACAACAACATACCATATTTAGGAGGAATATCTGCAACTACTATATCCATCAGAATAGATTTTGCAGGGTATTGCACCAAAGTAACACACAAATCTTTAATCAAACCTAAACATCTTACCTGACTCGAATCAAAAGAAAAAAGATCTTTATATGGTCTGGTAATGTCTAGATTTAATCTTTCCATCACAGCTTTGGGCATTAAATTGTGAGACGCTCCAGAATCAAGCATGATGTTATGAAGTATTTTGTCATGTACATTTAAACTCACATAAAATGGAGGAGTTCCTCCACTTTCTGGTTTACCATTTACTTCAGGGCCAAAAAGTAGTTTGGGTTGATCATCAAAAACATTTACTGAATCATCCATTCCAGTAATGTTAAGAGATCTGCTGATTTGGCTTCTATAGACATCGTGTTTAGCTAATTCTGCTAAGGGAACAACTATATTTAGTTTTCCTATTTCAGCTTCTAGATTGAAAGATTTTTCTGTTTGAGCTCTAGTATTTTGAACAGGTGGATTTTCTCTGTTTTTTGGGTCTTCAGTGTTTTTCTCTTTTTCATGAGTAGGATTATTAGTTGAAGGTGTTTCTGAATTAACTTCTGCTGGTTCTTCTACATTTCCTGCAGGGGGAAAAGTATTAGAAATTTGTTTATTATTTGGTTGATTATCAGACACATCTTCAATTATTGGATTTGTGGGGTCAGGACTTGTTCTAGAAAGAATTTATACAGGAGGAGTGTTAGTTTTACCTTTGATGTTTTGTTTTGCAGCTTTCTGTTTTCTATTCTCTGGCACGTCAATCCGTCTGCTTCTCAAATTGTATTGTTTATGAACTTCATAAATTGCTGAATCATATCCTTCTTTAAAATCAAAAGTTTCTCCTGAATGAGTTTGAAATGTTTCAAGAATGTGATTTTCTTGATCATCTTGAGATAGGAAAACTTCTGTTTCATTTTTGTTCTCAGTCACGTTATTGATTTCAACATCCTCGGTAGGCTCCTCAGAAGTTGAACCTTCAACAAAATTTTCCTAGAATGGTGGCCTGATATTTTGGTCAGGAACATTTTTCCCAGTATTTTGGTTCTGATTTCTTCTGAAGTTTGGGTTTCTAACAACATTTTGACCATCGCC
The DNA here is from genome assembly GCA_034641835.2 of Pinus albicaulis. Taxonomy (NCBI): domain Eukaryota; kingdom Viridiplantae; phylum Streptophyta; class Pinopsida; order Pinales; family Pinaceae; genus Pinus; species Pinus albicaulis. Next base: position 658,119,883 of record CM076571.1, read on the forward strand.
ATAAGAATTTATTTCTATTGTCTCTACTCTATCTCCCAATCTTTCCATACCTTTAATAATTACATCCATCTTTCTTTCAAAAGCCGAAGGCTCTTCGTTTATAGGCATCCTTCTTTCAGCTCTAGCTCTAGCTCGTTTTTCTATGAGGTTAGCTTCAACACTAACAACTATGCTTTGCATCTCTTCTAGAGTTTGGGGGGCTCTTTCCCTAAGTGAATATGCTATGTTAGAATCAAAACCGTCAGGGAATTTAACCAGTACTGAATCCGGAGGGGGTCTAAGGTTTTGAGGAACAACGTTGTAGGCTTCGTTGAATCTGATGATATAATCTTGCACTGCTTCATTAGGTCCTCTTTTCAATTTTCCAAAGTCAGATAGGATTTGAAGAGGGTCTTTCTTCTTCTCCCATCTATTTAAAAATGCCCTATACAGGGCTAGTAAGTCAGCAATACTGTTTGGAGCAAGAGCCCTAAACCATGTCCTGACTTCCCCAGTAAGGCTCTGGACAAAAATTCTCATTCGAACATCATCAGCGTCTATTTCATAAAATTCAAAGTAATCAGTCATCCTTTTGGTATGTTGCTGAGCAGTGTAAGTACCGGATCCATCAAAAGGGGTGATTTTACTTTGATAATCTTGAGGCAAAGCAGCAGGGTTTCCTGGAAACCTTAACGGAGCATATCTATTGGCCATTGGAAGGTGTAATGGAATAACATGTGATGATGGTCTGGAAGTAGTGGGTGGAGGAGTAGAAGGAGTGGCTTGTGTTTGAGAAGTTTGGGGAAAAGTAGATGAACTTGGGGAAGCTGTAGTAATTACAGAAGTGTTTGAAGTTTCTTCAAAGGTCTGTTAAGATTGAATGGAATTTTGTAAATGTCTGTCAAGATGAAATGAAACAAATCTCAATTGTAAATATTCAAGAAATTCCCACTGTCAAAGAGGGTATTCCTCTAAATTCGAAAGGGAAGCTATCCTACCATCTCAGGCTTTGGATAGAAAGTTGGGTAAAAGAGATGGATCTGGTCTGGGGGATGTCTCTCTATATGGAAAATATGGCCCTCTATATGGAGTTGGTAGAAGGGAGTTGCCTACAAATATAGCATGAAGTTATCTTGAAACCCCATACAACAACATCACATGGGATTTATTATCAAGGGTTGGGGTGCCTCTTATAATTCAATATATCATTGATGCCCTGTGTTGCTTACAGAGGTTCTATATTTTAACCACAATATATTAAGCTCTTTCACCTACCATGTTAATCATATGTTCCAAGTCCAAACTCAAATGTTATATGGAAGACACATGATGCTCATGCATGGGAGACATAACATATACTTTTTCTTGGAGAGGTTCTTTCCTTGTCATTCTTACATTCTTCCTCATGTTGAGAGAACACATGCCTCCATAGCTAGAATTCCATATAACCAACCCAAGAATCCAGTGATCTTGAAAGATACACGAGTCTTTGCCAAGCTAGAGGGGTTGTGGTAGAAGTGGAAGGAAGGCATTGTGTTTGAAGAGAGATTTGTAGAGTAAGAAACATGGAATATCATTACTCACTTGTTTAAATCAATGTTAACTGGAAATGAGCTAAGGTATCTTTGAAATCACATTATCCACTTGTCTGATTCATCACTGTAATGAGCCAAGGTATATAAATTTCAGGGATTCCCAAAGAGCAACCAATAGCTAAAATTCTTTATGCCAACACTCTAGAACTAGAGTGGATGGATTCAATGGAGATCATAACCTTGTGTTGTGTTTTGCTAAGTGGAAGAGGTTTTTCATGGTTTGAAAATTGGGTGAGATACCTAAATAAGCTTTCAATGAGGGAAATAATTGTTGGTGTCTGGTTGTGGCTATATTTTTTAGTTTTGTGGGTTGGGATGGATGAGAAATAAATCCAACAACCATCCTTCATCCATGTGGTCTCATAAACCAGTTTATGGGTGACATTTACAAAATATTCCTGTGGTTGGGCAGTTGACCACTCATTTTTCACCAATTTGATGGCTATATTCATGGAAAAGATGATATATGATCATCATTATCATGTCATTTTGTTAGCAAATAATACCACCAGACCTCCACGGGAATATTTTTATTGTTCGCATCATTTCCAAACCCATCCATTTTCTTTTAAAAAATTTACTTGCAACCATTATGAAGTAAAATAATAGGTGGTGTCACTAGATGGTGTAAAAAGCAGAATTTTGGAAACAATTATAGAACCATATGACATTATATGGGTCAATGGTTCAATTCTATGTTATCCTTTAAGACTTGTGTTCGTAATTTCTAAGAAATTATATACCTCCTCACAAATTTTTTTTGCAAAACCCTATGAATATTTAATGATTAGATGCCAACAGCTTCATAAATATTCATATTAGAGATTGGAAGAATATTTGATCTTCCATAACCAAAATGGGAAAAAAAATGTAGAATAAATAATAATAATAAAATATATTATATCTAGACAGTTTCAATGTAGATCTAACCTATTTCATAATTTAAGTATTTAGTAACTCTAATTTCCTTCATCGTCCACGGGGTCTTTGATAAAAAATGATTGAGTGTGTTGTTAAATCACTCCTAGATGTTAAGTCACTGGTTCAATTCCCCACCCTATTTGGGTGTTATTCTTGGAAATGACTATGATGTAGCCTCACCAATGTCAAACTCACAAAATATAAAAAAAACTTCATCAAAATCCAATTTTCACATGTTCCAAGGAATGTAGAAGGGAACATGACCTGTGTAACAAAGATGGACTGGTCTAAGATTCCAACTATAAAATTACATCAAAAGAAAATAGATAAAAACAAACTAGATGCCATTTCACATGCATGATGATGACATTACATATAAAGTGAAGGAATTGTAGTCTATAAATGACAAATCATCACAAAATTCCATCCACATCATCACTAATATTCAGCATAAAGACAATAAAATTTGAGGAGCAAAGCAACCATAAGAGGTTGTGTTCAAATCGACCTTATTCTCTATATGGACAAGTATAAAGGTGAACCGAAAAGCCTCTGAAAGAATAAATTCAATATAATATCCTTTGTAATATGTGATATTTATGTTAAATGAGATGAAGAGCTAATTAAAAAACTCAATTCAGTTCTTCAAAGACATTGAAGATCCCATAAGCCTAAGAAACCCTTGGGTATGACAAGAAATAAAAAATAATTGAAGCCAAGTAAGCGATAGATGATGTTGTTAAGACAATTTTTAGTCACAAGTCCACAATTTCTGCGGATATTATTTTTCTGGACTATAATATTTGTCTTCATGGATATCCTATATGAAAAATACTTTAGTGGCTCCTTTCAATTCTCCACTGAAAATCCCCTCTTCCTTGTTGTGGAATTTTGTTGGTACTTACTACTGGTACACTAGTGTTTTGAGGAGGTTCTAACTTCACACAATCCACATTCAACATTAAGGGGGGAAGGTCCAATCTTATATACTAATCCTTTCTCTTCCTCCCCTCCTCTCTATATTTAGGGAGGATATTGTGCATAGGGAAAACCCTATGTTGAGATGGGTATTCATTAACCTTATCACTTCTTTTCACCGTTTGACTCTTGAAAATTGGAGAAGTGATTATGAGCTTGAAAGGAAGCCTAAAGAAAAGGATTTTTATAGAAATGATATGTTGTTAAGTGGTGCATTTCATTCTCAAGGGAGAATGGAATCTAATGTATATATAATGGCATTACCCCCAAGATGCATTAATAGGGATACTAAAGAAAATATATCAAATAATTTGGATGGTAACTTGAAAAACATAGTAGCAAATGATCTCAAGGTTTGTTCTCCACACCTCTTTCAAAATAATGATTGTATAAGGAAATATAGAATCCGTTATGAAGAAGCACAAAAATTCTCACCAATTGATGATAATGATCGTTCAACTTCTCGCCTTGAATCACATTATCACCCAAATTGTTCAACAGGGGAAATGGACAGGTCAAGAATTTTTTTTTAAAAGGCATTAAGAGGTGCATTCACGGAGAAGCAGGAAAGAATTGTGAATATTTATCAGTTTTACTTTCTTTGAACTATGGTAGTCATGGTGGGATTAGTAACAAATATTTCACAGTTTCACAAAAGACTAGACTTCAAGCAGGAAGTGGTAAGTCAAAATTCATTAATATTCCCAAAAAGGGTTGTGGGATTCCTTGGAATTGGTCCAGAATACATGCTAGAGGCAAACATATATTGGATTTGGCAAGTAGAATCCTCTCATGTGGGCTTTCAGATTCGACCACACGAAAAATTGAAGCGCTTGCATCACAAAGTTATTACAGTCCTTAAAGGGTGTTTTCTACTACATTAGAGACATCTTATCATTCTATTTCTTCTTTAGATTTTGATTATGAGTCGCTTCCCCTACTAATGGAGCTAGGTGGATCTCATAAAAGTACAGATACATATACACAAGGAATAATTCCCTTAGGTGAGCTAGATCTCTATGTTGACCATAAAATCTATCTTAGACAAAATATTGACATGGTTTCTAAAACAATATTGATCGATCATTATGGACATGGACAAGATATTATTGTTGGAAATACTGAGAGGGGGGGGGGGGTGAATCAATATTCATTTCAGTTAGAGAATTAGTTAATATTCAATTATTATTAGTGTTTTTACAATGATTGAAGTAAACAAAAGCAACACAAATGCACACAGTTTTTAAGGTGGAAACCCACTCCGGGACAAAACCACATAATGCTTTTCTAATAATTCTTTAATATCCAACTCCAATTGAAAATAAATCTCCAGCTTCCTAGAATATATAAAAGCATTCTTCTCCAGCTCCCACTGTATGGACGCTCCAACGCCTGAGATTCTTCAGTAGTCAACTGAACGGATGCCCCAACACCCAATCAACTACAACTCACCCTAGCACCACCCTACCACCCTATAGAAGAATAAAAGAAGAATGGACTCCCGTACCAGGGAAAATGGTCCACTTTACATTGATATAGAATGATGTAGAAGAAGAATACACACTAGACCATAACCCCAACTATGAAACAACCACCTAATGATGATCCTACACCTCCCGACACTGCCTCTTCAACTCTTGGCAGATAGACACTAGTACAATTTTTACAATAATGTATTTACAATGACTTAGTACAATGATACCTTTACAGTGATTGTATACAGTGTTGCCCACTTGAAGACTTCATGTGATGAACTTATTGCTACTATTCTTCACCTTGGTCGTTGCTCTTGTCATGCTACCCTCTGCTGCACCTTGCTTTGCTTTGCCACCCTAGAAAGTCTGATCTATTGCAGCCCTTGACAACACACGATCTAGCTTTTTCTTACCTTCTAGGAGCTCGATATTGAATTTGATGTATCTCTGTTATTTCATATCTCCAATATGTAGTAGTCCTTTGAGTCTTCTTTTCAATGCCACAGGTCTGACCCAATTTGGATTCTTCAAGGGAGAGTTATGCCCAATCTCTCACAATGCCCTAATTATGGATTGTTTCAGTAGAGCGAACCTGTACGACATTCCATGTGTCACTGTTTCATCATTCGACTCTGAAATTAATAGAGCAAAAAATAAATTCCATACAATATCTACCACTTTTTACATAATTCCAATCTAATACTCAGAGAGAGAGTTATGACGATTTTACCAAGGCCACTTCTTTGAGATGAATTTCAAGAGCCTGCAAAAACATTAACTTCCACAGATCATATCTTTTAAAATATTGTGCACCTTGATCTGAAATGTTTACAGGGGTTTCCTCAGGATTTCAGCTTCTCCTCATAAAAATTTCAGCTTTTGAACCTTCGTAGAAAAAAATTTAGAGCGAAAATTTCACAATAACTTGTTTGAGATGGCGAAATCCCTTACATAAGGAGGATATGAGGATCACACTTTATATAAATGCTTAGGTTGAGAGGGGCTTCAACAAGTGAATGTGGGAGGGATTTTAGGAGCTTAAAAAATATTAATTATGACTTTTCAATGACCCATGCCACAACCCCATGGGGTTTTATCCCACTAACTGGGGGTACAAACTTCAAACATGAATATCTCTCAAACCATGAAGAATTACGTGGCATGCCATATATCAACGGAAACATCTTGACAAGTAGAAACCATCAAAATCATTCTTGACCCAGAATATATCAATTTTGTAGGTCAAAATTCCCATGCAATATTGGGGTAATCCCTGGAGATGCTTGGGTTGACATCAATGACAACGTCTGATCAACAATCTCCCCCTTTGGCATTTATGGCAACACAATCACTCCCCCTACGATCATGACACCTATTCCTACAATATTCTCTCCCCCTTTGACATCAATGGCAAATGGTAACTCCCCTTGACACACAACCATCCTGCGGACCTGTACACACTTCCACTCCCCCTTTATATTATGAATAAGGAAAATATAATGATAACTTGGGAGAATCCCAAGCTTCTGGCAAAGATATTCCAATGCTTGATGAGTACTCTCACAATAATCAATGCTTCTTGCCCAATATGCATCTGTAAAGGCATGAATAATGAAATTTTTACCCTTGGGATACCACAAGCCATATTTTGTTGTTCCCTTTAGATATCGAAGAATTATTTTGATGGTAATAATATGTGATTCTTTTGGTGCTGCTTGGAATCTTGCTACTTGTCCAATTGCTTGTATAACATCTGGCCGGGAGGCTGTTACATATAGAAGACTACCAATCATAGATCTGTACAACCTTTGATCCACATCCTTTGGAACCTGTTACCATCGAAGTAAGGATGGGTTTGCAATCTTCCATTTTGAATTTCTTGAACATTTCCTTGATGTATTTGGCTTGACATGTAAATATTCCTTTCTCTTGCTGAGATATTTGAAGCCCTAAGAATTATGTCAACTTACCAAGTAAAGACATCTCAAAATCACTTTGCATCTTTGTAGCAAACTTATTACTTAGTTGATCATCATTGCTACCAAATATTATATCATCCTCTTTATCTATTAGACGTGCTTTAGTTGCTTCATCTAGAACATATATGTCATTTGGAGCTCGACTTGTTGTAGCCACAATTTCACCATACCTACCTTTCCCGATTTCACATTTGTGGAGTTGAATAGTATTGTGTGTCCTTGATCACACATTTGTCCAACACTGAGCAGATTGTGATTCATGTTTTCAACCAATAGAACATTCTTGGCTAGAGCATATTTGCTTCTAAGAGTGACAGTACCTGATCCTATAACATTTGAAGATCCATCATTTCCAAAGGACACGGTTCTATCCTTCTTCTCTTTCAGAGATAAAAATTTATTTCTATCTCCAGTCATATGCGTTGAACAAACGCTATCAATATACCACACATCTTTATTGTTTTGAGCCTTGAGAGTGAGAGCACAATTATCAATCTTCTTCTTCTTCCATGTTCATTTGTTCTGTGGCTTCGAAGATTCTTCTGGAGGATTTTCAAGTCTGCAGTCTCTGGCTATGTGTCCAAAGTTTTGACATTTGTAACATTCAATATTATTTTTTAAATGTTCAAATCTATTGATGTTTTTCTGAGCCCTGGGAGGTTCATATTTGATATATCTCTTGGAATTGTATTCGTTCCTGGGGTACGTGCAACATTCTATAACTTTATGACCAAATTTTCCACATGAATAACAGTAGCCATAAAAAATATGTCGGTACCTGGATGGAAATATTCGTCGAGGAATTGTCTTCCAAGCCTGTTCTTGTGAATCTTGTCCAATGAAGTCTACATGCATGTCAGATCTCATAGGTTCATTGTATTTTGTTGTAGAAGGTCTTGCTTCTTCTTCATTGTAACCGATGCCAGTTGTATCGTTGTAAGATCGTTTATTGTTGATGAGTTCTTCCAATGCCCTTGAGCTGTTGGCATAGTTTTGGATAGTTTTTCTCTTCTTCACTTCCTTACGCAGCGATACTACTTTAGCTTCTAATTCTTCCCTTTCTTGGTTGCTTTATTCCAACTTCTTTTGAAGTGACTCTTCAATGCATTTGTGTTCTTCAACTTCAATTTTGAGACCTAATTGTTCTTCAAGAGTATTGGAACGAATCTTCTCAGCCTTGAGCTCTTTTATAAGCTTGATTGCTTCCTTAGAAAATTCTTCTATGGTCAACCCTTATTCTTCATTGTTTGATACCTCTTGTTTATTGTGCTTGGCCATAAACAATACTCTCTCATTAGCTTCTTTTTCGCTGTCATTGTCTTCATCAGATGATGAGCTATATTATTTAGAGAGAAAGTTTATTTTGGATCCTTGCTTGTTGAATTTAGTAAAGCCTTTCTTTCCTTTTGAGTTTCCATCACTTCTGTTCAGACATTTTAACGCGAAATTCCCAACCTCACCATAGCCAAAATATATCAATCGAAGTTTACCTTTGAATTTTCCCTTACCAATTTTTAGTTTTATCATAAAGTAAGCATATTCTTCATCTGAAAGACCTTCTTCATCATCTCCCTTTTCTTCACACTTGCAGGTGCATGTATTTTCAATTGAAGGTCATTTTTCCTTATTGGTTTTCTTAGATGCAACGAACGTAGTTTCTAGATGCGAAGAACCTCTTCTTCATCAAGTCTCATTTCATATGCTATGAGAACTCCATGTAATTCCTCTTTGCTAAGTTTGTCCAGATTTTCACTCTATTCTAAGACCGATACCTTTGGGTTGAATCTCCCTGGTAATGTTCTAAGAATATTTCGTAAAATACTCTTCTCGTCAACTGACTCTCCCAATCCTTCCAGAGTATTGGCTATTTCATCAACGTATTGGAAGTATGTAGCAATGTTGCAATCTTCTTTCATTTTGAGTTGCTCAAATTTTTCTCTATAGATTTTAAGCTTTGCTTCTTTGACATTTGAGTGACCTGCATATATATTCTCAAGCTTATCCCATACATTTTTGGCATTTTTACAACCCAACACCTTATGATAAGTAGATTCAATAAGTCCATTGATAATAATATTCTTTGCTTTTGCTTCATTTGCCAAATTCTTCTTACCTTGTTCATTCACGGTTAATGTAAATCCATTTTGAACAGTGTCCCATACTTTGTAACCTTGCGCCAAGAGATAGACCTCCATTCTTCCTTTCTAGAGTGCATAATTATTTTCATTGAAAAAAGGTACACCATTCTTGGTATGCTCCATGACCTCCTTCCAGCTGTTAAACTTCTATTGAAGGAACCAAACTCTAATACCAATTGTTGGAAATACTGAGAGGGGGGGTGAATCAATATTCCTTTCAATTAGAGCATTAGTTAATATTAAATTATTATCAGTGTTTTTACAATGATAGCAGTAAACAAAAGGAACACAAATGCACACATTTTTTAAGGTGGAAACCCACTCCGAGACAAAAACCACCTAATTCTTTTCTAATAATTATTTAATATTCAACTCCAATTGAAAATAAAGCTCCAACTTCCTATAATATAGAAAAGCATTCTTCTCCAACTCCCACTGGATGAATGCTCCAATGCTCAAGATTCTTTAGTAGTCAACTGAACGGATGCCCCAACACCCAATGAGCTACAACTCACCCTAGCACCACCCTACCACACTATAGAATAATAAAATAAGAATGCACTCCTGTACCAGGGAAAATGGTCCACTTTACAATGATATAGAAAGATGTAGAAGAAGAATACACACTAGACCATAACCCCAACTATGACACAACCACCTAATGATGATCCTACACCTCCTGACACTACCTCTTCAACTCTTGGCAGGTAGACACTAGTACAATTTTTACAATAATGTATTTACAATGACTTAGTACAATGATACATTTACAGTGATTGTATGCAGTGTTGCCCACTTGAAGATTTCATGTGATGAACTTCTTGTTTCTGTTCTACACCTTGGTTGTTGCTCTTGTCATGCTACCCTCTATTGCACCTTTCTTTGCTTTGCTGCCCTAGAAATTCTGGTCCTTTGTAGCCCTTGACAACACATGATCTAGATTTTTCTTGCCTTCTAGGAGCTCGATATTGAATATGGTGTATCTCTGTTATTTTAGATCCCCAATATGTGATTTTTGGTCCTATAGTAACTCTGAGTCTTCTTTCCAATGCCACAGGTCTGACCCAATTTGGATTCTTCAAGAGAGAGTTATGCCCAATCTCTCACAATGCCCTAATTATGGACTATTTCAGTAGAGCAAACTTGTATGACATGCCACATGTCACTGTTTCATCATTCGGCTCCGAAATTGATATAGCTAAAACTAAAGTTCATGCACTATCTACTAATTTTTACATAATTCCAATCTGATACTCAGAGAGAGAGTTATGATGATTTTCCCAAGGTCACTTCTTTGAGATGAATTTCAAGAGCCTGCAAAAACACTAACTTCCACAGATCATATCTCTGAAAATATTGCGCACCTTGATCTGAAATTTTTACAGGAGCTTCACAGGATTTTGTCTTCACCTCATAAAAATTTCAGCTTCTGAACCTTCGTAGAAAAATAAATTAGAGCAAAAATTCCACGATGACCTGTTTCAGATGGCGAAAACGCTTACATCAGGAGGATCTGAGGATCACAATTTATATAAATGCTTAGGTTGAGAGGGGCTTCAATAAGTGGACGTGGGAGGGATTTTAGGAACTTAAAAAATATTAATTATGAGTTTTCAATGACCCATGCCATAACCCCATGGGGTTTTAGCCCACTAACTAGGGGTACAAACTTGAAACATGAATATCTCTCAAACTGTGAAGAATTACATGGCGTGCCATATATCAACATAAACATCTCGACAAGTAGAAACCATAAAAATCATTCTTGACCCAGCATATATTAATTTGGTAGGTAAAAATTCCCATGCAATATTGGGGTATCCCTTGGTTTTTCTTGGGTTGACATCAATGACAACTGCTGATAAAAAATTATGGGCAGTGTTTGTTTGAGATATCCAGCCTAGGTGTAGGAGCTTGTCTTAGAAGTATGTTCCAAATACATTTGGAGAATTGGTTGGAAAAAATTTAGGAGCCCAAGCTCTCGTGAATGATATAGTGAGGAGAAAGATTTCCCCAGTTTATGTGTTCCATGGTCCTCAAGGAGTAGGCCAAACATCATTTGGTAGAATATTTTCAGCAACCATGCACTTCCATTCTCTAGATATTTCACGACCTTGTGGAATGTGTTGTTCATGTTTAGCTCAAAGTCTTTGTTGGCTTGAAGGGTCCCCGTTCTGTAGGGCGTACACCATGGCTAACCCTTCGTGCTCAATATTGGAGTAGTTACGCTCCACACTAGAGAGCTTCCTACTGGCAAACGCAACTGCATGGTCAATGTCCCCTTCCCCTGGCTACGTCAGGACAAATCCCAGGGCAATCCCTGATGCGTTGACATGGACATGGAATACCTTCGCCCAATCAGGAAATATGAGGATAGGTGCAAAGAACATCTTCTCCTTAAGTAACTCAAATATTTTTTGACACTCTTCGTCCTAATAGAATGATACCTCCTTTTTCAACAATTTTTCCATAGGTGCTGTGATTAGTGTGTACCCTTGAATAAAATTCCTGTAGTAGCTTGTGTGTCCGAGGATAGAGTGCATCTACTTCTCAGTTGTAGGAACTGCCAAGTTAATGATAACCACCACCTTTGTAGGGTCGACCATCAGCCCTTGTCGACAAACTATGTGACCCAATAAGATCCCAAATGGTACGCAGAATATGCACTTCTTGATATTCAGGGAGATTTGGTGTTTTCTGCAGGTGTCCAGCATCATGCGTAGGTTCGAGACATGATTATTTACTAACCCAAATACAATCCATCATCAAAATATACTTCCAAGAATTTGAGGATAAATTCCTTAACTATTGCAACCACTACCCGCGAAAAGATGGTAGGGGCATTCTTAAGTCCAAACAGCATAACAATGTACTAGAACGAACCCCATTCAGTGGTGAATGTGGTTTTATTGCGATCTTCAGGTGTGATCCTGATCTGATGATAACCCGAGAACCCATCAGTGAACGAGTATGCCTCTTTCCCCCCCACGCTATAAAGGATTTCATCTTAGAATGGCATAGGAAAGGGATCATGTATGCAATCATCATTCAATTTGCATAGGTCAACACAGATCCGTATCTCTCCCTTAGTATTTTACTCTTGAACCACCATAGGACTTACCTAGTCTAACTATTCGACCAGTTCGATGATACCTGCGGTAAGCATTTTGTTGATTTCTTCCTTGACTTTTTGTTTATACTTGGGGTTCAACCGATAAGGGCGTTGCTTTACCAAGCACGCATTTGGTTTTAAAGTGATATGCATGACTCCTAGGTCCCTTGTGATCCCGTTGATCTCCAAAAATTTTGTCGAGAATAAGTCCTGGTATTATGTGAGAAATTATGCAACTTTTCCCACAATATCATCATCCCAGTAGTCCCAAATTTAACTAACATAGGCTGCATCTCTGTTCCAATGTTGACTTCTTGCAGCTTCAGAGGCTTAGTTACATTGACAGTTTCCAGTGGGGGTCCAGCAACTGCATGCCCTCCCTCCGACTCGGGAATAGAGACATTTTGTGGGTCGTCATCACACTTTTCGATTGATAAATTGCAGCAGTTGACAATATCCTGCATCTGCGTTTCCCACGTTGTTGCCCCATGTGCTGTGTATAGGCGTGATTCATTGAATACTAAGCCATCAATGTCCTGCAGAGCTTTGTTGAGTGCCTCCGTTCCTCCGATCAACCCGAATGTCCCTACAAACTCATCCTTCATGGTTTCCCAGTGGTAGGTGTGCTGGTGTAATTCTGCATCTAGGTACCATGCGGTCGAGATTGGCCCCAAGGCATGAATGAATAGACGGACCCATTCCTTTATAGTTCTTTCGCCCCATTCTTCCATCCACGCAGACAAGTGTTAACGCGGGTCCCGTAGTCCCAAGAAAGTCTTTACGTGCAGGTCAGTTAGAGATTCAAATCGTAAGATCATCATTTCGCGATATTCCTCCCAATCCTGGAATGCCCCCTTATGCGTGTCCCACCACCCCGCAGGAGTTGCACACATGGCGAGATTAAGGGCCCATAGCCTTTGTTCCCTTAGGACTTCAGCTTCAAAGGTTCACAAAAACTCCTTAATGCTATTATAACCATCAAAGTAGGGCAACTCTCTTACCTCTGAGGAAATACACTGGAATCTCTTCATGATCCTAAGATAGCGTAGTGCAGAGACATCATGTAACTGATTCTGCCAATTTTCTACCTCCCCATTGGAGTCAGAGAAACATTCACTAACTTTTTCCCAAAAGAGCACACCCTTAGCTATAGGATTGATCCAATTTTCATCCCTAGTGGTTAAGTTATAGATGTGATCCACATCCTCTTCTTCGTGCAACTACTCTGTATATCGCTCTCCTTCCGAAGGATCTAGTGGGACTATCACCTGTGTACCTTCATTCTCAAACACCATGCTTATTTTCTTTAGGTTGATAATACCTCCCATATCTATAGCCCAATCCAGCCCTAGAAGTGCAGGATAAGGATCCGCATTGTCCACAATCTAGATTACTTCAAAGTCGGCGCGTACCTTAACTCCTGCGATGTCTACCATAATCTTCAAAAGCCTTCCCAATGGTATGATCTTATACTAGTTAGCCATGCATAGCTATATGGTAGAACCTTCTAGCTTAGGTTCCCCCATTTGTTGCCATGTCTGCTTAGGCAGGACATTCACATTTGATCCTAGGTCCAAGTTGGCCTGATCCATCTCATAGTCGTCGATCTACGCAGTAAGACGCATTTCTTGACCCGTGTGCTTCTTATGCTTGTATAATTTGTGAACAACCTTAACTTCTGTGGGAGGGTCAGTTCTTTCTACATAGCTATCTATCAATATCTGAAGATTTTCCACTACCTTCTGGTTGTGCAACAGCTTCATACATGCTTGCAAAAATGGTTTAACTTTGTCATTCGCTTTTAGGTGTGCTGGGGTCTCGGAAGTAGATGCCTCATCCTTTGTAGTGTCATTTCGGGCTGCGACGAAGGTTTCCTTCTCCTTCTGTAGGTCCAAGCTTTCCTGCTTGACCGCTGCTTTCTGGATAAGAGATTCAGTCATATCTTTCTCCTCAGCTCATCCAGTAGCCATGCCGCTGCGTGTTATGACATTAATGCTTGGCCCTTCGTCACGCAGTTCAACCTTAAACCTCTACACGTTCTGCATAGGTGTCTGCTATTTTTCCTGCACTTTTTCTATAAGAATTGGATAGTCTTCAATCACATGGTCCAGCTGCCTACAATACCTACAAGATTGTCGCGCAGGATTTGGACAATCCCTTGCGAATTTCCCTACTTCTCCACAGTTATAACAAATCAATTGTCCTCTTCCCCGACCTACGCTTGCACCTCTACCCTCTCCCCTGCCCCTATTTGGGGAGCCGTCTATGCTTGACAGGGATCTCGGTGAAGAAGGGTAAGCCTGTACCCTGTATAGGCTTCCCTGGTCTATCATTAAATCATAAGTTCGACAATTCTGTTCATCATGTCCTATTGATCGAAAAAACCTACATCATTTTTGCTTCAATTATGGAACATATGCACCAAGACGGGGGCAGTGGTTGGTATCATGCAGTCCAGCTACGCAACAATCATCACACCACAACGTTAGTCCACTTGGTCCCGCAGCCTCCCTAGGGCACAATGGAGTAGGTCTCCTATCCTGCATGTAGTCTTCTAACAGTGGGCACTGATCCTTAGTATGGCTAGATAACCTGCATCGTATGCACCATACGTCTGAGCTAGCTTCTTTCCCTTGGTATTTTCATAGATTCTGGATTTATAGGTGCATCACCTCCAACTGTCCCTGGATTTGCTGTACCCCAAACTGGGCATCGTCTCTAGGCACAACTTCCAGTTTCATAGCAATCTCCAGGACTTTCTCCTGTGTTTCAATCGCATGTTGACCCATAGGTCCACACAAGTGTGACAACAGCATAGCGATGAACAATTCCTTGTGTTGTTTGTCATCATACAAAAATTCCCCCTCTGTGATCACTTTTTTTAGTTGCTGATCAGCCTCCCATACATACTCAGAGGGCCCTTGTTTGAAATCTCTTATGTTATTCACCATTTGAGAGTAGGACTTAGGCTTCCAAAAATGTTGTTTTAGAGCCTCCTTAACCTCTTGAATAGTTGGATCTGCATTCTTGGCTACATACCCCATATAATAGTCTAGGGCTCTTCCTTTGAAGGCGAAGGATAACTGCGTCCTCTTTACAAGATCGCTGGCCACATTCTACGCAGTCCATACTAACTCGGTGACAAACCAGAATCGATCCATGTCTTCGTCTCCTACACCTTTGAAGGTGGGTAGATTCATGTGCGTGGCCATATCTACTTCTGGGGGTGGTGGCAGTGGAGGAGGTGTGTGTGAGTTCTTGCCCTTATGTGGATTTGAAGGAGGTGTCGTAGGAGGGCTATTTCCTACGTGCGCATCTGGTTCTCTTAATGGGTTGTAGATGGATCTGTCCCCTTGGTTGACTCTATAGTACTTACCGCTTCAAGTTGTACCATCGCTATGATCAGAGCTCATTCATTTGGTATGGCTACACAAAATGCCATTTTCGCACAATAATATTTTTATTAGCAATGGAAAATTTTTCAAGAACTTACCTTGGAAACCTTTGAAGAACCTCCACTCTACTTCAGAATAGGATACGAACTGATCGACTGTGAATTTTGTCACAAATCCTCCTAGGACGTTGTCCACCCAGTGATCTACCATACGGGTGACGGTGTTGTCGGTATTCTCCAACTATTGGATAAACTCTGGGGTCCACTGCGTGACCCACTCGTCCTTATAACATGTCTAGAAATCTACGAGCCTAGCTAGCCACTCCTGTAGCTCATGTGCAAAGGTTACAAATAAAATTTCATATACTTGAGTAAAAATGTACTTATTTTTCCACTTCTCAGCTGTTAGCTTCGTGCTGCGATTTTATTTTACAACAAATTCCTGAACCTGTCTTTTGAACCACTCTTAAATTTCCACCCTCTCAGGTCTCCAATGACGTCAAAGCATTTCTTGATCTCTCTCTCAAAATGCTCCCAGTCCCGACAACAGAACCATTTTTTGGCTTGAAGGGTCCTGACCCAAGTTTGGAGGTTAAGGTTTGCCAACAAACCCATATACTACTAACCCTTTTGGAAATGACCTAATTGCGCAGGCCAAAGTCTCACCCGAAGCAGTATGGGAGGGTGTCGGAACCAGGTTTCCACACCATGAGAGAGAGTAGGTAGGGTGAGGCAGATCTGTGCTAACATTCTTTCAGATTTGCATAGAACAGGTCTATTCGCAGGTTCTTTAACAGTATAATCCACAACTAATCATAATAGAGCTATTACCATGCAAAAATCTAGTAAGTACCGTTGCATCCATGTGTGTATCAGCAATTAACAACACATAATATCATAAACACATCTATAACAGATCAAAAATATACTTTATACCATAAAAAAGATATATTCGTAGCATAAACATATAGCACAGATGCATTCGCAGCATCAACAAATTCCAAAGATTCGCATCAACAGTAACACATTAGATCCAGATAACACAGAGATACTTCAAATATATCCATATATATTAGCATCCAAAAACCCAGTTACAACCCAAACATAGCCTGTGCACATATCTAGCAGGGTCCGCACACAGCAGGACTGAGGATCTCCGTGCACACAACCAGCAGGAATCCTTACCCAAAACAACCCAAACAGATCTAAAAGTTCACACATAGCCTTAGTCTCAATTCATGCCTATCTTTAGACTCCAACTATTCACCTATTTATTTCTTTAGACTCCAACTATTCATCTATTTATATGAACATGGCCTAGCTATCCCATGGTCTGCAAACCCTAGGTCTACCCTTTAACCCATTACAAAACATTGGGGGCTTTGACCCACCCCAAAACCCCTACGCAAGATTAATTAATACCAAAATATACAAAATTTTTAGCTTAGGGAGCCCCGTTCCAACAGTCTTGGTAAGAATTTAGATATAAAATAAATTGGTGGCATTGGCTCCCAGGAATTTGAGAGTTTTTAGATAGCCCTTGAAAATGTGGTTACTTATTCCCCATCCTCTCATTATGTTTACATATTTAGGGTAGAATAAATATAACCTTAGATAGGTCTTCTTAACACTAACAACAACATTAGAGATGAAGAGGAAGATTCTAAAATTTTCTGAAATCCATCATTGCCAGCCTTCACATATGGTCTACCCATGTTGCTTTTTGAAATGTTTTCACATATTTGAAATCACTCAGATACAAACTTCAGCGAGATTATTATAATAATATTGCCACCATAGGTGAACAAAAAGGAATTTGAGAAAGAAAGAATGAGCTCTGCCAAATTCATATTTTTTTCAATCTATCAATCAAACTTCTAAAGATGAAACTGCTAAAGCATGCAACCCAAAAAGGAGATGAGGAAGGGATATGAGAACAACATGAGAAAAAGAAAGAGCCGTCCACACACAAAAGACAGATCAACCATAAGCATCACTAAGATTCACCAAAAAAATAGAGTACTAGACTAAAGAATCCCCCTAATTTTGTGTTTACCTTTGCCCATTTTGAGCCATCCACGCATAATACATGGATCAACCAAAATCACTACCAAGGTTCACCAAAAAAACAGAGTACTAGACTAAATAATCTCTTTAACGTTGTGCTTACCTTTGACCATTTTGAGCCATCCACACACGGATCAACCAGAAGCACCACCAAGATTCACCAAAAAAATAAAGTAGTGGACTAAAGAATCTATCTAAGCCTAGGATGATATGTCACTACAACCTAGAAATGAATAAAATGAGGCTATGAAAGATATGAAATGAAAATTTCCTCCTCTAATGGTATTTCTCAATAGAAGGTTGATCCCTCCATTCAGACTTAGACCCTCTTAATGAGCTCAATGAACCCTCTCAGCAACTGCCACTAAAAATAACATAGATCTAGACTGAAACTACACTATGAGGGATGGTAGATGGTTGGCATGATGCCAAAAAAATATAAATATGTCCAGGAGCCCTCCTTGCTGATCCTCCAATGGATTGGCTAGCTCTCCACTAAAAAACAATCCTTGAATTGGCTCTATGTGATCCTCTTTTGCTGCACCATGCAACACAACCTCGCTCTAAACAGAAAATATGATATAGCTGAAGGAGGTAGCTTGGCTAGAATTCCAGAATGAGGAAAGGCAATCCAATGAACCTCTCCTTCCTTAAGGATGAGGTAAGGATTCCTGATCAAGAACACCCTTATGCTAAACAACACAACAAACCCCGCTAAACAGCTAAAGGATGCAAATTCTAAACATACTAATATCAAATAATAATCTCAAAAATGAATAAAAATGGTTGCCATTCCCTCCATATATAATGTATGATCCTTCTCACATTGGGTCCCATCCATACTTGCCACTAAGCTCATGCAAGTTTTCCTCCACTAAAATTGTGTTGTCTCATCATAAATGCCACTACTTCATGACATCGTTGTTGATTTGGTCAAAGTCGACCTTTTCAACATGTATCCCCTCCAATTCACACCCAAAGGTGCTTAATAAAGCTGTTTATTCTTCCTCCTTTCACATTAGGAGTGTTATTATTCCTTCTAAGAAGATCTATGGGCCTCCCCACCCATTTATTCACCTACCTAGTGACAAAATGATCTATAATATTCCACTTATCTAAAAGCTAAATTTTAGGAATATTATAGTCCTCCCCTCCAAAATGTTGCTTGTCTTCAAGAAACTGTAAAGGTGGAGAAAAATTCCTTGCCTCCTCCTCTAGTGGCTTCCTCATCAATAGTCCCCACAACTGCTCAAAATAATCTGCAACAAATCTGCCTCCCAATGGTTCCTCCGAAGTATGAAAAACCAAATGCTCACATCATGAGAAAGTGGAAGGTGTAAGTGGAAACCATCTTGTTATCCAATGGCCTCCTCAAGGTAAGTGAGATTATGAAAATTGGGGATCTCCATCCCAATAAGAGACTCCCATACGCATGCTATCATCCAAATGAAATGAGCCATCCTAGGTAGCTCATCAAAGAAATCCTCAACCCCCGGTTCATGCAATGTATTGGGGATGTATGGAGAGATTAAATTTTTCCACCCAAGTTGTTTTTCTCTCCATTTATGATATGTATGGGGCTGCTTCTGATCTTGGGCTAAAATATTATGATCTCCAAGAATGTCCCAAGTTACCCCACCAATCAAAACATCCATGAAGTGCCTCTCCTAATAACTCAAGTTATCCAAATGGCTCCTCCCACATGAAGACAAGAGGTGTAGTGTGGCAATCATGGTTTTCCCATTGTTTCTCCTAAAACATGGATCATATGAAATATGGAGAATCATATTCCCAATGGACATCTCCAACTCTTGTGCCATCCTCCCAAAAAAGCTTCCCATAATAACAAGAACATCATCAGTATATGGAAGCAAAAACAAATAAATTTTTTTTTCCATATGACAACTGGGAGGTGGATCATAGTTCCACATGTGGAACCAGTGCAGTGCATCCCTTGCCTGCCTCAAAAAAAATTATAAGAAGTGTCTTTTCAGCCACTTGTTTTCTTCCACAATCATCCTACAAGATGGGGTCATAGAAGTAAAATTTGATGCCAATGGTACACACCAAGAATCATGTGGCATCCCCCACAAACCACCAATAGAATGACCAACATCAATGTTGAAAATGGCCTCAAGTACATCAAAATACAATATACAAGAAGGAATGATCCTCCTTGGTACAATATGTGACTCACAAAAATTAAAGGAGTATAAATCACAATCCATAAATGCACATCCTCTACTATGTACCTTGGTCATTGAGCTGAGGTGGATCAACTGAAAGTTCTCCCTCACTCTCAATGAGTAGGGAAGTGGTTGTGACAACCTCTCCATCATCATCCGAGCTATTCATCTCTCCATATGCTGATATACATTTTGTTGGATGCCCTCCCAAGTAAACTCCTCCATTAAGGAATGATATGCATCAAAGTGCATGGAAAGAAAGTCCACATGTGCTACATGTAACAACTTCTCCTTGAGCTTAGAAGCTCTAGTCAAGAAGACTCTACCATAAGAATAGATGACCTCATCATCCATGATGTATCTATCATCTCCCTTCGGGTCATCAAGAATCATGCAAGCACCAAGATCCTTGGAGTACTTTACCAAAAGTTGAGACCTCCAATATGGATCAATCCTCCTAAGAGACAACGCTAAAGATCTGAAATGTGAAGTTCCCCACATGCTGTTTTCTTTTCCTTTGAAATCCCTCATGACAAATTCATCCTCCAAAGTGATTCCATGCCCATCATGCAGCTTCTCATGCTCAAGTAGAGGCGGTGGCCTTTGGAAGTTGGCCTCCCATGAGAAGCTACCATCCAAAAATAACCGCCTGATCTTGGCCAATGTAAGCATGAGTGGCCTCCATGTACTCCAATATATGGAGGATTCCTTCCTCAAGGGAATTACCCTCTATTTCTCCAATTCCATGGAGCAACTTCCTTTCACTATGATGGTGCCATCCTCCATCACTGTAGCAACTTGTGTCAGTGAAAAATATGTAGTGAGATGGGGTAATGCTAAAAATGGGAGATTGTATCCCTCCTCCTTGAGTCTATCCCAGACTCTCTACACTGTACTAGATCCATCCAAGGTATGCACCCCTCTAGAATCTAATATTGGTGAACCAAATGGTAAGATGTCTCTCACCAACTATAGATCTAGTGGCCTCCCAGGTGGAATGCTCCCATGTAGTGAGACATCAAGATCTAAAGAAGACTGTATATATGAGTGGAATGATTTGTCCCTCCTTT
Source organism: Pinus albicaulis (assembly GCA_034641835.2). Lineage (NCBI taxonomy): Eukaryota > Viridiplantae > Streptophyta > Pinopsida > Pinales > Pinaceae > Pinus > Pinus albicaulis. The sequence goes on from CM076571.1 coordinate 658,140,777, forward strand.
CACTGCATAATATAGTCTCCTTCTTTTGTGCAAAAACCTCCTAAAATAGATAAGGGTGAATGCTCATAATCCCTTAATGTTGATCCTTCTTTTCTTCTTCTCCTTCCATTTTCCAAGTCTCACAATCCATAATTAATGATACATGATGCTCCGGAATTGTGCTTTGGTTCCCACATGTTAGACCATTTGGAACTCCTTGCAAAGACATAAGGGCTCCTCTAATGGAAGAAATGGCTCCCTTTCTACCTCCATGTGGTGATGGATCTTCTCCTGATGGTACAACTCTATTAGCTCTTCTATGCTCATCCTCTTCATCAATATGTGAGAATGCCTCATCATCAATGAGAGACCCTAGATCTTGGTCTTCCATTGAAGGAAGAATATCCAGGTCTTCATCAATAGAATAGGGCTCTTCAAGGAATGCGGATATTTCCTTGGGAAAGGTATTATGCATGTTTTTATCCCCTTCAATAGAAATATGGAGTGGAGTTGGAAAAATAGATCCCTCCAACTCATGCAAAGGTTTTGAAGTTTTGAGTTCAGCAACAGATGTTTTACAATGTTTAATATCAAATATTTTCACTATATTCTTAGTGAAATATGCATAAGTATTTACACTTGAATGATGAAATGAAGCAAAACTAAAAAAACACCAATCATGGGCCATACCTTTAAGGTGAAGTGCTGCTACTCTGATGGCCTCCTTTTCTGAAACTTGGTGTAGTTGAAAATAGGAATTTAGCTCCTTCACCCAAGACTTGGCTGTGCACTTTGATGATCCATCAAAATTAGGTAGAAATATTCTACCTCTCTTGCTTCTATCATGGTTGATGGATCTTCTGTCTTCCTTGATTTTGAAAAACCCTTGGAAGTCCAAGTGCTCTTTAAATCTCCAAGATTGAGACTGATACTCCTGAAGATAGTCACTCAAGGTATCCTCCTTTGGTGCATCTTCTTCCTCCATTTCTCTTACAGTGAATGTGGGCAATAAACTGCGCTGTGGATCTGCATGTGTGGCTGAATGCTCACACCCATCATGTGAATATTTAGGTCTTTCTTCACTTTCAAACCCTCTTGGAAATTTTCTACACCTCTCCCTTTTCATCTCCTTGATATCTTCCTTGATATTTTCCATAGTTTGAAAAAGAAGCTGGGAAAGCCTATTTTCCTTCATTTCTCCAAATAATGGATTCATGCATTTGTTTCTTCTGTACAACTTCTCCTTTATATGAGAAGCTTCTCTTCCTAATGGCATAATGTCTTGAATGCACAGGCTGAGCCAAGATTATGCTCTGATATCACTGTGATATTCCAAAATGGAATTAGCAGCAATACAAGACATAATAATGTAACACACAAAAACTATGAACATATCATAAGAGGGATCAGTATGAATCCATCATTTTATTAAGATATCAGCAACAATATAAAAAAATATCTTGAGGGTCAAGGCACTCAATCAATAAGAACAAGCCTCCAATGATCATATCAATAAGAACTTGAGTTGCTGCTACTGTGTAGAATGCCAGAAAGCAGTGAAAACACTGTCTATATCAGTGTAAATACTATTTTAATCATAAAAAAATGTAAAATGGCTTATATATACAAAACAAATTCCCAGAAAAGAAGATATGGGCTCTAATACATGATTTCTAGCCAACCCAAAAAAGATTGCTAGAAATACCAAGAAAAATATACAATGTGACAAATAACCCTAGGGTGATATGTCACTGCAACCTGGAACTGAATATAATGAGGCTGTGATAGATCTGAAATGATAATTTCCTCCTCCAATGGTATTTCTCAATAGAAGGCCGAGCCCTCCATTCAGAATTAGACCCTCCTGATGATCTCAATGAACCCTCTCAGCAACAGTCACTAAAAATAACACAGATCTGGATTGAAATTACGCTGTGAGGGATGGTAGATGGTTGGCCTGATGCCAAAAATATACAAATATGTCAAAAATCCCTCCTTGCTAATCCTCCAATGGATTGGCTACCTCTCCACTAAAAAACAAGGCCATAATTGGCTCTATGTGATCCTCTTTTGCTACACCCTACAACACAACCCATCTCTAAACATAAATTGTGTTGCAGCTGAAGGAGGTAGCTTGGCTATAATTTTGGAATGAGGAAATGTAGTCAAATGAACCTCTCCTTCCTTGAGGATGAGGTAGGGATTCTCGATCAGGAACACCCTTATACTAAACAACACAACAAACCCTGCTAAACAACTAAAGGATGCAAAGCCTAAATAGACCAATATCAAATAATAATCTCAAACATGAATAAAAATGGCTGCCATCCCCTCCAATATAGTGTGTGATCCTTCTCACATTGGGTCCCATCCATACTTTCCACTAAGCTCATGCAAGTTGTCCTCCACTAAAACTGCAATGTCTCATCACAAATGCCACTCCTTCATGATAGCGCTGTTGATTTGGTCAAAGTTGACTTTTCAACATGTATCCCCTCCAATTCACACCCAAAGGTTCTTATTCCAGCTTCTTATTCTTCATCCTTTCACATTAGGAGTGTTATTATTCCTTCTATGAAGATCTATGGGCCTCCCCACCCATTTATTCACCTACCTAGTGACAAAATGATCTATAATATTCCATTTAGCTAAAAGCTAAATTTTAGGAATATTACACATTTTGAGCTTTTGGTGGATTAAAATATAAATTTATTTTTTTTGGACCATGATTCTAGTCCTCACTATAAATGTGGATGTAAACCATAAAAATGCAATTTATTTTCGAATAGGGGAACAACCAGTACTTTTGTTTCTAGTTAGCCTAATTTAGCACAACAAAACAAGGGAAAAATCAATGGGAGAAAATATTTTCATTTCTCATTTTGATGCATGATGTAAACCCTTTGGATGAAGACTCGTTACAATCAAGACCTTTATTGTTCCAAAAAGAGGAAAATGAACTTAAATGCAACAAAGACGATGAAGTTATGCAAGTTTTGGAGGCAAGAAAGATATTCAATTAACAAAAAGGATTTAAGTCATACCTTAAACATGCCATTTCTAATTGATGATAAAAATACATCAACATGAAATATAATGGCAGTGTTTGAGGTCAAACCATATACTCAGTGCAATAAATTCCATGCCTCCCTTAGAAAACTCTGAACACTCATATACATCTCATCGCCTACCATTTATATCCAATGGTGCAAAATATTCTCCTGCAATTGTTCACACTCGAAGATGCAGTTGTTCAATAAATAAAAATTTGACAAAAACACAATTGATATAAGCACAAAATCGACAATGCAAGAATATACACACAGATTCATGAGTAATAAAGTAGTTGAGTATGATAAGGGTATTCCAGAACTATACACATGTCGAGGAAGCCATATATATATGTGTGTGTGTGTGTGTGTGTAACATAGGAAGCATATGTGTGGTTTTCCTAGATCGAAAACTATGCTTATATATAGAGTAAAAAGTTGTGGGAAGAGTGATCAAAATTGGCCAAGTCTCCAATAAAATACAATAAAGTGGATAAGAGATCAATTTAGACTAAATCACCCATAAGACATCATGTTCACTAAACCAAGTCTCGTCAAAGGAATTTCTATCTTAAAAAAAGGATAGCGATTGTGGAATCCAAGTTAATGCCCCCTCATTGTCATAGCCTCTGCAATATCTACTAGACATTTAGGAACAAGCAACCTTGAGCAACATCTCAAGTTTGTACATGGTTTCAAATTTGATTGAACCTCATTGAAGTATGGCATCATCTCAACCACCCTATCTCTTTATTGTTGAGTGTAATGGAACTAAAATGCTAATTCCCAACCATCCATATGTGATTGTTGTAAATATGAAAGAGAGAGAATCTTGTGGCAGGGGCTGAGGGATGGTGTCAAAGATGATTGAACATAGAAAAACAATTTATCTTGATTTGCATTAGAAGAAGTTAAAATGATGACAAACATGTCAATACATTGCAATCAGGTGATGTGGCAAAAAATAATCACTTGGTAGAAAATAAACCACAAGATCACACCTACAGATGCCTTAAAGAAATGGAACAAAAAAAATGATGTCAACTATTTACACTAATGTCATGGAATCAATAAAGACTTGGCTTCCCTGGGACTTGGTGAGACTCAATGACTTGGGAAAGGCTCAACAAAGACGAGAAACCCTTAAAATATAATAAATTCTATGCACAAAAAATATTGCAAGTTTGTGGTGAGTATGGTCATTGGAAAGTTTGTGGTGAGTCTTGGCAAGCATCAGGAGTTTCCCATGAATCTAGCGAGTGGATAGTTTTAGGTGAGTACTCACCCTAGCCAAGACTCTGCAAGAATCATGAGTCTTAGTTGAGTCAATATACACTAGTTTAAAGACTCCAAAGGTTCAAATGACACTGCATACAAAAAAATTAAAGATGACGAATAACTTAGATTAAGAAAATAATGATCTAAGGGATACATAAAAATTGAAACACGATGCACATATTTGAAGATATGGTTTGCTAATGTTGAAATGGAAGAAGAAGATTGGCAGATAAAATAAAAATCTTTAAACTTGCATGGTTATTGGGTGCAAAATTCACAGGTATAAGATGACATGGACTAATGAAAACAAAAGTTAGTAAACACAAACACACATGAAAACTAGAATAGTAGCATATCTCCAATCTTGGCCTCTTGATATTAGAAGTTGTTGTAGATTCCATTTCTGGAGACTACATTATTAAGTTGTTGGAGACTTTTGGTCACACTATCACCTAAAGCTACAGTGATGAGGGGCATGGAACTAATGCAACGTCTCATTCTTTTTGTCACATAACTACCATCCTGTGATATTGGATTTCTCACTTGCAAATGGAATTTTACCATAGAAAGTAAATATTCTCCAACAACAACCTTGGAATCATCACCTAATGCAGATCTTGCTATCCTATCTATCAAGCTTACCACTAAGCCTATGTCATTCACAGCCAAACTCAAGGCCTTTGAGGAGATTGAATTGATCTGTGTAATTCAGAACAAAGCAAAACATCAAAGAAACTTACATGATATATACATCTCAACATGCAACCAAATATTAGTTAATAGTTAATTTTCATAGGATTCACACTAAATATTATGATTGTGTTTATATTGTGTAAGTTCAATCATTAACTATAAAAAGTGGTCCAAGCATGCCAACATAATATAGTTCTAGTTTTAGTTCAAGTATTTCATAAAGTTACTTAGCACTAGGAAAGTGATGATGGAAAATTGGCAATTAGTCAAACCTAACAAAGTCGATCAAAAGCATATTATAATGCTCATAATAGTCAATATCACATTTTGAGATTATTCAATTCTAGTATAATAATAAGATAGACTGACACAATATGTTACTTTTTCTGGTGACACAGAACCAATCAAGTCTCTCATATTTAGATTGATCGGGTCCCGATTGAGATCTATGACTACAGTGGCATGTCCTTATGATGGGATTTTTTTTTCCATATTAGTACTCCGTTCACTGAATGCCAATCCACCAAAAAATAAACTGAAAAGAAGGAACTAAAAAGTAGACATAACCAATCCTCTAAATAGAATGGGGTACATTAGGTAGGGATATTCAACTAGGATTATTGTAATTTGTTACAATACATACTCCTAATGCCATTCCTTGATCACTATTTTATACGGTGCATATGCAGTGTGCACAATCCAATGATCAGAAACACATTCTCCAGTGTGTAACACAGAGATGGTGAATTGGAATAGTAATAAGGGAGTATGACACTTCATCTGTCAATTTTTCGGGTGATTGACAACTAATAAAGTATAATATTTATATTGCTAAGATCCTAAATAAAAGCTATTTATTCAGTGGAATGTCACTACGATGGGATTATTTTCCATATTATGACTTCCTTCCTTGAATACCAATCCATCAACACATAAAATTGAAAATAAGGAACTAAAAAATAGACATGATCAATCCTCTAGATAGAACAGGGTACATTTGGAAGGGCTTTTCGACCATAACTATTGTAATTTGTTAAAATTAAGACTCCGTAATATTCCAAATTGGAAATAGCAGCAATATAAGACATAATAATGTAAAACACAACGAATCTGATCATGACATGAGAGGGATAAATATACAACCATCATTTTATTAATATATCAACAACAATATACAAAAATATCTTGAGGGACAAGCCATTCAAGCAATAAGAACAATCCTCCAATGATCAGAACAATCAGCACATGAGTTGTTGCAACTATATAGAATGCTAGAGAGCAGTGACAGTGTTGTGTATATCAGTGTAGTTGATGCTATAAACATATAAGAATGGAATATGGCTAATAGAAACAAAGAAATGTCCAGAAAAGAAGATGTGGGCTCTAATACATGATTTCTAGCCAATCCAAAAAAGATTGCTAGAAATTCCAAGAAATATACAATGTGACAAATAACCCCGGGGTTGAGATGTCACTACAAACTAGATCTGAAAATAATTAGGATATGACAGATCTGAAATGATTATGTCCTCGTCCATTAGTATTTCTAAATATAAGGCCGATCCCTCTACTCAGAAATAGACCCTCCTGATGAGCTCAATGAACCCTCCCAGCAATTGCCTCCACAAATAATATAGTTCAGAATTGTGACTATGCTGTGAGGGATGGTAGATGGTTGGAATGATTCCAAAGACGTGAAAATATTCCCAGGAGCCCTCCTTGCTAACCCTCTAATGGATATGCTACCTCTCCATTGAAAAACAAGCCCAAAAACAACTCTATGTGATCCTCCTTTGCTGCACTCTGCAACACAACCCAGCTCTAAATAGAAACTGTGCTGTAGCTGAAGGAGGTAGCTTGGCTAGAATGCCAGAATGAGGAAATTTAGCTCAAAGAACATCTCCTTCCCAAAGGATGAGGTAGGGGTTCCTGATTAGGAACACCCTTGTGCTAAACAACACAACAACCCTGCTAAACAACAAGAGGAAGCAAGTCTAAGTATACCAATATCAAAATGATAAACTAAAACATGAATAAAAATGGTTTCCATCCCCTCCATATATAGCATGAGAGCCTACTCACATTCGGTCCGATCCATACTTGCCACCAAGCTCATGTAAGTTGTCCTCCACTAAACCTGCACTGTCTTATCATAAAGGCCACTCCTCCATTACAACGCTATTGATTTGGTCAAAGTTGATTAAATCAACATGATCCAGTCCCTATTCACATCCAAAGGTGCTTAATCCAACAACTTATTCTTCCTCCTTCCACATTAGGAGTGTTATTATTCCTTCTAAAGGGGTTTTATGAGTCTCCCCACCCACTTATTCACCTACCTAGTGATAAAACAAACTATAATATTCCATTTAGATGAAGGCTAAATTTTTGGAATATTACAATCCTCCCCTCCAAAATATTTCTTGTCCTCAAGCAACTGTAAAGGTGGAGAAAAATTCCTCTCTTTCTTTTCTTGTGGCCTCCTCATCAATAATTCCCACCACAGCTCAACATAATCTACAATAAATCTGCCCTCCAATGGTTCCTCCCAAGTATGCAAAACCAAATGGTGTACATCATGAGAAAGTGGAAGGTGTAAGTGGAAACCTTCTTGTTGTCCACGAGCCTCTTTAAGGTAGGAGTGATGATAAACATAGGGAATCTCATCCCCAATGAGAGTCTCCCATACCCATGATATCATCCAAATGAAATGAGCCATCCTAGGTAGCTCATCAAAGAAATCCTCAACCCCTCGTTTATGCAATGTGTTGGGGATGCATGGAGAGATTAGATTTTCCCATCCAAGTTGTTTCTCTCTCCATTTATGGTAAGTATGGGGCTATTGCTGATCTTGGGCTGAAATTTCATGGCCTCCAAGAATGGCCCAAGTTACCCCACCAAGCAAATTGGCCATGAAGTGCCTCCTCCAAGAACTCAAGTTCTCCAAATGGCTCCTCCCACATGAAGAAAGAGATTAGTATGGAAATCATGCTTTTCCCATTGTTTCTCCTAAAACATGCAACATGTAAAGTAGGGAGAATCATACCCCCAATGGGCACCTCCAACTCTTGTCCCACTCTCCAAAAAAATCTTCCCATGAACATAAGAACATCAGAAATATATGGAAGTAAAAACCAATGAAAACATGTTACCATGTGACAACTGGAAAGGGGATCATAGTTCCATACATGGAACTAGTACAGTGCATCCCCTGCCTGCCTCAAATCAAAGAATAACAAGTGATCTTCCAACCACTTGTTTGCTGCCACAATCATCCTACAAGATATGATCATGAAGGTAAAATGTGGTGTCAATGGTGCACACCAAGAATCATGTGGCTTCCCCCACAAACCACCAATAGAATAGCCAACCTAAATGCTACAACTAGCCTCAAGTACATCATAATATAATATGCAAGAAGGGATAATCCTCCTTGGTACAACATGCTGCTCATAAAAATTAAAGAAGCACAAATCATAATGCAAAATTGTACCTTCTCTACCAGGTATTTTGGTCATTGAGTTGAAATGGCTCAACTAAAAGCTCTCCCTCACCCCTAATGAGTAGGGAAGTGGTTGTGACATCCTCTCCATCATCATCCAGGCTATTCATCTCTTCATATGCTGATATATATCCTGTTGGATGCCCTCCCAAGTGAACTCCTCCATCAAAGAATGAAATGCATCCAAGTGCATGAAAAGAAAGTCCACATGTGCTGCATGTAGTAGCTTCCTCCTGAGCTTAGAAACTCTAGTCAAGAAGAATCTACCATAAGAATATATGACCTCATCAACCACCATGTATCTATAATCTCCCTCTAGGTCATCAAGAATCATGCAAGCCGCACCAAGTTCCTTGGAGTACTCTACCAAGAGTTGAGACCTCCAATATGGATCAATCCTCCTAAGAGACAACGTTGAAGATCTGGAATGTGAAGCTCCTCATATGCTGCTGTCTTCTCCTTTTACATCCCTCATGCCAAATTCATCCTCCAAATTGCTGCCATGCCCAACATGCAACTGCTCATGCTCAAATAGAAGTGGTGACCTTTGGAAGTTGGCCTCCCATGAGAAGCTACCATCCAAAAAGAACCTCTTGACCTTGGCCAATGTAGGCATAAGTGGCCTCCATCTACTCCAATGTATGGATGATTCTTTCCTCAAAGGAGGTACCCTCTGTTTCTCAAAATCCATGGAGTGGTCCCCTTGCACCATGGTGGTGCCATCCTCCATCACTGCAGCAACTTCTGTCAGCGCAGAATATGTAGTGAGAGTTGGTGATGCTAAAAATGGGAGGATGTCTCCCTCCTCCTTGAGTCTACCCCAAACTCTCTGTGTTGTACTAGAATCCTCCAAGGTCTTCACCCCTTTGGAATCTAAGAGTGGTGAACCAAATGGAAAAGTTTATCCCACCAAATCTAGATCTGGTGGCCTCCCAGGTGGAATGCTCCCATGTAGTGAGACATCAAAATATGAAGTGGAATGTATATATGAGTGGACTGATTTGTCCCTCTCTTCAATGCGCAATAAAATCTCCTTCTTTGGTGCAGAAACCTCCTAAAATAGATAAGGGTGAATCATCCCTTCATGCAGATCCTTCCTTTCTTCCCCTTCCATCTCACAATCCACAAAAATTGATGCATGCTACTCTGGAATTGTGTTTTGGTTCCCACATGTTGAATCATTTGGAACTCCTTGCAAAGACACAAGGGATCCTCTAATGGAAGAAATGGCTCCCTTTATACCTCCATGTGGTGATGGATCTTCTTCCAATGGTACAATGCTGTTAGCTCTTCTCTTCTCATCCTCTTGATCAATATTTGAGAATTCCTCATCATCAATGAGAGACCCTTGATCTTGGTCTTCTCTTGAAGGAGGAACCTCCATGTATTCATCTATAGAAGAGGGCTCCTTAATAAGTGGGGATCTTTCCCTTGGTAAGGCATCATGCATGTTTTTATCCCCTTCAACTGAAATAAGGAGTGGAGTTGGCAGAATAGATCTCTCCAACTCATGAAAAGGTTTTGAGTTTTTGGGTTCAAAAAATGATGTTTTACAATGTTTAATATCAAATATTCTCATTTATTTCTTAGTGAACCCAACATAAGTGTTTACATTTGCATCATTAAATGAAGAAGAACTACAAAACCACCAATCATGGGCCATACCTTTGAGGTGCAGCGCTGCTACTCTAATGGCCTCCTTTTCTGAAACTTGGTGTAGCTGGAAATAGGAATCTATCTCCTTCACCCAAGGTTTGGTTGTGCACTTTGCTGATCCATCAAAGTTAGATAGAAAGATTCTATCTATATTGCTTCTATTGCTGGATCTTCTATCTTCGTTGAGTTGGAAAAACCCTTGGAAGTTCAAGTGCTCTTTGAATCTCCATGATTTAGACTCATAATCCTGAAGATAGTCACTCAAGGTCTCCTCCCTTGGTGCATATTCTTCCTCCATTTTTCTTGCAGTGAATGTGGGAAATAAACTGCATTATATATCTGCATGTGTGGCTGAATTTCCACACCCATCTCATGAATATCTAGGGATTTCTTCACTTTCAAACCTTATAGGAATTTTTCTACACTTATGCCCTTTCATCTCCTTGAGATCTGCTTTGATATTTTTCATAGTTTGGAAAAGAAGCTGGGAGATCCTCTCTTCCTTCATTTCTCTAAATAATGGAGTCATGCCTTTGTTTCTTCTGTGAAAATTCTCTTTTCTGTGACAAGAAGCTTCTCCTTCTAATGGCATAATGTCTTGAATGCATAGGCTGAGCCAAGATTATGCTCTGATACCACTATAATATTCCAAATTCGAAATAGCAGCAATATAAAACATAATATTGTAAAACACAACAAATATGATCATGACATGAGAGGGATAAATATACAGCCATCATTTTATTAATATATCGGCAAAAATATACAAAAATATCTTGAGGGACAAGCCACTCAAGCAATAAGAACTATCCTCCAATGATCAGAACAATCAGCACATGAGTTGCTGCAACTGTATAGAATTTCGAAGAGAAGTGACAACGTTGTCTATATTAGTGTAGCTACTGCTATAAACATAAAAGAGTGGAATATAGCTGATAGAAAAAAAAATGCCCAAAAAATTAGAAGATGTGGGCTCTAATACATGATTTCTAGCCAATCCAGAAAAGATTGCTAGAAATTCCAAGAAATATACAATGTGACAAATAACCCTGGGGTTGAGATGTCACTGAAAATTGGATCTGAAAAGAATGAGGCTATGAAAAATATAAAATGATGATGTCCTCCTCCAATATTATTTCTAAATAGAATGTTGATCCCTCTACTCAGAAATAGACCCTCCTAATGAGCTCAATGAACCCTCCCAACAATTGCCTCCAGAAATAATGCAGTTCAGAATTGTGACTGTGCTGTGAAGGATGGTAGATGGTTGGCATGATGCCAAATATGTGAAAATATTCCCAGGAGACCTCCTTTATGACCCTCCAATGGATCGGCTACCTCTCCACTGAAAAACAAGCCCAGAAACAACTCTATGTGATCCTCTTTTACTGCACCCTACAACACAACCCAACTCTAAATAGAAACTGTGTTGTAGCTGAAGGAGGTAGCTTGGCTAGAATGATGGAATGAGGAAATGTAGCTCAAATAACCTCTCCTTCCCGGAGGATGAGGTAGGGGTTCCCGATTAGGAACACCCTTGTGCTAAACAACACAACAACCCTACTAAACAAAAAGAGGAAGCAAGTCTAAGTAGACCAATATCAAAATGATAAACTAAAACATGAATAACAATGGTTACCATCCCCTCCATATATAGCATGAGAGCCTACTCACATGGGGTCCCATCCGTACTTGCCACCAAGCTCATGCAAGTTGTCCTCCACTAAAACTATGTTGTCTTATCATAAAGGCCACTCCTCCATGACAACGCTGTTGATTTGGTCAAAGTTGACTGAATCAACATGATCTAGTCCCTGTTCACATCCAAAGGTGCTTAATCCAACTACTTATTCTTCCTCCTTTCACATTAGGAGTGTTATTATTCCTTCTAAAGGGGTTTTATGAGTCTCCCTACCCACTTATTCACCTACCTAGTGATAAAACAAACTATAATATTCCATTTAGATGAAGGCTAAATTTTTGGAATATTACAGACTCCCAATGTCATTCCTTCATCTCTATTTTCTTAGTTACAAATGCACAATGCAATCACTAGCAATCATCCTCTAGTATGTAACACAGAGATGGTCAATTCAACTCCAAGATAAATCTTCAAAAGAAAACAAGAGTATAATAATCCCTAGGACTTGTAATGTAATAGGTTAAAGTAAAGCTCCTGCAGGTTTTCTAACCAACCCCTAGCTCTATGCTCCTACTATATAAATTACTTGTCAGCCAAATTTTAATAGTAATAGTGACCATTCAAACATATGGCTCGATAGCCCAAGCAATAACATTATTTTTAAGTTTTTAACTTATTGTTCCTTTACATCCTTGGAGAATTTCAACACTTCCTTTTACCTAATTTCTTGAAATGAACGGTAATTATCTTTGGGAAAAAATATGCATTATAATGCGACTTGATGGAGGATATCACTGCCCACAAAACATAAACCCTAGGATTCCCATTACATCATCTAATAGAAACTGTACTGAATTACCATAATAGTAATACCAATAATGATGGCATGAAATTTATAATATTGGTTGCATGTCTATTACATCAGAAATGAAACAATGAATTCCATTTTTTGATATATTGAAAGGAAGGTTGCCTGTTTTTCTATACAAACACAAAAGGATGTAAAAATAAAATGTACTGACATGTAAATGGAAGAATCATAAAAATGCACCTATATTGTGTTATTTGAAAAAAAACTACTCTCTATAGGTTATGGAATCTAAAATTTTCATACTTCAGGCAGCTTGCACTATTAATGTATCAGTAGCAACTAAAAGTAAATATAATTTCATGACCAATTTGTTGAAATATTGGGAAAAAATTAGGAAATAAACCAACAAAGAGAGTTTGATATTTTCATACCACTTTTACCAAGCGCTTCAAGGGGGTTTTGGTTGAGCTTGATTTGTATTCTATTAGGGGTTTAGGTGAAACATTTTGGTTTCGATCTTGGTTGATAGGAATCTGAGCTAGGCTAGGAGCAAATTCAGCTAATAGTGCTGAGGTAGAAATTATAGGTGTGCCAATATCTAGAGATTCAACATGGTTTCATATAGTTGTGGGCTACTGAAATCCCTCATCATTTCTAGCATTTGAAATTGAAGAGATGATAGGTGAAACATTTTGATGTCCATCCTAGTTGATAGTATTCTGAGCTGGCCTAGGATGAAAGTCAGCTAATAGTGGTTAGGTAGAAATTCCAAGTGTTCGAATAGCTAGAGATTTAGCTTGTTTTCGTATAGGAGTGGGATGCTAAAATCATTGAGCATTTCTATCATTTGAAATTGAAGAAATGACATAAGATTTCTTTTCAACATATTCTATGTGAGGTGAAGGAAGTGGGAGAGTAAAGGGTGAGGGAGCCATAAATGGTGAGGTTGTAGGATGCATGGGAGTTACAACTTTGGAAATGTAAAGTGAAGACGATATTGTACTTTCTTGATCTATCTGTGGAGAGGAATGTTGAAAAATGTGTGGACAAACAACTTGGAGAAGTTGAGGTGAAGAAACAGAAAGTACCGATCCTATATTAAGATGCTACTACTGTTGTTCATAAAGTGAATGTTGACTTAATTGATGGCATTGCAGTATAAATTCTTGTTTAATAGAAGACTACTTTGTCCTCGAGTCATTATTCAACTCATTAATTTGTTGAAGTTGTGGAATTTTTTGTTCCTGAAACTCTACCTATAATTGAACAACTTGTTGCTACTTCTGTTACTGTTGTTTCTAGATTTGCTACTGCTATATTAGTAGGGAATGTTGAATATTTCATTACTGATACATCTTTGTTGTGAAACCAGCTCCAAAAATAGAACAAAAGATATATCAACGCCATTGAAATAAGCTACTTCGAGGGGGAAACCTCCAATACATTACATGAATGAAAAATGCTTGGATGATACAAATTACAAGACCTCCTTTCTATATATAGGAGTCCATGGGGCCACAATGTAATGCTAGTGGGGCCACAATGTAATCCTAGCCAACCTAACAATAATAATTTAAAGGCACAATAATAACAATATGGGGGTTACAGGGGTACAATAATAACAATGAGGGGGTTACACTAACAACAATAAGGGACTATACTAGTAATATAGGGACCTAACGTGCCCCTCTCCTTCAAAAAAGTGTTTTCCTCAATGCTTGAGTAACTCTGGGTGCTTCTTATAAAATTCTCATCCTCCCATGTAGAACCTTCAGTGGGTAAGTTATTCCACTTGATGAGATACTTTGAAATTGATCGATTTCATAGTTGTCGAGTTCTTGTTTCCATGACCGCTTCAGGTTCCAATATGATTTTTCCTTCCTCATCAAGTTCAGGCAATATTTTTTGAACTAGAAAATTTTCACCTATAACCTTCTTTAAGCATGAAAAATGAAAAATTGGATGCACTCGTGAAGAAGCAGGAAGCTCCAATTTGTATGCCATAGTACCAATCTTTTGCAACACCTTGTAAGGACCATAGTACTTTGGCGATACTTTATTGTCCTTCTTAGCTTGCTTGAGGGACATTTGTTTGTATGGTTGTAGCCATAAAAATACCTAGTCTCCTACATCAAAACTTCTCTCGCTGCAATGTTGATCTGCCTGTTGTTTCATTCGATTTTGTGCCAAATTCAGGTTATCCTTTAAGAGTTGGAGAACTTCTTGTTGATGCTCGATGTGATCTTCCACTGCTTGAACCTTCTAATTTTCTCTTAAAGATGATGTGATGGATGGTGGATGATATCCATAAAGTGCCATAAATGGGGTCATTTTTGCTGCAGTATGGAAGGAAGTGTTATACCACCATTCAGCGAGAGGTAACCACTTGACCCAGTGTGTTTTTTTATCAGATACAAAACAACGAAGATATCCTTCCAAACATTTATTTACTATCTCAGTTTGACCATCAGATTGAGGATGATAAGATGAGCTATGAGCTAATTGAGTACCCAAACAAGAAAATAACTCTGTCCAAAAATTTCCATTAAAAATGGGATCTCTGTCGCTCACAATAACCCTTGGGCTTCCATGTAGCTTTTGAATTCTGTCCATAAATGTAGTAGCAACTGTACTTGCTTTAAATGGATGAGATAATGCACAAAAGTGTGCATAATTGGTAATTCTATCAACTACCACCATGATGACACTCTTTCCTTCGGACTTAGGTAAAACTGTGATAAAATCCATTGAAATCTCCTCCCAATGTTGACTTGGAATGGATAAAGGTTGTAGAAGTCTTGAGGTCTTAATTGTCTCAACTTTATTCTGCTGGCAACCAAACATTCCGCCACAAACTTTTGAATATCAGATTTAAGACCATCTAAAAAAAAATCTTTCTTCACCCTGTGGTAAGTTTTTAAAAATCCTGAGTGTCCTCCTAAAGGAGAAGTGTGCAATTCCAGAAGAATCTTTTGTTTTAGTTGGGAATTCTTACAAAGATATAAGCGATCTTTGTACCATAAGGAATCATTTTTCCAACTAAATGTATCGGATGTACTAGGATCTTGCTGCAACTTTTGAATGAGTGTCCATACTTCTTTGTCCTTCTTCCATTCATCTCTTGCTTCGGTTATCCAATCTGGTTGGATAATAGAAATGGCACAAAGCAATGCTTCCACCTCTTCATTCTTTCTTGAGAGTGCGTCTGCAACAACATTCAGCTTTCCTTTTTTGTAGATTATTTCAAAGTCGTAACCCAACATCTTTGTGACCCATTTTTGCTGTTCTTCTGACGATAGTCTTTGTTCCAAAAAGTGTTTAAGACTATCCTGATCAGTTTTTACCTTGAAGTGTCTTCCCATTAGGTAAGTTCGCCATTTCTTTAGTGCATGCAGTATTGCTAACATTTCCTTCTCATAAATAGGTTTCTGTAAATACTTTCCTTTTATTGGAAGACTTTCAAAAGCAATGGGTCTTCCTTCTTGCATTTAAACAACACCAATTCCATTTCCTGAGGCATCACATTCCACAATAAAGGTTTTTGTGAAGTCTAGCGTAGCTAAGACCGGTGCTAGGCACATTTCCTCTTTAAGATGTTCAAAGGCCTTAGTTGCTTCAGGAGTCCATGAAAATGCATCTTTCTTCAATAATGTTGTTAGAGGTGCTGCTATTCTCCCATAATTTTTAACAAACTTGCGATAATACCCTATTAACCCGAGAAATCCTCGCAACTGCTTTATGGTTGTGGGGACTTTCCATTCCTTAATGGCTTTAATTTTGTTAGGGTCTACCTTAACACCCTCGTGAGATACAATATGACCCAGATATTCCACCTCTTGTACTCCAAAGAAACATTTGGATGTTTTGCATATAATTGTTTCTCCTGCAATAGTTTGAGCACCCTGTCAACATGTTCAACATGATCCTTCCAAGACCTGCTGTAGATTAGTATATCTTCAAAAAATACTAGCACAAATTTTCTAAGGAAGGGTTTGAAAATGGAATTCATCAACCCTTGAAATGTAGAAGGTGCATTGGTAAGGCCAAAGGCATGACCAAAAATTCATAATGACCCTCATGAGTTCGAAATGTTGTTTTTGGAATATCTTCAGTCTTCATTCTAATTTGATGATATCCTGAATGAAGATCCAACTTGGTAAAATAAATTACTCCATGTAATTCATCCAATAATTCATCAATCACAGGAATGGGAAATTTATCTTTAATAGTGAGCTTATTAAGCTCCCTATAATCCGGACACATGCACCATGATCCATCCTTCTTGTGTACCAATACTACAGGAGCAAAGAAAGAACTTTGACTAGGTTGAATTATACCAACCTCTAACATTTCTGCAATCATACGTTTAATTTCGCTCTTTTGGACATAAGGATATCTATAAGGCCTGATGTTTGGAGGAACACTTCCGGGAATCAAATGAATAGCATGATCATGGTCACGAATAGGTGGGAGTCCTTTGGGAGTTTCAAACACCTTGGAATGATTGTCCAAGAATTTTTGGAGATCTACAAAAATAGATGATTTTGATGTTGGAACTTATAGTGAGAATAATTGTGAAATTATGGCTCATTGTTCTTTCTTTAGAAGCTTTGTCATGAAATTAGAGCTCATTATCTTTCTCGACTTCCCTGCAATACCCCTTAATTCAACTTCCTTACCTTCTAAAAAAAATTTCAAGAAAATTTCTTGAAAATTAAAAGCTATCGTCCCCAAAGATTGTAACCATTGTACTCCTAGTACAACATAAAAACCTCCCATAGGAATGGAAAGAATTGGAATATTCAATACATATTCCCCCATGGTTAGCTTGATATTATGGCATTTTCTAGAGAAATTTATAGTTCCTCCATTTGCAACCGTCACTTGACATTCTGGTGCTGGGTATAGGAAACAATTCAATTCCTTGGCTACCTTACAATGAATAAAATTATGGGTAATACCTGAATCAATCAACACTATTACCTTTTTCTTCTTGATATGTCCTTCTATCTTAAGAGTTTGAGGAGTGGTAATTCCTGTCAATGCGTTACATGATATGGTCGGATTCATTTCTTTCTATTCTAGGGTTGGTTCCTAGTGTATACCCTCTTCTTTTGAATATTATTGTTCATTTTCTTCTTCCTATTCACAATCTATGTAAAATAATTTCTTCTCAGCACACTTATGACCTTTAGTGTATTTGTTATCACAATTGTAGCAAAGCCCTTTTGCTCTTTTTTCTTCCAATTGTTGTGGTGTCAACCTTGTAGGTTGTGGAAATCTAGGAGTAGCAACACTTCCCTCTTTATAGAAGTGAGTGGTAGGCTTCCTTATCGCCATAATTTTACATTCAATTTTTCTTGCCAACTTGAATGCTTTCTCCAATGGATTAGGTTCAAAAACACAAACTTCATGTTGGATGTTATCCTTTAAAGTACCTATGAAGAGATCAATCCTATGTTCCTCTGGAATATCAGTTACCCTTATATTCAATTTTTCAAAGTCCTCAATGTGCTCCCCCACTAAACACTTTTGTTTGAGATTTATCAATTGGCTAAAGAAGGTGTTTCTCTTTGTATCCTCATAATGTGCTATCGTTTCCTCCGTAAAAATTGACCAAGTGAAATTTTTTTTACGGGAGCAAAGCCATCGATACCATAAAAATGTATTTTGTTCTAAATGTAAAGTTGTGATGCGTACCTTTTGTGTGTTATGCACATTATTGAGATCAAAATATTTCTCCATCTGTAGTATCCATGTTACAAGATCCTTTCCATCAAACTTCCTCATATCCATTTTTGGAATATGGTGCTTCTTCCTTCCAACATTAGAGTTTATGAAATCATGATTAACATTTATTTTGTTCTCATCATGAGTTTCCTCTACTATATTTTCACCATTAGGAAACATTTCTTGTATCAACTTTGTCAAACCTTCCATGTCTACTTTTAGATCATTCTTCATGTTTTCCATTTTTTCATCGATCTTAGCTTCCATGTCATCCATCTTAGATTACATGCCAGCTTCCATGCCATCCATCTTAGCTTCTATGCCATTCATGCCATTCTTCAAAACATCCATCTTAGATTCCATGCCTTTCTTCAAACCATTAATCTTAGTTTCCACACCTTTCTTCAAAACTTCCATGTCATTTTTTGTTGCTCTTTGTGAGAGAAAAATTTGTTGCACTTGCTCTTGTAATTTTGATATGTCATGTTGCCATTCTTCGTTTTCATGAGTCATAGCAGAGCCTTCTAAAGGCTTAATGGGTGTTGTATTCTTTTCAGGGGCCATTTTAGAATCCAATGCTGATATCTATTCTACAATATGCCCTTGGAATCAATTCAACTTGATTCTTCAAACAAGACTTATGCAATTCGGAAAAAAAATACACACCTTTTACCTGCTTTTGAGGAGCTCGATATTGAAATTGATTCATCTCTATAATTAAAGATCCTCAATATCTGAAATTTAGCCCTATAGTATCCCTCTAAATCTTCTTTCAAATTCCACAGGTCTGATTTGATTTGAATTCTACAAGGAAAAGTTATGTCCAATCTCCCACAATGACCCAATTATGGACTGGTTCAGTAGAGCGAACTTGTACGACTTGCCACGTGTCACTGTTTCCTCCTTTGGATCTGAAATTGATAGAAAGAAAACTAAATTTCATGTACTTGTGGTCACTTTTTGCAAAATTCCAATCTGATGCTCAGAGAGAGAGTTATGAATATTTTCCCACGATCACCTCTTTGAGATGAAATTCAGAACCCTGAAAAAGCCCTAACTTCCACATATCATATCTCCGCAAATATTGTGAACCAAGATCTGAAATTTTGCGATGATGTTCCTCAGGCTTTCAGTTTCGTACTCTAAAAATTTCAGCTTTCGAACCTTCGTAGAAACAAATTTATAGCGAAAATTCCACGATGACCTGTTTAGGTTAAATTCAGGAGCTTGCAAAATGACCTACATTCCACAGATCATATCTCCGAAAATACTGCGAACCAAGCTCTGAAAGTTTGTGACGATGTTCCTCAAGATTTTGGCTTCGTAGTATAAATATTTTTGCTTCAGAACCTTCGTAGAAAAAAAATTATAGCGAAAATTCCACGATGACTGGTTTGGAGCGGCGAAACCCTAGAATCTCAAAGCTCTGATACCAAATGTTGTGAAACTAGCTCCAAAAATAGAAGAAAAGAGATATCAAATCCTTAGAAATAAGCCACTTTGAGGGGGAAACCTCCAATACATTACATGAATGAAAAATTCTTGGATGATACAAATTACAAAACCTCCTTTCTATATATAGGACTCCACGGGGCCACAATGTAATCCTAGCCGACCTAACAATAATAATTTAAGGGCACAATAATAACAATGCGGGGGTTACAGGGGTATAATAATAACAATAAGGGGGTTACACTAACAACAATAAGGGACTATACTAGTAATATAGGGACCTAACAATATTTACTTGTGCTTGTAGCAATTATTGCTGCTTCAGAGCATGGTGGTGATGTTGCAGGGCATTTATATTATTTTTCTATAAAGGATTGATCCCAGTTTGCCATATGGATTTAATACTATTCTGCTGAAAAGGATATTTATTATGTTGAAGAGAAGTAATATTATTATTTTGAAGATGGTTTACTGAACTCTACTATAAGGTAGCTACACTAGTTCCTTGCATTAAACTTATATTGGCACCACAACTCATTGTAGTATGGACATTTTGTTGTGATGTTTGTACACCAGATTGTTGTAAAGGCATGGAACCATGTTGAATGTGTGTCACAATTTTTGATTGCATTGAAGTAATAAAAGGCTGTAAATTCATCTGTTGCAGTTGATTAACATGCTTTTCTTGTTCCTGCATCTGAGATAACTTATTTTGTGTTTTCTGCTGCATAAATTGCACTTGGATGACAGTTTGATTTGCAAGTTATTGTTGTCGTTGTTTTTGTTGTGGAGAAGATTTTATCTGCTTAAATGAGTTCAGATTGGCATGAATTTTCTTTTCAAAAGCATCAACCTTATCCTATTTAAACTCTGATGGAATGTTTCTCTTGAATACTTGAAGATATTGCATCATACATTGCAATGTTTTTCTACAGTGATTAATATTTTCAGATTGATCAGGTGCCGTGGGCTAATAAAAAAATAATTCTATGAGAATTTAGGCCAAAATTAACTAAAATACCAAACTGTCATAACCATTCATATTCATTTTGTATACATGAAAAGTTTAAAACAATTTTATCGTCGTTAATGGTGGCTACATGGATTGCATTACCAAAAAAACCCCAACCTATTCTTGCAATCTCATAAGAATACTTCACTCTATGCTTTGAAGTTTCCATATCTCACTTGTAATATATTCATAATGACACCATGTTATTTTATAAATTTGACAAAGGTAAAAGAAGCTAGAAGTTAGAACTAAGGAAGGAAAGGAACACACCTCTTGACATTTCACTGAAATATTTATAAATAATTATTTTATCTTTGGATAATACATCTCCTTCAGGTTTTGTAGCTGCATTAAGAACTTAAAAATTTCTATCACTTTTTTTGTTCCTAAGACACCAAAGATTTTTCAAAGCTTCCAATCTCAAGAGAATCTGCATAGACCGTCTAGATCCTTGAGAGCTAATTGGATATGTTGGTTCCCCTCGCTTATGTAGGGAAGAGTATTATATATAATTATAGTTTGGCTCGATAGTGAAAATTTATTATTGTAGTCATTATTTCTCAAAAAAGAAATATAATATGAATTTTTGAAAAAAATATTTATCAAGTTATTTCATATTGAAATAGAGGGAAAAAAGGCATATACTACAGGTATGTCAAGGAATCTCTTAATGGGTTGTTGTATTGATTCATAATTGTGAACAATTAAATGGTAAATATGACATGGCATATTTACCAATCATATGAAACTCCAATACTCTTTAGAGAAAGAGAAATTAGGCTAACATATAGAAGACTGATCACTGTAAAAGAATGGAGATACATATACAACGACCAATGCAAAGGACATCCCAGAAAATTGTAAATTTGAAGAAAAATTAGAATGTGACCTATCTTACCCTTTGATGAAGCTTTTCCTTCCCGTAAACAACAAATGATTGTCCAATTTGAACTGACAAATCCATTGATGTTGGAAAACCCAAAGTTAGACCATATAAGGGGAAAAAACATTTTAATTAATCTGAATATTAGAATAATATCCAAATGTATCTTTCATCTATGCTTAGATTAAGTTAAATACTCACAATAGATTCAATGTGGAAATGACAGATAATCATCATTGATATTTAGTAAAGCCTTAACCACAATCCGAATGGGATAAGGTATATAAAATGTAAATGAAACATAAGGGATTTACTAGAAGAAACCTCTGAGAGCCCTCGCTGTTGTAAGAGTTGCTTTTATTGTTCAATAGAAATATGTTGTTGCTGCTAAAAAAAAATCACCAACTATCTAGAGCCTTTGTTGTAGCTCTTGCTGTATTGGATTTGATTGTTGTAGCAATGGTTGTTGTTGCTTCAGGAGGTGGGACTAAGATTGGGGTTGGGAGAGATGATGATGATGATGTTGTGATTGTTGTTGTAACTGTCAGAATTGTGATTGTAACAATAATGATGATGCTTGTTTTGTTTGTTGATGTTTAGATTGCAAAATCTGTTGAAATTGATTTTGTTGCTGGTGCATATTTGAAACATTATTTTGTAGACCCAAAAGTTTTTGGTGCTATTGTTGCCATGGTAGAATTGACTTTTGAACCATATAAGCCTATTGTTGCTATTGTTTAGTAGATTGTTGTGATTACTGCTGCCTAAGGAAAAATTGCTAATGTTACTAATGTTGGAAAGTGTAACTAGGATCGACCTTCATATTGACTATGTAATTATGTATTTATTTAATAAAGAAGACAAAGATTAATAATATATATTTTTGGTATGCTTGCTTCATGGGTTTCAAGAGCAAGGTTTTATTATAGGTCAAAATACTTCTTCATGATGTCTTCTAGGGATTTGTCTTATGGTCATAAATGCACTAATTAAAGGGTCATGTTTATGAAGAGTCAAAGACACACTTGTATGCCTCAATACCTTGTCACACAAGCCTTGGAGTCATGGGACATATGTTCCTAAAGATCTATGTTAAATATCCTCTTCAAGTTGGTTAGAATATCTCCTCCAAGTTAGTAGTGAAGTCGGCTCAGAAGCAGGCCCTCATGTCAGCCCAGAAGAAGGTCTGTCCACATGTGTATATAAGATATGTCTGCGACTCATTTGTGGAGAATAACTTCGGAAAATTCTCTATGAACTTCGATGAAATATATTTGATATAAGTGTGAATAAGGGGAGAAATAATCTCTGTGAGCTTCATTGAAATATATCTGATATAAGTGCAAATAAGGGGAGACATAACTTCGGATAAATATGAGTAAGTGTAGTATCCCAAAATGGGAAAATCTACAATGTTAGGAATATATTATAGTATTCCTCAATTGGAGATCCAGAAATACTTGAACAAAACTGGAAATAGCAGTGAATAAACATCATACCAAAATTTATGGAAACCAAAGAGCCATTTTATTATGAATCATCAACAGATAATAGCAATACAACTCAAAGGATCAAGGAAAACAAGCCTCCCATCAATACACATGCTAAAAGTAAAATACTGCTACATGGCAGAGTGTCTATGAACAAGAACTGTGCAGTTATAGATGGAGCACTACTACAAGAAGTGTAAAATATCATATATATGCATATATATGACTCATACAATAATGGGAGAGAATATCTATGCTCCCAAACACTATCTCAAGACAATCCTGGAAGGATTGGCTGAGATATGTAAAACTACAAAATGTCGGAATTGCAGGGTAGCAGCTGCAACTCAAGAATTGGAAATGGATGGAGATGGTTGAAGATGCGGCATAAAATACAAATACCTCCTCCAATGGATCTTCCAAGTGAAACGCTGATCCTAACACTGAAGATCTCACCCTCTGACAATCACTGCAATCCCTCACTGCAAATACCTCCTGAAAATAACGCAGTCACTAAGGGATACTGCGCTATAGGTGCAAGAAAAAGTGTTGGCCAAGTGCCAAGATATACAATATGCTCCAAGGGCTTCCAAACTGATCTCTCAAAGGAAAGAGAGCCTCCTCCTCTGAAAAACAAGTGCTGGAAGTGGTGTTGTGAACCCTCACTGCAACACCCTGCAACACAACATTATTCTGCTGTAGAAATAACGTTGTAGCTGAAGGAGGATGATTTTCCTCAAGCTTGGATGTGAGGAAAATTAGTAGAACTCCTTCAAGAGGCCTCTAACGAGAGGAGAAGTATTCCTAAACAGGAAATCCTTGTGCTAAGCAGCACTACAACTCTGCTAAATAGCAGGAGAATGCACAAAGTCTAAACAAACAATGAAATCAATAATATGAATAATGAATAACAATGGCTTCCTTGCCCTCCTTTTAAACAAGTGAAATTCCTCTCTCCATGGGTCCCACTCATTAGGGTTTACTCCTCCAAATAAACCTCTTCCCATTCATACTGCGCTGTCTATCAAAGTGTTCTCCACCTCCTATCCCAGCGTTGTTGACTTGGTCAAACTTGACCTTGTCTCCATACAAAGGTCCTCTTTCACACATAAGGGTGTGAAATCCAGCTCTTATGACTATCCCCTTTCACATTTGAGGGATTTTATTAATGTTTTTAATATGCATGGGCTTCCTTACCCATTTATTTAGCTGCTAGGTGATGAAACAAAATTTTAATATTCCATTTAGCTGTGTGCTAAAGTGGGAATATTACAGTCCTCCCCTCCCAAATGTTACTTGTCCTCAAGCAACTGAAGAGATAAAATTGAGGGGCCTTCTTGAGGCATGAGGTCTGAAATGAATTGGGATCTATCATCCCCATATGAAGCTCCCATTCCCAAGAAATCATCCATACAAAATTAGTTACCTCCCAACATGGCAACTCCTGAAAATCCTCTTCCACCTTTGGCTCCTGCAATGTAGGTGGGACGAAAATATGATCTTGGTAGAAAAAATAGCCTACCCCACACTGTCCTCCTCTCCACTTACGATAAGTGTAGAGTATATGTTGATCTTGGGTTGCAATAATATTGCCCTCAAGTGGCAAGATGAAGACTAGACCTCCAAGGATCTCTCCTCCAACGTTATGAAGCATGCTGGCCCAAATCACCTCATATGTGAGGAGTTGGAAGTCACCATCATATGGCATCCAATCAAATCCATGGCTCACCTCATGAAAGAAATTTTTTTTGGCTATGGTGGCCATACTACCTCTCATGCTCCCATTAGAACATGCAATGCAAACAATGTGGGAAATCTCTCCCCCAAGTGACACATCCAACCAATGTGCCATTCCCCCAATCATGCTCCCAATAAAAACAAGAACAACAACAACATAAGGAACTACAATGAAAATCATTCTAGCTGCCATATAAAGCAAAGGAGAAGGACAATGGTCCCTCAGATGTAGCCAACGTAGTTTGATCCTCAACTGCAAGAGAGAGTGACAAAAAGTGTGGTTTCTCAGCCACTTGCTTGCTGTCCCACTCTCCTTGTTAGTATGAATCTTTTGTCGAAGTGTACGAAAAATACCACTTTAGCTACGCATAAATTATAGCCCTAACATAAAATATGGCTACCAATATCTTCAGATCTGCAGTTAGTTGATCAATACAAATGCTGCAAAAATCCAGATGTATGCATAAAGAGACATTAAGCAGTAAAAGTAAGGGTTTGCTCCATACATCCAATAGAAAAGACAAGAACAATATTTTTGAAAGAATTTTTTGTATTAAGGGCACCTGGGAGGAAAACAAGAAGGTGTTTCCAATTCTCCTCAATGGGATGGGTTCTTGGAAGTCCTCAGTACTTCAGATCTAGTATTTCTCTCTCTTGTTGGTGTAGAAAACCCGGACAAGATAGAACTCAAAGGGAACTCACATAACAAAAAATAATGGAAAATTTTGGCAATGATAATGGCTCAAAGTCACCATGCAAAGATTAGATCTAGAGTGACTAATAATAGGCAACAAAAGGTGAAGAATGGTAGGAGAAACCCTCCTATTTATAACAAAATATTGGGTCATTCTAGATCTTGGTGCATGATTAAAATAACATTAACCCAAATCTAGATCCACCTTTTATGGAATATTTTATTATATTTGTTGGAGGGAAAAAGTATTTGACTTGGGGTCAAATCCCTTTATTTGTAAAATAAATAAATAAATGAGTTATTTATCATTTTAAGGAAGTGGTTGAAAGATAATCAAATAAATAATGATTTATTTAATTATTTATGGGTGATTTAGTCATATTTAACAAGGAATATTATTTAAATAAGATTCAAATAGTTATTCCTAGAAAATAATAAGATAAATAAGGATTTATCTAATTAATTTATTTTTTTTGGGTTAAACATGACCGGGAATAATAATTAAATTATTGTTTAATTAATTATTCCATGAGGGAAATCAAACAAATATAGATTTGTTTAATATTTCCCTTTGGGGTTTCCTGCTTAGACCATAAACAACCTAATAAATGTGTTTTATTAAGTTATTTTACATAGTGAAAGAAATTTTACTTAGGGTAAAATTGGTATTACATGGTGTACTTGGGTCCATCTAATGGTAGTAGGTTAGATGACCAAAAAATGGTGTATGCTATATTGCCGGTGTGCGAGAGTTAGGAAAATGTTATGTTGAGAGTACATTGTAAAGAAATCAATCACTAGACATCAAAAGGGAAGTCGGAGAGAGAATTGTAAAGGTGTAGACTAATGTGAAGAACTAGACCACTGAGAGCGAGACTTGCAATTGAAACAAGTCTCTTTTTATGAGAGGAGTACATGTGCTAAAGGCGGTAGGGGAGAACATACCTATGCCTGTGAGACAATGTACAAAAGAATATTGTGTCCAATAAACAAGGGACCGAACCATAAAGTACAGCCGGCATAAACATGAGCCAGATAAAAATACAATGAGGGATCCCACATACATGTTGTGCCTAGGATAACAGCCGGGACTTATACAACAATATCTGAGTACATGAGATACAAATACAACCCAAATGCCCCTTATAAGCGGGAAAGGGCTCACAAAATCTGACTGATACATGCAAATCAAAGAGGCGCTGCAAGCGGCTAAGGATGACATCATCAAATATATGGAGCTGCATCGAAGGCTACAATGAAGAGGTCATCTGGGCATGTGGGGGGCTACCTACAGGGCCACCCCCTCATGAGGGCTGAGACATCTCACACACACCCGGGAATCACCAAAAGCTGTTGCTGCATCACTGAACCATCAAGCATACGAATCTCGATCATGCTGAAAGGAGTTGGAGTGGAGAAACAATCAAGTCAAAGGGTAAGGAGGGATCCCTTTGCCTGATCCGAGGCACCGAACAAGAGTGGAAGCTGGGACCAAGGTACACCGCCCTCTAGACCTGTCTTCTGGAATGAAGTAGCTGATGTCGACAGAAGGAGATCCACCATAAGTGAGGCAATGAGAGATCCTCAAATAAGGCACAAGAGAAAATAGTAGAGCGACGGACGGACTAATACCAATGATGATGATGGAATGGAAGGGAATGAGTAGCGAATGGACGAATTCCCTTGCTAGAGCATAAAGGACATGAATGAAATGGAAACAACTGACACAATATCATAAGGGATAGGGGATAGTGGGACTGAAGGCCATAATGTGCGACACAAGAGAGATACCAAGCAATGAAGGATGGAGGACTATAGCGGGGTACAAAGGGACTCGAGATAGACTCCATGAATGCGATGATGACTCAACTTGGATGCTCTAGACAAGGGCGACTTGATGGTGCTGCCACACAGTAAAGGTCTAATGGGGGACCATAAAAACATGAGTACAAGATGGTAACTCACGACGAACATCAACACGAGCATGGATAAGTATGGAGGCCAAATGGTGCCCCTAGTATGAGTGTTGCAAGTGAAGAAATTCAATTTTGAGGAGGGTTATGGTTGAGGGGCATAGGTGCCCCCAAGCATGGTGTGGTCATGCCAAAATGTATTTAGAAAAAGGGGAATCTAAACACATTTTAATGATGTGGTGCGCCATTTTTTTTCGTTATGGTTATGCAGTTTGAGAAAGGGAATGGAGGATTACCAATCTATTTTGGTAATGCATATAGGAATCAAATGGAATTTAAATTGCGGGGTTGGCATACCTGGTGTCACTATCCCAAAGAGAGGATTTGGAGATAATGAAGTGATGCTCTCATAGAAAATCTATAGGTTGGTCAACAACAATGTCTAAGAGAGGGAGTTGCTGATGTAAGATGAAGGAACGATAAGGGGTATCATCCCTAGAGTGATCTGAAGTGATATGGGACTCTAGAGGTTCTTCTAAATGTGGAAGAATAATGGTACTAAATTCGGCACGACCAGATACACTAGGAGAGTTGTGGAGAGTTGCTTCTCTTGGTCTCTCAAATGTAGGTGCCCCCTTACCCAAACATTGGGTTTCAATGTAATGGCCACAAGGTGTATGTGGTGTGAACGCATGGGTTCGATGTAAGGGGGAATAGATAAATTCAGGGGTGGGGAGTTTTTCCATAATGTTGTCACCGTGATAGAAGATGGGGTGACTGGTGGAAGAAAGACCACCTGACGCGGCGAAGCTACCTGACTCATCATCATGAGAAGAGAGGTTCACATGCGCATCGTCACAAGGGGTGACAGAAGGGGGAGTAGATAAAGGATCTACTGATGTTGAGCCCAAGGTGATCGCTGAGGGAAGGTCAATCGAAACAACAGGGGAGGATTCAGAGGGAATGTTCCCCGAGGGTCTCATGGATGATGATAGGTAGAAAATGCTGGGTGAAGGCTCCGTCATCTCGACATCAGGAGGGGGAATGTCAATGGGAGTAGTCATGTCTGGTAGTTTTGCCAAAGAAAAATGCGCAAATAGGGGAGAGGTGGACTCATTGCGCTTGGCCTCGAATTGGCGGACCGCGGCTAGAGAGGTGCGGAAGTCCTCGAGGTAGGGACAAAGGTGGATGTAATGGCCATGGAGATCACACAAAGCACAGGGGTGGTTGGTGTGAATAGTCTTGGGGTTCTTGGCCGTGGTCGCGGAAGGAACAGAGGCTTCCGGGACCGTGGACTCAGGGAACAGGACATTAACCATGGGCTTGAGATGAAGCAATTCAGGATAGGTGTGGGTGGCGTGACCGACAACATCACACAAAGCACACTGGATGGTATGCTTTGGAGGCCGAGGAGGGGTAGGGTTTGTCGGGGTAGCCTTGTCCTTTGATGCCCCCTTGCAAACTTTTTCCTTCTTACCCGAAGTGGTCGCAATAGGAGGTGGTTCCTGTTGAGGTGACTGAGGCACTATTACAGCGGGAGAAGTCATGGGGACCAGTTGAACCAGGGTCAAAGCAATATCAGGTTTGGGTTGACTAGGCAAGGTTGCGGCTATAGGATCAAGGTACCAGACGGGAATTCCAAGGGTCAGGTTCGGAAGAGAGAGGGTGGCCATGACAGGTACCGTGTACACTCCTGGTGGGGGAGCTAGGAACGGTATCTGACCAGAGGGGTAATGGCCAGGTGGAATAGCTCCTAAATGGCTAAGGCTTGGAAGAACTGTTCCAGGAGGGTAAAGAGGTTCATGAATACCAGCTGCAGGTGAAGGGCTAGGAGCAAGTTGCAGAGAGTGCGGTTGTTGACTAGTCGAAGCAGGTTGCTTGAGAGCAGCCCGAGACGATTGCATCATGCAAACATTCGATGAGCTGGGGTCAGAGATAAAAGGAGGAGGAAGACAAGGGAAGGTTCCAAGCAAAGAGGAGTCTTTGTAGACGCCCGGAGAGACATTGGTCAAAGAATCGACAGTTTGTTGATTGGCTACAGAAGCGATGGTCGACTCAGGGGAGGCCTGAGATTTTGGCTCATGATACGTCAACTGGTCAATGGTGACTATATTTCCATTATGAAGGAAAAACATCTTGCAGTGGACCGCGGATGGGACAGAAGACATAGCATAAGTGTAGCTACACCCCAAAAGAATGTTATAATCAAGAGGGGCGTCGATGACTTCAACGTCAACGCAAACAGTCTTGTTCGCAAGAGTGATAGGACAATTACGGAAGAGGCCAATGGGTTGGGAGGTGTGGCCATCCCACACTCGAAGGGTGATCATGGAAGGGGCCAACTCAGAAGATCCGAATTGCTTCCAAACCGAAGTGGACATCACACAGGTGGATGGCCCCTCATCAATTATACACCAAGAAACATTAGCATTTCGGATTTTGACTGGGATTTGGAAGGCTACGGAAGCGGGAAGAGGAGGACGTTCTGATTGATGGGCGTCGAAAAAAATCATTTGGTCATCAACAGGATCTACAGCACCCATGGCAGATAGTAGAGCCTTCTTTTGAGCAGGGCACGACTGGAGGAGTTCCAGTGTTGAAATGACAGCAGGATATTGTGCCAAATCATCTACGATGCTATATGAGTGAGCAACTCGACTAGAAGCAGTGTTTCGGCGTAATGGTCCCTTAAGAATCTTGGTATCAACCTCAACTTTGGGCTGAGGGATATGCAAGAGACCATTGGATGTCGAAAGAGGCTCTGTAGACCCTGAAGAAGGTAACTCGGGGATAGACGGAGCGGGAGGCTTGGGGTACTGATGGGACCGAGTTTGAAGGTTAAGGTCGACGGTTAGAGGTGGATCATAGTTCATCATGAGGATTTGGTAATTGGAGGAACCAGAAGGGGAAGGTTGAGTGGCCACCTGTCTGTCAGGTGGTTGGGTAGCCATGAATCCCTGCTGTGCATCCACCTGCTCTTGAGGGGGCGATGACTGTTGTTGCAGGGGTTGAGAAGGCCAGGGAGGTGGAGGTGCTGATGCTGGAGGAGCTGGAGCACTAAACTGCGGATACGAATAATAAGGGGGTTGGGTAACAGTATGGTGACCAGGAGGTTGGGCCAAAAGAGGAGGCATGTTGTATCCTGGATACGTGCTACCAGGAGGGGAACAAGTGCGGGAGGTGCTGCCCCCTCCCCCAGGAAAACCATAACCCATGGGAGGTTGGGCATATGGATGAGAGAGAGCTCCAACGATACCATCGGCGGCATGAGGTGCCCCCAGTGCATTGACACCACTGGTTCTGGGGAGATCAGGTAGAATGGTATAAACATAACCTATCTAAGCGTAGATCAAGTCATATTTTAACGCCAGTTGGAGGGTGGCTTCTTTGGTTTGGGGGAAATGCGATGCGACATATTTTCCGATAGGAGATAAGAGAGATCTAAGGAGCTAGTCCATGTAGACATGGTCTTCGAAGGTAGGGGATTGACATAGGCTCTTTATTCTCCGCCATTCCTGGACATGATCGGATAGGCGGGTCGGAGATGATTGACGGAAAGAAGTCAAAAGTTCGATACTAATGTCATAACGAAGGGGAAGCTGGAAGTAAGATAAAAAAGCTCGGGCAAGAGTCACAAAGGTGGTATGAGAGGAAGGGGCCTGATCAACATACCACTTAGAAGCTGCGCCTATAAGTGTTCGTTGGAACAACCGAAGACGGACAGAGTCATCGGTAATGGAGGTAGATGAACACCACATGTGGAAAGATCAAACATGATTTGAAGGATCTTCTCCAGCGAGGCCTTCAAACTTTGGGATGTCAGAAGGGAGCTTTGTCGGCATAGCAGGCCAACTAGCGTCATGGTGTATAGGGTCATTTATAAACCGGTCCAAATCAGGGAGGCTGAGGCTTTCCATGAAGGGGAGCAAGGGCGCAGCCGAGGTAGTTCCTATGGCGGTTCTGCTAGTAGCAGTCCCGGCATTAGGGCTGGGATTGCCGCTAGCGTTAGGCCCTAGACCAGACATAGTGAAGGTGACAGGGGGAGAACCAGAAGTAAAAGGAGAACCCAATGAATCAGAAGAGGAGTTGGAGTGTGGACTCGGAGGAGGACTAACTCGATGACGGCAGGAAGGAGTAGGTCGACCGACCAGAAACTGAGGGTGAAGGCCAAGAAGTCTCCGGGATGTGCGCCTTGGGGGCGCAATGGTGACAACACAAACACGGCACAAGGGGAAGAAGAACAACCAACAAAGGCAGGGAGGTGCAGAATCAAGTGATTACAATGTCGAAACAAGGGCAGAAAGGTGCAGTGTCAATTGATTTTACAATGTTTTAAAGTCTTTGCCTGGCGGTGTTAACCAGGCTCTTCTTCGCTTAGGGTGAGTGTGTGGCGTGCGTTAATTTTAATTTTTAAACCCAGACGTTTTGAGAGCAAAAGAAAAAGTGTGCTGCGTAACTGAAAATAAAGCTGCAGAGAACAGTATATAATGCTGTAATAACAGAAAATTAACAGCTTACAATGCATCGATCTAACCCAAAAAGGCGGTTCTCTCAAAACTAGTCTAAAAGAGGGAAAAAATCTAGTCAAAACACACTAAAAAGAGGCCAATAGATCTAAGGTCGGGAGGGACAGGGATCTAAAGGAGAAATCTGCTGAAAAGAGGTGCAGAACACAGCCAAGAAGCAGAGGCAAGATGGCTGTAAAAAAGGAGGAAATCAGAAAAAAATAGAAGGGAAAAGGAGGAGGCCCTAAAGGAAGGTCCAAACAAAACTACAAGAGGTGATTTGAAAGGGAGAAGAGTTGATTTAAAGGGATCTGAGAAGGAGGTAGCAGATCTGAAAAAGGGAAGGCTGAAACTCTAAAAAATCAGACACCTGAAATAGTTAAAACTCTTCCACCAAAAGTGGAGGGTACTGAAGCCCTATGGGGCTATGTTCCCACTTAGATGAGAAAAAAAGATCAGAAACAGGTCTAAACGAGCTGAGACAGAGGATGGAAAACCCTGACAGAAGCTTCAAAAAAACCCAGAAAAGTTAAAAAAAATAACAGAAAAATTGGCAGGTCGCAGGTTCTGACCTGTTTTCTGTGCAGGTCACAAATAATTGGCTGAAAAGTGTGACCTGGAGGCCAGGTCGCAGTTTCTGGGCTGAAAAGTGCGACCTGAAGCTCCGGGTGTCCCGGCGGCATATTTCCGAAAAAGTTACTGTCTTAGGTGCGGCTGATGTCTGTCACTTGCGCAATAGGTCCAGAAACACGCAGAAGTTAGAAATTTTAATGTTTTAGGGTTTTATAGGTGAAAAACAACATAAAAATAGAAAAAACAAAAAGCTGAAAAGAAACCCTAGGGTCTGAAGTAGCTGGATATGCAGGAATATGAAAAACGACAGTGGTCGTAATTGAAAACCCGTGTGGAGTCGCCAGTTGTTAGTATGAATATTTTGTCGAAGTGTACGAAAAATACCACTTTATCTACGCATAACTTATAGCCCTAACATCAAATATGGCTGCCAATATCTTCAGATCTGCAGTTAGTTGATCAAGACAAATGCTGCAAAAATCCAGATCTATGCATAAAGAGACATTAAGCAGTAAAAGTAAGGTTTTGCTCCATACATCCAATAGACAAGACAAGAACAATATTTTTGAAATAATTTTTTGTATTAAGGGCACCTGGGAGGAAAACAAGAAGGTGTTTCCAATTCTCTTCAATGGGATGGGTTCTCGGAATTCCTCAACACTTCAGATCTAGCATTTCTCTCTCTTGTTGGTGTAGAAAACCCAGACAAAGATAGAACTCAAAGGGAGCTCACACAACAAATAATGGAAAATATGACAATGATAATGGCTCAAAGTCAGACCAAGAGTATAGATCCAGAGTGATCTAATAGGCAACAAAAGGTGAAGAATGGTAGGAGAAAACCTCCTATTTATAACAAAATATTGGGTCATTCTAGATCTTGGTGCATGATTAAAATAACATTAACCAAATCTAGATCCACCTTTTATGGAATATTTTATTATATTTGTTGGAGGGAAAAAGTATTTGACTTGGGTCAAATCCCCTTATTTGTGAATAATAAATAAATAAATGATTTATTTATCATTTTAAGGAGGTGGTTAAAAGATAATCAAATAAATAATGATTTATTTAATTATTTATGGGTGATTTATTCATATTTAACAAGGAATATTATTTAAATAAGGTTTAAATAATTATTCCTAGAAAATAATAAGATAAATAAAGATTTATCTAATTAATTTCTTTGTTTTGGGTTAAACATGACCAGGAATAATAATTAAATTATTGTTTAATCAATTATTCCATGAGGGAAATCAAACAAATATAGATTTGTTTAATATTTCCCTTTGGGGTTTCCTGTTTAGACCATAAACAACCTAATAAATGTGTTTTATTAAGTTATTTTACATAGTGAAAGCAATTGTACTTAGGGTAAAATTGGTCTTACATGGTGTACTTGGGTCCATCTAATGATAGTAGGTTAGATGACCAAAAAATGGTGTAACACTCCTCATATGTTTGGAGAAAGTGAATGATGTATGGTGCAAAGTGAGCATGTTCTCCAAAATACATCTCCTCCCCAAGTCCTCCTAGGGAGTGGTCACCAATACTTCTCATGGCCTCAAGTAGACCATGAGGTCTAGAAAAAATAATGCTCCTCCTTGGAGCATCATCTTACACATGTATGGTTAAGGGATGCATATATACATTAGACAAATCATTATGCAAACAAACAATACCCTTACCATATGTCTTTCTCATGCAAATGGAGTGGTTCATAGATGAGTCTCCTCTCATCCTCAAAGAGAAAAGAGGTGGTTGTGCTAACTCTTCCAAAGAGTTATGTATCTCCTCCATCTTCATATGATCCATGCATCTCCTCATATGAAGATCATCCAATATCATGTAAGAAAAATGATCCTTGGAATACTCCACCAACAACCAGGAGCTCCAACATGGATCTATCCTCTATAGTGACGGCGCTGATGATCTCTCATGAAAAACATATGTCACATGGTTATCCTCTCCTTTGACATCTCCCATGCCAAAGATGCAAGTTGGAAGGCTGCTATCCTTCCCTTGCTGCTTCTGCCACAATGCAGAAACTAAAATGAGAGTGGGTAAAAATGATGTTGAGAGAATGCCTCTCTCCTCCTTAAGTCTACCCAAGACTCTCAACGCTATAAAATTACATCCCAAGGTCTCCACTCCTCTGAAATCAATGAATGGTGCCTAAAAATGTGAAGCATCTCTCATCATCTCCTGATCTGGTGGTCTCCTTGGTGAAATGTCTCCATGCAATGAGACATCATCATCAAGAATAGACTACATACATGAATGGACAGACTTGTCCTTGCTCTCACTGCGCAATCCAGTCTCCCTCTTAGGTGCATCAACCTCATGAAATAGAAAAGGGTGTGTGCTCCTCATCACATGATTTTGGTCATCCTCCCTATCTCCTCCTTGTATCTCCATAGGTCCACACCTCATAATCAATGGCACATGTAGAACATGAATTGTGCATTGATCTCCACACATGAGATCCTGGGGACTTCTTTGAAAAGATGTAAGAATCCCTCTAGTTGGAGCAAGAGCTCTTCTTTCCTTTGCATGAGGTGCTAGATCAACTCTAGATCTGACAGCATTGTTGCCCTCCTCCTCATCAACATGTATGGACAACCTCTCAAGAATTGGATCCTCTCTTGAAAAAGAGATCTCTATATATTTTTGTTTAGGGACATGAGATAAATTTCTTGCCTCTAACAAGGTATGATGCAAGATGTCAGCCTCCTCATGGGTTTTCTAAAGTGAAATGGTGTTTATAGTTCCATCCATCACATGCAAGGTTTGTGTTTGCTTGAGTTGGTTCTTATCAACCACATGTGTTTCAGGATTCTTTCTATCAAATATTCTCACCAATGTTTTAATGACCCTTGCATAAGAAGAAGTATTTTCATTCTTTAAAATAAAAGATTC
The DNA here is from genome assembly GCA_034641835.2 of Pinus albicaulis. Taxonomy (NCBI): domain Eukaryota; kingdom Viridiplantae; phylum Streptophyta; class Pinopsida; order Pinales; family Pinaceae; genus Pinus; species Pinus albicaulis. The sequence continues at coordinate 658,176,296 of CM076571.1, forward strand.
AATATCCACCATGCATAGGCCTTACCTCCAAAATGCAGTGTTTCTACTCTGATGGCTTCATCTTCAGAAATCTGATGCTACTGCAAAAAGGTATCTAGCTCTTCCACCCAAGCCCTGGCTGAACATGTAGGGGAACCATCAAAGGTAGATAGAAGAAATATATCCACATTATGTTGCTTTCTCCTCCTCACCTTGATCTTGAAAAACTCTAGGAAAGTGATATGATCTCTAAACTTCTGAGTTTGAGATTCATATTCATGCAAGAAACCACTAAGAGTTCCCCTCTTAGGCATTCCTTCTTCCTCCCTTTCTCTCATGGAAAAACTGGGCATGTGACTATGCTGTGCATCATAGGGTGTGGCGGCATGCTCACACTCCTGATAAGAAAATATAGAGTTTGACTCAGTTTCAAACCCTCTTGGAGATTTTGTACACATCTCCCTCTTTACCTTCTTGAAATATTCATGAATGCTCTGTACAGATCTTGGAAGAAGCTTTGTAAGCCTATCTTACTTTCTTCCTTCACATAATGGATTCTTCATATTCTCTTTTCTTGATAGCATCATGGCTGAGATCCACAGGCTGAGCCAAGATTATGCTTTGATACCACTGTAATATCCCAAAATAGGGAAAATCTACAATGTTAGGAATATGTTATAGTATTCCTAAATTGGAGATCCAGCAATATATAAACATAAACTGGAAATATTAGTGAATAAACGACATACCAAAATGTATGGAAACCATAGAGCTATTTTATTATGGATCAGCAGCAAATAATAGCAATACAACTCAAAGGATCAAGGCAACCAAGCCTCCCATCAATACACATGCTAAAAGTAGAATACTACTACATGGAAGAGTGTCTATGAACAAGAACTGCACAGTCATAGATGGATCACTACTACATGAAGTGTAAAATATCATATATTTTCATATATATGACTCATACAATACTGGGAGAGAAGATCTATGCTCCCAATCATTACCTCACTACATTGTACCGATCGGACAACTCGAAGGCGTTGAGGTATAAAAGGTGTCTTTTTAACGCCTATTTATCCTACATTAATCATCAATCCAGGTACGACTTTTTGTTTCAAGAGTGTACTCAGTCTGAGGCTGCAATTCAATCTAAGAGTAATGCCTTGCAATATGTAGTACAGTGTCGTAAATACAAGAGTAAACATATGCTTCGAAATGAAATCTAACTACAATGACATGAACTTGAATGCTCTAAAATCCAATCATTCACCCAACGATTGTTATAGCATAATTTCTCACCTTCACATGATTCATGATTGCTTTGATGGTTTTGGGCACCCATTCCTACAGACTTGGACAAATTCACTTAAAAACAGTGTAAAAATCCCCATATGCGACTATGCCCGTACTTTTCCACGTGTATACGCGAGTCGAGCTAGAATTTTCCGCGTATGCCATTAAAAATGATTAAAAAATATATAATTATTCCCTATTTTCGGGCTGGGTTGATGGTTACTCAGGTAGTTCAACCACCCCAACACGTGGCCAACTGTTTCCAACTGCTGAAACTACTTGGAGGGAGTATAAAAACCCCTCATATGTATGGCCTAAGGGAGAGAGAGAATTATTGATATTATACTCTGTTGGTATTCCCTATCCAAGTCTGATTCCCCATGCCTCCTGCACTTTCCCCAGTTCATTATAGGAAACCCTTGTTTCCTTGAGATGCTCATCTTCCTATATGTCATCTCGGATGCACCAGTTTGGAAGGAATTTTAGCGAGGCAAGGGCTGGACGGATCCGAACGACGGTTTGCTCGAAGGCCGTGGAAGGATCAGGTGATCTCTCCACTCGTTACTTTTGTACATGCTATTTATAATACAGAAGTACCATGCTGTTCCCAAAATAAACGTGTTAGTGTATGCTTATATGTATGAGAATATTTGTTATACAAGCATTCATTATGATTTATTTAATGTTTTATATGAATCTCACTGACATTTAGAGTAGATATATGCGGTACAACCAGTCCTTTGTGCTTGTTTCTTCTTGTCTTTCAGGTTAAGAAGGAAGGACGGTTGCTGGGGGTTTGAACCCTGCGGGATCTTCTTCAACCGTAGGACCAACGAGTAACTTTCTCATTCTACTCTATTTAGTTTTTCTGAACGTGCATGGTTGTGGGAGTCTCTGTTAAGTAGCATGCCCCCGTTTCGTGGAGGTTGTAACCTTATCCAACCCCTAGGGTGAAATGTCTTAACAACAACATCATCGGGTCAAGGATGCAGTAATAATAAATCTTTTCTTTAGCAACTGATGTAATTTAAATCAAACGAAAACAAGATAATCAATCTAAGAACGAAGGTAGAAATAACCAGATGTCCTTTATAGTTTATGATCTCGCATTAAAACAATTAAATGGAAATGGAAATTGAACTAAATCACTAATGCTGCTAATGAAAGTAAACTAGGAAAGTTCTTAAAAGCAAAACCAACTCTTTGCAGGAATGAAATAGTCTATAAACTAATTAACTGAAATGAAAATAAAATATGGAATTGAACAACAATAGAAATGAATAGCAAACTTTATCTAAGAAAATTGAACATCAAATCCTATCTAATGAAATTAAACAACAATCTCTAACTAAATGGATTTGAGTAGCAAATTCTATTGAACAACAATCAGCAATTAGAGCGGAACAATAATTGGAATAGAACAGAAACTGCTGAACAATGAAGCTCTGTTAAAACATAACAAGATAAGTAATATGAGAATGAAGATTCTTGCTAAATTATAAAGGAATGACAATGCAATTCATCAATGTAACATACCAATATTATGAAGCAATTAAGAAGTAAACTATTAAAACTGAAAGCTGTAATGAAAACAAATGCAAACAATCACACAACAATAATTGAAAGATAATAATACAAACATAATATGGATCCATCAGGGCTGGGCCCTTAGCCACCAATGAAACACCACTGGGCTACTCTAGAATCAAGAAATGGAACGGCAACTAGATCATGTATTAATCAGGAATAATAACGTTTACAACAGTCGCTCTCTGATCACAAGAGTCAATGAGAAATTACAGAGTTATAAAAGGAGTTTCAATAATAATCCTTCTGTCCCCCCGATTTCTACAGGCACTACCTTTTATAGCAATTCAGCGGAAAATATAAGAAACAATGAGAGACTTTGAACAATGATCCCTCAGGATCGAAAGATCCCGAGGGATTCACTCCTTTTTCTTCTTTTAGCTAACACTTGGTCTTCTTAGGCTGTAGCCGTGTTGTTCGCTGCCTTACTTTAGCTGTGTGTTTTGATTTCATCCTTCTTGTCTGGATACGATCCTTTGCTGGAGGAACAAAAATTACTCCTGCTTTAGCTTTTCCTTTCGAATGGTGGTTTCCCCCCTCATTTGTTCCCTGTTGGGAATAAAAGACAATTTTTAGCCAATTTTCACAATAAACATTAATCTTTGCAATTCTATCACAATCCTTCAATATATCATCTTTCTAGAATAAAACAAGTTATATTCAAAGGAAAAAGATAAATAAATGCATGGTGAGTTCATACCTTTTCCAATGCTCAACACACCCCCCTACTTACCCTTTTTCATGTCCTCATGAAAATCATAGTTTACATGTAAAGCAATTAGAGAATAGGTTGGAGAGGGTTTTTCATTAAGAGGTCTAAAACCATGATTTGCAGCTAAAGCTTCAAATATGTGCCTTGTTTGTCCTTTAGGTAATTCATATTTGGATTTATAGTCTGTTGCAGGATACCATATAATGGGACTTCGAAACCTACAACCTAGGCAATATGGGCCTTCCCTCAAGATGAGGTTACTATAGAGAACCAGGCGAACAACACCTAATCCTAAATTTCTATAATTAAATGGATTTCTGTCTTGAATATTCCGATTGGAAATCTTCCATCGGACTTTAGCTACTACATAGGCTTAGTCTCTGATAGATAGAAAGTATTCTATCCCATCCAAGACAATTGCTTTGTGGATGGGTCCCAATGTCTGGATCACACCCTCCTTTGTCATTAGACTCTTCTGCCTAGCCCATAGTTGTAATGGGTGTCTCGGTTCACCCCTAACCCAAAGGTCTAACCCATTTTCTTGCCTCTGAAAAGTATTATAGGCCTTGAGCCATTTCAACCGGTTGATAGCAAATGAAATAAATTCTTGATATTGGATATCACCAAAGAAGGATTGGGATTTATCTTGATTTCATCCTCCAATATGAAATTGTGCAAATATAACTCACAGACCAGATGCTGGAATTTTACTCCATATAGTTTGTAGCAACTTATAAAATCATCTACAGTGTTTAATTCTATAGTTTTTCCTTCCCTAATAGCTTTAATTTTTAACTGTAAATATCTTTCTAATAAAAACAAAGCATAATTTTTGGCAGGACACCTACATGCTAGAACATCTGTGTATAAGGAGTAGAGACTATCCATTTGATTCCGAACCATTTTTAATCTATTCCTTACCTCTTCAACTTTCTCTTTTGCCTTCCGACACTTATTGTAGGCTTCAGCCTCTGATGCATGGATGTTCCTTAATTGCTGCTGTAACTCTTGGTATTTTATTTTAGGAACAGTCTCCTCTTCAAGCTTTTCTCTAGCCTGTTGAGCATGTGCCAGCTCCTCTTGGAGTTTTGCTATAGTAGGGTCTATTAACAAAATGTTTTTACTGCAGCCTTGTGCACTTTCGATTGGAGCAGTTGCATCTGGAACAACTACCTACTGTTCCTTGTCTTCTTGATTGGGCTAAGCTTGGGTCTCCATGGTCTCTGCATTCCGGGGCTTTGCTTTGATGGCTACGTTCCTCATTTTTGGGGTTCGTTTAGGGGCTTTCTCCATTTTTAGAACCCTAATACTCTGTCTGAGTCATTCCACTATTTTTTGGAGCCTTTTCTGCTCCCTCCATAGCTTCTCAAGTTCGTTTATTTTCTTTTTCCTCCTGGGAGGAGCAGATGTTCCCTTCTCTGTACTTAATTGCTCAGTTAGGGTTTGTTCTTCAGCGGCTGTGCCTTCGCTTGCTGTTTGGAACACTTATTCAGTGTTCGCATTCTCCTGGCTACATTACCTGGGGGAAATAACCCTAGTTGGTTCTACTGTTCCTTGAGGGTTTTCTTCATCAGGAATTTCCTCAGCCGTATCTTTGTTGATAACAACTTGTTCCTGCAATTGGTCTATTTGTGAGGTTGTATATATTAACTGATATTGGCAAAAATTTGGGCCAATTGGTCTTCCTGTAATGGATTCTGTGGTGGAATTGCAATGGCAGTTTCGAGAGGTTCTGCTTCCTCTCCTTCATCTTCACTGGTGTGATTACTTTCTTCCTCTTCACCGGTGTGGTGACTTCTTTCTTCTTCACTGGTATCATGACTTCCTTCTTCTTCACCAGTGTGATGACTTCCTTCTTCTCCACTAGTGTGGTGACTTTCTTCTTCTTCCTGATTTCCTTCTTCTTCACTAGTGTGATGACTTCCTTCTTCCCTACTTCTCCTAATCCTAGAGGACTGTCTGCACTTTAAAGGTTTTTTCGTTGTGCTAGTAACTCCTTCACATTTTGGGGTAGGTAGAGTTGTTGCTTTGTCATTTGAGAATATCAATTCTTCCCAACTAGTCTGCTACTGGGCAAGACTGTAACTCACTATCAATCTGATTAAACAATGGTGTCTTACCACTATCGCTATATGACGGGATTTTCTTATGCTTCGGGAAGCATCATGCAATAAGAGATGTAAGTATGCAGGAAATTTTACAACACATTTTTGTTTTAATACTGCTAATAACTTAAGGTGGCATGGTCTTGCCACATCCTTTCTTCCATTGCATGTGATGTAGCTTTGTACTATTTTTCGCCAGTTCTGTCCATGGCTCTCCCAAAGTTTCCAGCTGAACTCCTTTCCCTTTGATGACCAAGGTCTATCCTTCGTCCTGAAAAATATTCATGGCTTCTTGAAGTTTCACTTTTTTATGGGTCCATATGGGTCCTTCCATTGATATACCAGATACCTCGGTGATTATTGCGTCTGTTACTGCTATTTTCCTACCTCTAACCATGTAATAGCCTTCCTGCAAGTTCTACAAAAATTCCATGGCTACCGTTTCATGTGGTTGCTGCAGTCGTGTGAGGTAGGTAATCCATCCTACTCTCTCCAGAATTTCCCATGCAGCGTTGGAAACTTCTAGCACTTGTGGCTCAACATGTCTTGCTCGTCCTCCCATTCTGTCTGCACCCTGTTAATTCTTCGCAAATACACAAAAATGTAATGGAACATCACCTTGTGTATATCAGCACAATACCATTAAACTCTTGTTGTTTCCAAGAATTTGATGAACATAGGGATTCGACTCGCATGCAGGCATTAAAAGGCATCTGTGCCCCCCCTAAAATATAATAGGTCGTCCTCGACCGTCGCATAGAAGAGTAGCATACTGCACAGCAATTGTACAACATTGAAAGGAATACATACTTATGATATGATCAAAAAATTATCGCATTACTGAAATCGATGCATATTATTAAATTGTGAATAGATATGGAAACGTTATGTAATGATTTCGAACATAAGGGAAAAGGACAACTGATGTAAAAATTACTTATGCGGTCATGATCCACATAAACTATTATGATCAATTTATAAATAAATTTCATGCATAATAGGTTTCGAACAGAGGGTTTAGGATCATACTCTCATTTGATATTAGATAAAGATATAAGAAAAGGGTTTAACATTACTAGTGATTTGTGAAAAATATGACTCCAATGCCATCATCAGAGATCTGTTGCTCACAGGTGTCTATAACCTTGAAAAAGTTTCTTTTTCACCCTTGGAACCATTATCCTTTATTTATGCTTAGGGAAGTGTTGTGTGATGTCATGATGGAGGCCACTGTGCTAGCTTGGGAACCAGATGAGTCACAATGCCATTCACCAGGAAAGAGTGAAAGGTGGGTAGGTCAGCTCGTGATGAGACCTCCTGTTCCAAGGACTTTTTATTTTTTCTGAACTGTCCATTGGATCATATCCCTAGTGTGGTGGCCATAGTGGGAATGCCACTTCACTGCTTCCTTATGATCATGGTAGGCTGGCTCTTGATGAGATCCCCTATCCTCCATCTGCCATATGATAGTATTGTTAGTAATCATATATAGAGATTTTTCTTTTCTTTCTTTTCTTATAGCACTTCCCTACTTATATATAGAGGATGGCTCAACACTCCTTAAGAGTAGGGATGGTGGAAGAAGTCTGAACATCTCAATAGAGAAAATATGCCCTTATGCTTATTCAATAAATAAAAATCAAAGAGAGTTATGAAGATTCAGGGAAGAACCAACATGATAAAGATAATCGATCATATTAATTTTAGTGAAAGTAAAGACAGCAAAGTGATATAGATGGTTTTGTCCTTTCTTTTTTTCTTATCACTACAAAACAATTTCTTAAAAATGACAATTTCTCTTGATTTGTTGATTCCAGTAACCTCTAATTTGTGTGTCTTTGCATAAATTGTATGTTTTCCTTTAAAAGAGTCATGAAGAGTTCACAAGAATCCTCAAAATGTTGTTCTAAAACAAGAAAAATGCACTCAAAAAGTGTTGTTCCTTAAATGGAACAGCAAAAACAATCCGCGAAAATGTTGTTCCTTTTGAAAGGAACAACAAAAACAATCTACAAAAATGTTGTTCCTTTTGAAAGGAACAACAAAAACAATTTGTAAAAAGTGTTGTTCCTTTGGAAAGGAACAAAAAAAACAAGCGGGAAAAATGTTGTTCCCTTGGAAAGGAACAGCAAAAACAGGCGGAAAAACTACTGTTCCTTTAGAAAGGAACAACAAAAAATGACGTTCCTTTGGAAAGGAACAGTAAAAACACGTGGCAAAAACTGTTGTTCCTTTGGAAAGGAACGACAAAAAACTGTTGTTCCTTTGGAAAGGAACAAAAAAAATATACAACAAAAATTGTTGTTCCTTTGGAAAGGAACGGAAAAAAACTGTTGTTCCTTTGGAAAGGAACAAAAAAAACTCACAAACGCACTGCTTCTTAAGAGTAACTGTCGTTGTTCCTTAAAAGGAATAGTAGTTGTTCCTTAAAAGGAACAACTTGAGAAATAAACTCTGTACAAAAAAAACAAGCAAAGTAAAAAGAAAAGCTTATGTACAGGTTTCAAAATAAAGGAATTACTCAATGAATGGGTGCTGAGGAGGAGTTATCTCCCTCAGTAAGAATTTGCATGGTAGAATCTTCCCATAATTGTTGGTAAAATGATTCCCGATTAAGCGGTTTATGGTAAAGTCGTACTCGATGACCGTTTGCTTTGAAAGAATGTCTAGACCCATCAATGGTAGTTAATGCGATGGTGCCATTATCATGTACTTTTTGTATCTCATAGGGTCCAAGCCATCGTGTCTGGAGTTTTCTTGGGAAATCCTGAAACTTGGAGTCATATAGGAGTGCCCAATCTCCTTCGTGGAAGATTTTCTCTTTAATGAGGGCATCGTGCCATTTTTCTCTCTACTGTAGAATTAATGCAGTGTGCTGAAAAGCAGAGAGCCTAATTTCATCTAACTCATTGATTTGTTGTAATCTTCTGACCTGGGCTTCATTTAAGTCTAAACCGACCTCTTGGGCTGTTCTTAATGTCTGAATTTCAAATTCTATTAGAAAGATGGGTTCTTTTCCAAATACCAATTGATATGGTGAATACCCAGTGGTATTTCTCCATGTTGTTCAGTACGCCCACAAGGCTTCCAGCAATCTATAAGCCTAGTCACATATGTGTGATGAAAATGTTTTGTAAGTATGGATTCTATCACCTTATTCGTGCTCTCTACCTGGCCATTTGCCTGTGGGTGGTATGGGGTTGTGATTTTGTGCTGAATGTGGTAATTTTCTAATGTTGAAGTGATTTTTATACCTACAAATTGTCGTCCTCCATCTGTAATTATGTCCCTAGGGAGGCCATATCGCACAAATATTTGGAAAAGGAATTGTATTACAGAGTCTTCTGTATCTCTTGAAAGTGCCTCTGCTTCAACCCATTTAGTAACATACTCTGTTGCAACTAGTATATGTGTTTTATGATTTGATGGTGGGTTAATAGGACCAACAAAATCGAGCGCCCAACATTAAAATGGCTTGATTACTAGCTTTGGATTCAAAGGAATTTCGTCGGACTATCCAGGGTGACCCGCCCTTTGGCAACTATCGTAGGCTTGTACAAACTTTTTAGCATCTTTAAAAATTGTAGGCCAGTAATAGCCTGTTTGTAAAACCTTGTGACTAGTCCTGCGATCTGAAAAATTTCTACCACATGGCTTGTCATGGCATGCTTTCAAAATATCAAATATTTCATCCTCTCGGACGCTTCTTCTAATGTGCATATCTGCTCCTGTATGAAACAGGTAGCCCCCAATCCAAGAGAATCGGGTACTAGGCTTGTACTATCTGTTTTCGTTCATTGGACGTTATATGCTTAGGTAATTTACCTACTGCTAAATAATTTTCAACATCAGCTTACCATGGGGTTCTAGCAGTAACAACAAACAAATGTTCATCTGGGAAGTGATCCTCGACTGCTGTTGCGTCTGTTTTCTTTGGCATTCGTGAGAGAAAATCAGCTACAAGATTCTCTTTTCCTGGTCGATCCTTTATTGTGATGTCAAATTCCTGGAATAGAATCAACCATCATGTTACTCTACCATTTGTAACAGGTTTATTTGCTAGATATTTTATGGTAGAGTGATCTGTATATAAAACTACAGGATACCTAGTTATATAATGTCTAAATTTATTTACAGCATGTATTACAGCTAAAAAATCTTTCTCAGTCACAATATAGTTTAATTCAACAGGAGATAGATTTTTGCTAATATAATAAATTTCATATGGTTTTTTATCCTCTTCCCGCCCAATGACTGATCCAATAGCTGTGTCTGAGGCATCAGATGAAATTTGAAATGGAAAATCCCAATTTGGGCCCCTTAGCACTGGGGTTGTTGATACAAGCTTTTTCAGATCCTCAAAATCATGGTCGCATTTATCTGTCCAAATAAAATCAACATTCCCTATTAATGCATATAAAGGTGCAGCTACTTGAGAATAATGCTCTATAAATCTTCTATAATAACCAGAAAATCTGAGAAAGCTACGTACCTCAGTTTGTGTGGTAGGAGTAGGTATTAACAAAATTATTTGAATTTTAGCTGGATCTACCTGTATTCCAACTGCTGAGATATAATGACCTAAGATGAGTCCCTCAGTCATCATCATGTGACACTTTTCATGGCTTAAGCAGAGCCTGATGTCAATACATCTTTGTAACACCTTTTCCAAAGTTTCTAATGCTGCCTCAAAATCATCTCCATAAGGTGTGAAATCATCCATATATACTTCGAGCCCTTCATTTATTAAATCTGAAAAGATGCTGAGAATGGCCCTCTGAAATGTAGCAGGGGCATTGCATAGGCCAAAGGGTAAAACTTTGTAAGCAAATGTCCCCCAAGGATAGGTAAAAGTAGTTTTGTCTTGGTCTTCAGGGGCAATCTGAATTTGATTGTATCCACTAAAGCCATCTAGGAAAGAAAAAAATTTCTTTCTTGCTAATGTATCTAATACCTGGTCAATGAAAGGAAGGGGAAAGTGGTCTTTCTGGGTTGCTTTGTTTAGTTCTCCATAGTATACACATATTTTCCACTTTCCGTTCTTCTTTGGCACCATTACTAATGGAGAGACCCACTTGCTATCAGATATTGGATAAATAAAGTTGACATCCAACATTTTTTGTAATTCAGCGTTCGCAATATCTTTAAGATGAGGGTTTAATCTTCGTTGGGGTTGGTGAATGGGTCTAGCATCTTTTTCTGTATAAATGTGGTGCGTACATAACTAGGGGTCAATTCCATTCATGTCTAGATAATCCCATGCAAAAGCTCCCTTATATTTTTTTAGTAGTTGGACCGTCTTCTTTTCTTGTTCAACA